>JASEVX010000002.1:129024484-129624484 GCA_031761405.1 Serripes groenlandicus
TATTCGCGATAAGTGGGATGAGGCGAGGTCCATTGCAGCTCCCAAGGCAAGGCGTTCCAAGGGTTTGGATCAGTCAGTTTTTGCTAGGGTTTTTTGGGGGACAATACGACGAACTGACAAGCAGCTTAGAAAGACACAAGATGCACTGGGAGTGCGCCCGCTTGGGGACGACAAAAGACGAGCCAGGCGTGGGGAGCACTCAATACCGTTAGACGGATTACAGGTTGACTCGTACGCCCAAGCGGTTTGGGTGCGCTGAGTGTCCTTGGATCTGGAGAATCGTCCAATGTTCGATCATTTCCCACCAGTAGATGAGAAAAATGGAGACATGTAACCTAAGAAGGTATAGTCCCAGTGAGCCCAGGATAGATTACATTGGCAGAGAATAGTTCAGTAGAATTGTAGACCCGTGGGAGATTTCGGGGAAGGAAACATCAAGGTACCTGTTTGAATTCAGGTAATATCATGTTAGCCTAAGGAGAGGAGGTAGTGGTTTAGTTGAAACAATATCCTGGGAGCCCATCTAAGGGATTCCACCTTGGGGTAAGTGGGATAGGGATTATGACACTGGCTCATGTTGGAAATCTCGCCTAATGGATGAAAGAAACTGTCGTCTTATAAAGGTATACAGTGGTGTGGAAAATAAAGATGGAGGATGGTTGTTGTTATAGATGTTAATTCTAAACTCTTGTTATTATACAATCGGATAATATATCTATAGGTGTTACCTATTAATGAAAACTAAACGTATACCACCAACTATGTCCGTAAAGATCGATTTTAAAAATGGATTGGACGCGCTCCCAGTGATAATGTGTCAATTCGGCTTTTGCATGGCCCACTATATTTTTGGAATTCGATTGCTCTGATCGATATAATGGAGTACGAAAAAAAATAATAATAATATGATTATATTAATATGAAAAAGCAAAGCTCGTCATGAGCACAGGCGCCTATTTAATGGGTCTAAGCTGTAGGTATATGAATACCATGATAAGGAATATGTTACAGCTGTCGGAACTGGGCCCGTTATTTGATACACTATCCCTACCTTCTATCTTTTGTGCAAAGTCAAATCATCAAACTATTCACTTCATCACATAAGCAATCACATATATAATACAGTAAAGTCAAACATATTATAGTCTTAACAAGGATAAACCTTCAATTTGGCCTTGTGACATAGTTTTCAGGACAGGGTTTATAACGAGCGCAGCTCGTTCATAGTTATTACCTTTTATTATAGGAAATTTCCTATAATCAGTATGGGAAAAAATTTGGGTGCAAAATTTTACTATGGCCCTGCTCGGAAATTCCAAGTAAAATTACATAGAACAAACAGGGAACCATGACCGAAATTATCCACATCCGGTGACGTCATAGTTCAGCCGGTACCCGAGTACTAGAACAACTGTGCTGTTTAAATTAAAGGGGCTGACAACCATACATAACGTAATCGGATGCGAGTTTCTTTGCGTCAGGTACGAATCGTTATCGGCTCACGTTTCCCCTTTGAATAACATAAATTTTATTTTGGCGTGTATAAAATCAAGCTGTAGTTTGAATCTGAGAATCAGCGAGGGGTTGTATTCATTGACGTATAGTTCTGACGATGACTATTTTGGTTTTCTGACTGTCTGACTAAGATGCTCTTAAGGGTAAATTGTTTTCACCCTCAATGCCTACGCAGAACTTCGCTGCAGACGTTTGTCCTTCTGACAAAAACTCCTTCGGGACTGTCAAAGATCAATGCAATAAATTGGCTGAACATAGCGGTTGTAAACACGAAACACCACTGTGGACCCCAAATCAGAGACATGTATATTTATGTCCTCTACCCAAGTACACCAACACAGATTGAATCACAGGGACGTGTTCCTGTATGTCTAATTTTATGCATAGGGTAATATTCTGTTACTTGATCACACAATTGAATGTTAACAAAGGCACATTGCAGGTCAGGATCACTGGCGATGCTCTATTATCATTTATATAATGAAATTTATGCAACTAATGTTGTTTTGGTGTAGATGGTTGTCGCTACCCCCCCACTTCGTAGTATTTATCAAATAACATGCTACTTATTAAATAACATGCTACTTATTCAAATAATATGCTACTTATTCAAATAACATTGCGTCATATTATATATATACATTTAGTGCTTATTCTACACTCCAGTCATATGCATATAGTGATAATGACATTCATGATGCTAATGCTATTCTTTGGTGTAGATGGTGTCCCTACTCTAGTTACTTATTCAAATAACATGCTACTTATTAAAATAACATGCCTACTTATTCCAAATAACATCTACTTAAATTCAAATAAGATGCCCTACTTAATTCAAAAAGCATATAGTTGATAATGACATTCATGATGATAACACAGGGACTTACTCTCTAAAATAATTATGACCCTACTCTATTCATAGATATTAATAAGGGTGGACACAGGTTTCTCTGGTTCACCTCGCTTCAACTATTTATTCAAAGTATTCGAACAAATATAGAGTTTATAATTCCTCTTAGAATTGATTAATTGATATGGATTTACGCCTTTTTTTCAACAATTGTTCATCATAACACGGCGGCTAGTTCACCTCTTATATGTCCTCCTGGTTTCTCACAACATACTTTCCAAGCAAGTGGCTGCTTTTCGACATAGACTGTTAGCCCATTGTGGAGACCAATTGCAAGTTTGTCAAACGTCGGAAAGAATATAGGCCTGGCTGGGGTTCGAACTCACAAACCTCGTCGCAACCGACTTAGAAAACTGCTCATTTACAGTATATATGAGCCCTTCCATGGGAAAAGGGTACCAATCCGCCTTTGGGATATTGTAGTACCAGACCAGTCTGTTTCATTCGCAGCCTGATCAAAATATACAGTCTCAATCTTACATGTATGCTTGTTAGAAGCTTCAGGTCAAACTCTGAATAATCTGATAAGACAGAGCAAATATACTAGGGCTGTGTTCAACCTACAGTGTTTGCTAAAATGAAGTTTGTACTATTTTTTAAGACAAACTCAAATATAATAATATGAGGCTCTTTATCAGTTATATCTCGTTTTTCCACATCTGCTGAGGATTAAATTGTTTGACTAAAATGTTGTAACCTTACACTTTTGCCCATACACTTTTTAAATCTTCACATTCGAGCAAGCAAATATGCGATCAAGAGTGAGCGTTAACTGCGCGCGCGCACTACTAGAACATCTTTATGAATGAAATCTCCAGATTAAGCAATTTCACCTTTTGCAACAAAGAGTTCAAGAGTTGTCTGCTTCAGGCTCAAAAAGCGTCTGCTTTGACGACATTCTGCACCTCAGAAAAAGTGTACGGACTGTCATATTCGGTAATTCCGAAAATGATTCCGGGAGATGCCGGAAGTATGATCTTCGTAATGAAAAATGCCTCCGTATATAATGGGTAAAACTACTGCGTATAATTAAAATACTCACCGCAATTTTTCGGTAAGCACTGACTAAATAAATGTCATTCGAACTGCATATAAATGTTGTTTGTATTGGCATATGACGCTCTTGTATACCATATACTGGTTATTCTACCTGTATCTACACACTTTACACTGCATATATAAATAGTATTGAAATAACAACCATATGTAAACAGAAAAGGCACTGCATATCAATGCAAACGACAATGTCAAAATGAAACATGTACTCGTATCCATGTAAATGTACTGCGTATAATACAATATAACATACCTATACAGTAAAGGGGTTCCTTACGTCAACCGCTGCCATGCCCAGCCGGAGTTGGGATTACCCGGACAAAGACCCCGACGTTGCACCCCGTCCTGTTCAATTAGAGAGTTTAACTGGACCTTGACATGTGTCAGGTGAAAGTACCACACTCTGGCTACGAGTCCCACTATCCGAATTCCATCCGCATTTATGGTCATGCTTGCTGCAATGTTCGGATGAAGTTTGCAATTTTGGCCAACGTCAAGTTTACAGCCCATTCAGACCTGTATATTGCTCTAATTAGGAGACTTTTAACTTGCATCCTGACATGTGTCAGGTGAAAGTGGACACAACTCTGGCTCCCAGTCACGCTAGCCGGATTCCACACGGATTTATTGGCAGCCGGCTGCAAACCCAGCCGGAATTGGACAAAATCGTGGCTCACACCCTCGTTTTGGCGTACCTATTGTTTGAGATAGATGGATTGGGACGTTGATTGATGCATACCAGGTTAAAGCCCCTCAACTGAGTGATTTTTTCAGGTTGCTTCAGGTCCTGTTTCGTCAGCCTGATTCAACCCGGAGTTATATACAGCTGCTAGCATTATTCAGATGAAGTTGGCAATTTTGTCAAGTTTACAGCCGGCTGTATATTGCCCGATTAGAGTTTAACTAGAATCCTGACAGTAAAAGGGTTTGGTACACTCTGGGGTCCCAGTCCCGCTAGTCTGATTCCATCAGGGTGATTATGGCAGCCGCTGAAAACACCAAGCAGGAGTTGGGCCTGTCCGTTTTGAGTTAAAAAAGAGTTTAACATGCATAGGGGCCCCGACATAATTGCTCCAATCAGGTTCGATTCATGCATTCTTGGCAAGGCCTAAGAGATCACTAGTTGAGGTTTTATAGCATTTAAAATCCCTTTTTTTTAAAATCAATCCAATTATTTTAATGTATAAACAATGTACTTTAGCAACATAATGCATGTGTAGTTGAGCTTTAGGATTGACCAGAATAGTTAGAATTATGTTTTTCGCCTGGTAAGTACAGCCGTAGTAATAGACATAACCAGAGGACATAATCTTAAACTTCATCAGAAACAAGCTAAGAAGGATTATTGAAATACTCTGACTTGGAAATGTTATGTCGAGAGAACACCATGTCATCATATAAAACACCATGATTGTCTTACCTCGGATACCAAATGGTGTTGAATCAACGGATTTTGTTTGGATCGGACACCATATTTATGTCCTATTCACCCACCTTAAGACTGCCTCTAAACAGTCGTAGCTTTTCACCCAAAAACGTATGATTGTCTTTGCTACGAATATTTGACAAAACGGATTATATCAGAGCGTAAGTGCAAACCTATTACGTCCGATCTTACGACAATCTTAGTTAAGGACCGAGGTAAACGACGTTAATAAATCGACCGGCAATACAGTGTTCGGCCGAGTTTATACAACCGGAGAAGTCCTAGAAAAGTTTTCAAAATTCTCCCGCTTCCATTTGTGTCGTATTCTATCATGTAATGGTGAACACTGACAGTTCATTGATGAAAATCGTTCCGAAGCCTGCCATTTCAAAGTGTTCCTCTGAGTTTATCAGTTTTCTTTGTATATACATTATGATATATATAGAAACGTTGTTTAAAGTGACTGGTGGGTGACTAGTATACCAAGTAGTGATAATATTGAATGAAATCAAAAGTATTTGCATATCCTACATATTGATAACATCTAGTCCACAGTTGAATTACTATTTTGACTCATTCATGAAGAAGGCGGACTCGGGCAAAAGATATGTAGGGTGTCGAAGAAGTAGTGCGATGCGAATGAAGCCCATCAAATGACGTAATCTCAAATCCTTCCGCAGTTAGAGTGTGGTTTCAGCTTAAGTTGGATTTTCGAAAGCAGGTATGCTATGAGCTTTCGGATCGCTTCGCCTGTCAAATATAACTACTGTAGTACCATGGTAGGAAACTAAACGATATACTTCGTTTAAATAGAGATATGGTATCGGTCAGATGTCGACATAGTTAACCATCTCCATGTTTGTCGTGGAAAGACAACCAGCACGACCTGTCCAATTACAAATTACTACGACCAGTTCATGTGTTCCTTGAGACCGACCATCATCCAGATAATAAACTGCTTTTATGCCTAGATTCAGCTTTTGCATTAAAAGTACATTTTGTTTTTATCGAAAACGAATAGGAGTTGTTAGTTTTAAAGAGCTATCAATTATGGATGGTATTCTTAATAAGAATCATAAGTGTGTACAATTTATATAATTGGTTGTAATTCACTTGCTTAATTGATGAAATAAAAATTATATTCTAATTATAAATTGAGTTTAATTTTAGGCACACCAGGCACAAAGAGACACACAACTGTCCTTAACGAAACAACTCTCTTAAACACTGGAGGGTCCATAGCAGCAATCATCACATAACAGTTCATTGAGTTGGTCTTCTTTCAAAATATTCAAGTATTTAATTATATGTTGAAAGGGAGATTAGTGAATTACCAGGCTGTAAACAGGATTCATAGGAAGAGAAAAGAGGAGAAGAGAGAGAAGAGAGAGGAGAGAGAGAGTGAGAGAGAGAGAGTGAGGAGAGAGAGAGGATAGAAGAGATGAGAGAGAGAGAGAGAGAGAGGGAGGGAGAGAGAGAGAGGAGAGAGAGAGAGATGAGAGAGAGAGAGAGAGAGAGAGAGAGAGAGAGATGATGATGGAGAGAGAGAGAGAGAGAGACGAGAGAGAGAGAGAGAGAGAGAGAGGAGAGATGAGAGAGAGAGAGAGAGAGAGGAAGAGAACAAAACAAAAATACAAAACTTATAAAATAATAATAACCCTTCTCCTGCTGACATTATTCTGCTGAAATGTCATTCTTAAGGTTAGTTGGTATCCTATTGTGCTACATTATCAAGTTTTCTTAGAAGCGTTGTGAGCACCGTGTGTCAGGATGAGACTATTTAAATTAGAAGACTGATCCTGGCATACTGTGTTCCCTTTCTTGTTTTAAGTGATGTTTATAGCAGGAGGACGGAGTTATGAACACATAAAACATTTGCGGGGAGGGGGAGTCTAGTAATATTAATCTTAGCACATTAGGAGGAATAATAGAGAATGTAAAGTACATTGTCAGGTGTTTCTTTGCATTTCTTCAGCACAGCATAGATCAATTTTTGAAAGAGATGTTAATGCTTGTTAGTTCGTAAAGTCATTATTTTCCCAAAACGTGTACATTTATTGGATTTATGCATAGAGATTTATGTAAAAGGAGGTTGGAACCGGTCACGAGAAATACAGCTGACTTTTAACGGCGTTAATCATCAATGGATTATAAGAGGTTTTCCAGATATTATACGAATTTTGGTTGACATGATCCAAAATAATTATTGTAGATATACAAGAAAAAAGTATGAGATAATATCAAAGTATATCCAACTGTAAATTTTGAATTCTCATGAAGTAAATTGAGATGATCACGAAACGCAAGTAACTACTTTTCTATCGATGAATGTTAACTCAACAGATTGTCGTCTTCATGTCGTACTCGTATTATAATTTGTTTGTGTTCAATTGATTTAAAATCACACATTAGGGTGTACATTGTAGTCTTGCTTTATACTAAATAAAGTCAAACGAAAGTAAATATCCATCGCTGCAAAACGTTAATGGGACATGAAATTCTGTTTAGCTAATATCCGAATACATTGTACAAAGCGCAATTGAAGTCCAACACATTTGTGATATTTTATGAAAGTAACACAGTAAAATTTTGTCTATAATACTAGCAACACCGACCGATTACATTTATATCTTATGAAATGGAGTCTTGACATTGAAATTAAGCCTTGTTTATCTTAGAGAGCTCTGACAGTATTATAACCTCGTATTATAACCTCGTGATGACTGATATCTTGGCTTTGTACGTGAACAGCAACTTGAGCTTGCTTGACCCACTTAATTGTTATACAGCTATAGAACACTTGATTAAACGTCATGGTGGTCGATACTCTTGATAATAATGAGAAACGTCTCCTTACGTTTTCTTTTTAAATTTAAAATGTTTATCACGTTTGTCCACAATTTCATTCATTTCATCGGTTGCCCTAATGTTTACCGTTTACCTGATATGACATCTGCGTGGACATCTGTTTGATTGAACTGTTTTAATTTGTGTTAATCTTTCTTATTCAATTTCATTAGCGATAGCTTTTACAAGCTTGCGTCAAATGAATTTAACATAGTTAAAACTATTTGAGTCGAACCGGGAAGTAAACAACCCCTTATATTGGGGACCCCTTTTTATCTGGAGCGGTTACTCTCCACTGAGTGGGGAGAGGGGATTGTTGTTCTGGCCACCTGCAAGTCACGTGTTGGAACGCGCTCCCTTCCTTGTAAGGATTACGTAATATGACGTAACAATCCCTAGGAAAGCGAGCGCTTTATCAGTCGCCATCTTGTAAAAAATAGATAAACACGGGTTTCTTTGCTGGGACAAGTTTCTTTTATTCACGGTGTTTCTACCTAAAGATTGTTAAAGATAAGTACAAGTTATAATCTTATCAGAATTATAACTTATTTTGTTGCACGAATAACCTCCTGCAGTGAGGTGTAGTCGTGAGTCAGACGTATTGCGCAGTTTGTGTGTACAAATTTCGCCGTCCCGTGTTGACCTCCTTTGTGTTTCTACACGATGCCTTTCCGCGTTGTTGTGCTGGGTCATAGTTTTGTTTCACGTTTTCAACATTTTTGCAACAAACAAGGTATCTACAATCTTGGCCTGGCCTCGTCTTGTTTTAATGTTGAATATTTGGGCTATGGTGGTTTGTCACTGATGCAAAAACGCCGTCTTCATTCACAGGATTCCAAGTTAACAGGTTCAGATCATCTCGTTATATTGGATATAGATTCCAATGATTTGTCGACAGCATCCTACTTGCCAGAATAGTTTGCTCTTGATTTGATAAGCTATGTTTCATTCTTAGTAATAGGACTAGGTGTATCTAGAGTTGTTATTCTCTAACAGATATGTCGTGTACGGCTCCCTTTCCAAGACTATATTGACCACATTGTTCGGTCCAATAATGCTGTACAAACTTTGGTTCAAACCGCACACTTGCCGGTTGAGTTTTTAAAGCATCGTGGAATGTGGAATTGTCACCTGTCAGTTTTAGGTTCCGATGGAATCCATTTGTCGAAAGACATTGGTAACCTCAAGTTTTTAGGGAGTTTGAGAGATTGTGTAATTAGAGTGTCACCCTGGAATCTTGTCTCTGTTAATTTACAATAATATTTCCTTTTGGCAACAAGAGGCTGCTGTGTCATGTTTGATTTTAGAAATTTACCTTCCCTTTATAATGCTGTGTACTAATACATCTTGTACTTAGTAACAGTTGGTCGGGTGTTAGTTATTTCTGTGGCAAATTAATTTAATTTTCAAATAATCATACTTTGCTATGTACATCATTTATGTCTATTGTGTTTAATAATGCTTGTATTAGCATCTTAAAAATATGCTTCACTAGAGAATGCATGTATTTGCATTTACTTTGCTGAGTCTATTTAGTTGCATCTGTGTCAAGTGAATTAAGTGAATATTTCAAATATATTGAGGCATGTATTTGCATTTGCGTTGAGATTTTGCTAATGTATTTGCGACAAGTTCAATATATTACGTTTATTGATATCAGGATGCATGTATTTGCATTTGAGTCAGAATTTCGTGCATGTATTTGCAACGGATTCACTTGAACATATCATTTCTGATGTAAGAATGCATGTATTTGCATATAAGTCAAAATTGTGCGCATGTATTTGCGACAAGTTCAATTAAGCAATATTTACTGATGTAATAATGCATGTACTTGCATTTAAGTCTGAGTTCTGCGCATGTATTTGCGACAGGTTCAAATAAGTAATATTTACTGATGTAATAATGCATGTACTTGCATTTAAGTCTGAGTTCTGCGCATGTATTTGCGACAGGTTCAATTAAGTAATATTTACTGATGTAATAATGCATAATATTTGCATTTAAGTCAAATTTGTGCGCATGTATTTGCGACAGGTTCAATTAAGCAATATTTACTGATGTAATAATGTATGTATTTGCATTTAAGTTAGAATTTTGTGCATGTATTTGCAACGGATTCCTTTGAACATATCTTTACTGATGTAATGATGCATGTATTTGCATTTCAGTCAAAGTTTTGCGCATGTATTTGCGACAAGTTCAATTATTTACTGATGTAATAGTGCATGTATTTGCATTTAAGTCAGAATTTCGTGCATGTATTTACAACGGATTCAATTGAATGAATGAATGTATATTGTTTAATGGCGCATCGACAGCTAAGGTCATTTAGCGCGCATTTAAATTGTTTTATTCATGTTCCCTGGGTGAACAAACCAGTACTAGGCTAGAAAATGTGCCTTGCCCAAGGGCACTCCACCATGACCGAATTGCCGCGACTGGGGATCGAAGGATTCAATTGAACATATATTTACTGATGTAATAACGCATGAATATGTATTTGCATTTCAGTCAAAATTTTACACATGTATTTGCGACAAGTTCAATTAAGCAAAATTTACTGATGTAATAATGCATGTATTTGCATTTAAGTCAGAATATGTGTGCATGTATTTGCAACGAATTCCATTGAATATATCTTTACTGATGTAATAATGCATGTATTTGCATTTCAGTCAAAGTTTTGCGCATGTATTTGCATTTCAGTCAAAGTTTTGCGCATGTATTTGCGACTAGTTCAATTATTTACTGATGTAATTATATTTGCATTTAAGTCAGAATGTCGTGCATGTATTTGCAACGGATTACATTGAACATATCTTTACTGACGTAATAATGCATGTATTTGCATTTCAGTCAAAGTATTGCGCATGTATTTGCGACAAGTTCAATTATTTGCTGATGTAATAGTGCATGTTTTTGCATTTGAGTCAGAATTTCGTGCATGTATTTGCAACGGATTCAATTGAACATACATTTACTGATGTAATAATGTATGTATTTGCATTTCAGTCAACATTTTGCGCATGTATTTGCTACAAGTTCAATTAAGCAATATTTACTGATGTAATAATGCATGTACTTGCATTTAAGTCTGAGTTCTGCACATGTATTTGCGACAGGTTCAATTAAGTAATATTTACTGATGTAATAATGCATAGTATTTGCATTTAAGTCAAATCTGTGCGCATGTATTTGCGACAGGTTCAATTAAGCAATATTTAAGCAATATTTACTGATGTAATAATGCATAGTATTTGCATTTAAGTCAAATTTGTGCGTATGTATTTGCGACAGGTTCAAATAAGTAATATTTACTGATGTAATAATGCATAGTATTTGCATTTAAGTCAGAAGTGTGTGCATGTATTTGCGACAGGTTCAATTAAGCAATATTTACTGATGTAATAATGCATAGTATTTGCATTTAAGTCAGAAATGTTTGCATGTATTTGCATCGGATTCCATTGAACATATATTTACTGATGTAATAATGCATGTATTTGCATTTCAGTCAAAGTTTTGAGCATGTATTTGCGACAAGTTCAATTATTTACTGATGTAATAATGCATGTATTTGAAACATATCTTTACTGATGTAATAATGCATGTATTTACATTTCCGTCAAAGTTTTACGCATGTATTTGTGACAAGTTCAATTCAGTATTTACTGATGTAATAGTGCATGTATTTGCATTTCAATCAAAGTTTTGCGCATGTATTTGCGACAAGTTCAATTATTTACTGATGTAATAATGCATGTATTTGCATTTAAGTCAGAATTTCGTGCATTCATTTGCAACGGATTCCATTAAACATTTCTTTACTGATGTAATAATGCATGTATTTGCATTTCCGTCAAAGTTTTACGCATGTATTTGTGACAAGTTCAATTATTTACTGATGTAATAATGTATGTATTTGCATTTAAGTCAGAATTTCGTGCATTCATTTGCAACGGATTCCATTAAACATTTCTTTACTGATGTAATAATGCATGTATTTGCATTTCCGTCAAAGTTTTACGCATGTATTTGTGACAAGTTCAATTATTTACTGATGTAATAGTGCATGTATTTGCATTTAAATCAGAATTTCGTGCATGTTTTTGCAACGGATTCAATTTAACATATATTTACTGATGTAATAATGCATGTATTTGCATTTCAGTCAAAAATGTGCACAAGTATTTATGACAAGTTCAATTAAGCAATATTTACTGATGTAATAATGCATATATTTGCATTTAAGTCAGAATTTTGTGCATGTATTTGCAACGGATACCATTGAACATATCTTTACTGTGTAATAATGCATGTATTTGCATTTCAGTCAAAGATTTGCGCAGGTATTTTCGACAAGTTCAATTATTCACTGATGTAAAAGTGCATGTATTTGCATTTAAGTCAAAATTTCGTGCATGTATTTGCAACGGATCCATTGAACATATCTTTACTGATGTAATAATGCATGTATTTGCATTTCAGTCAAAGTTACACAAGTTCAATTATTTACTGATGTAATAGTGCATGTATTTGCATTTAAGTCAGCAATTCGTGCTTGTATTTGCAACGGTTTCAACTGAACATATATTTACTGATGTAATAATGCATGTATTTTCAACGGATTCAAGTGAACATATATTTACTGATGTAGTAATGCATGTATTTGCACTTCAGTCAAAAGATTTGCGCATTTATTTGCGACAAGTTCAATTAAGCAATATTTACTGATGTAATAATGAATGTATTTGCATTTAATTCAGGATTATGTGCATAACATATCCTCCTTATTGAGGAAGTTTCTCTTTCCGTGTCTGGTACTATTATTAATACCATTTACAGGCCTGATTCAGCAACATGCCAACCAAACCTAAGAAAAACAGGGCCAGGGCAAGAGCTGGAAAAAGAAGACGTGCAGATCCCACACTACAGACAATTGCTGTAGACCATACCGCCATTAATAAATCGGTTGAAACAAACTCTATAGACCATGCTGCCGTTGTAAATTTGGTCATAGATGCCCCTGAGCAACGTGGTGTGATTGCAAGCTCATCAAAGGAAACTCCTCCTGTGCAACATACACCAACTATCAATACTGGTACTGGTACTTCAAATCCCGAGGTGGTTCTAGATATTACAGACACAGTGCACCAATCACTTTTCAATCCTTCTCAACCTCCTAAAGAAAGCGTTTTCAGATGCTCCATTACTGAGTCAAACTCCAATCGAAATTCCGGAGCAGTTGATGGTGATTTATGCCACGATGCGCAACATATCATTTCAAATGCACTTTCTGATAGATCCAAAACTATTTACTTTCATTATTGGAAGAATTATGTTAACTTCTGTAGTAATCAAAGCGCTGAAGGCACTGAATTTGTTTGGGTACATAAAACTGTTCAAACATTTGCATTTGCACAGACGTGTGATTTATAAACTGCATTGTTTATAAATATTACAACTTCGGGTAAAAGAATAAATGACGCATCCGTTAAAATTAAATGCCATTTTAGTTGTCTATAAAAAATAAATCATGAGACATACATGTGAATATTATATTTAATTTCCAAGTTTCAAAAGACATGTAAAAACAAGATGTGTTTGTGAAACACTGATGCCCCCGAATGGTAACATCTAGGTCAAATGTCAAGGTCGCCAGGTGAAAAATGTTGGTACTGACAGAAAGGTCATGTCACAAGGAATACACATGTGAAATATGGTAGCCGTACCTGTTATGGTTCAAAAGTAGTGGTCAAGGTTAATTTTTTTTTCGAGAATGGCAATATCTAGGTCAAAAGTCAAGGTCGCAAGTTGAACAATTTTGGTACTGACAGAAAGGTCATGTCACAAGGTATACACATGTGAAATATGGTAGCCGTACCTGTTATGGTTCAAAAGAAGTGGTCAAGGTTAAAGTCTTTTTTCGAGAATGGCAACATCTAGGTCAAAGGTCAAGGTCGCAAGATAAAAAATGTTGGTACTGACAGAAAGGTCATGTCACACGGTATACACATGTGAAATATAGTAGCCATACCTATTATGGTTCAAAAGTAGTGGTCAAGGTTAGAGTTTTTATCGAGAATGGCAACATCTAGGTCAAAGGTCAAGGTGAAAAAATTTGGTACTGACAGCAAGGTCATGTCACAAGGTATACACATGTGAAATATGGTAGCCTTACCTGTTACGGTTCAAAAGTAGTGGTGAAGGTTAAAGTTTTTTTTTTGAGAATGGCAACATCTATGTCAAAGGTCAAGGTCGCAAGGTCAAAAATGTTGGTACTGACAGAAAGGTCATGTCACAAGGAATACTCATGTGAATTATGGTAGCCTTACCTGTTATGGTTCAAAAGTAATGGCCAAGGTTAAAGTTTTTTTTCGAGAATGGCAACATCTAGGTCAAAGGTCAAGGTCGCAAGGTCAAACATGTTGGTACTGACAGAAAGGTCATGTCACAAGAAATACACATGTGAAATATGGTAGCCGTACCTGTTATGGTTCAAAAGTAGTGGTCAAGGTTTAATTTTTTTTCGTGCAGACAGACAGTCAGACAGACAGACGTGCAGACAGACGTGCAGACAGACGTGCAGACAGACGTGCAGACGTGCAGACGTGCAGACAGGCCAAAAAACTAGATGCCCACCGAATCAAGTTTTCACTATAGCCATATAAGGCCAAATAGCCCTGCCCCCTGGTGGCCATGTTTTTCGACCAATCAACATGGCTTGGAGGAATCTGATAGATGGTCTCCCAATGAACATTTCTACAAAAAGAATTGAAAATTGGCCAAACACTTTCAGAGGAGAAGATTTTTCAAGTTTTTACTATAGCCATATTAGGCAAAAAAGCCCCGCCCGCTGGCGTCCATGTTTTTCGACCAATCAACTTGGCTGGAAGGAATCTGATAGAGGGTCACCCTAGGAACATTTCTACAACATTATTTGAAAATCGGCTTGACACTTTTGGAGGAGAAGATTTTTTTGAGTTTACACTATAGCCATATAAGGCAAAAAAGCCCCGCTCCCTGGCGGCCAAGGAACACGTCTTTAAAATAATTTGAAAATCTGCCAATCAGTTTGGTAGAAGAAAAGGAGATCACAATAACTAACTTTCAGCACTTCGTGCTCAGGTGAGCTAAAAAAAGAAACATCTATCCAAATGAAAGAGTAATTGAAATCATGTAGAAAATATTGCGGAAAAAGGCAGTACTAATATTTATATGAGCACTTTAAAAGAAACATGCTTCAGACTTCAGAGGCTTTTAATTTCATTTGCATTATAAAAGGATTAAATGCTCCAGAGAAAACCAATACCTTTGCCGTCCGCATTTTACTCTACAGTATACACCTAAGCTAGCCGCTGTTTCCTTTAAAGGGTGTTTAAGCTTGCCAAATTAATTAAGGATGCGTGACCATTCACTGTTAATTACCATTGTGTACGAGTGTCATTCCAAACAAATTATAAATGTAACCCCTTTTCCCAATAAACCTATCATATACATTTATGTATTTGTAACTTGCCGGGATGTGTCGATACCGTCATGGTACAATGTGATATATGCACAGTTGGTTTCACAAATCTTGTGTTAATGCACCTGTGGATATGTTGACAACAGATGCGGAACTTTAATTGTAACGTTTGTTTATTATTTGGCTATTATAATGATAAGATATGTGATTAAATTGGCAACATTTAAGTTTTTTACTTATAACAGCCTTCAAATACAAATTTGGTTTATACGACGGTAAAGAAAGGTTATGGGAATTAAGAAATTGTTTAAATAAGCAAATTCTCCTTTTCCCACAATGTTTTCAATATATGTTGCTTTTTACTGTTTACACAGCAAGAAAAAACCATTTAACTTATTTGTTATAGATTAGTATTATTGTTGTATATATATATAATTACTAGAAACAGTGTTGTATATATATATATACTTATTGTTTATTTGTTATTTAAATTGTTCTGCCCCTTCCAAGTACCCTACAGAATAGAATGTTGCATGGATCATTTGCCTCGTAGTATGGCACATGGAAAAACTATTGAAAGTTACAAAGAGGAAAATGAAGAGGCCAAACAATAACTAGAACCCATGACCCTTCAATCGATTGTAACGGAGAGGATATAATTGAAGCAAAACCTATGGCTAGTTACTAGCAACCTATTCTATTCTTGCAATGTTTTCAAATTTCGTCCGCTGCAGATGCGTCAAAAGACATTTACTTGTCGGAAAATCAATCCATCAATTCTCGTTATTGATATCTATAGATATGATATAAAGAGGAAAGTCGTTAAAATACTTTACAAAGAGATTCCATTTCAGCATGATCTCGATTTTTGGGTTAATCTATATCACTGATAAAAGCAATCAAACACATTATATATTTAAAAAGAAAACCCCGGATATGATCATATGTTAACAAATTATACACATTTGCCCATCTTTAGTTAAACATTTTTTACAACAAATCATAGCGTCCGCAGATTTGCTCTATATTCTATAGCGTCCGCATTTTCCCTCTATATTGCATTTGTCCGCATTTTCCCTCTATAATGTATTTGTTCGCAGATCGCGTCCGCACTTTAGACCCTCCCCCCATACCGTCGTATTTATAAATAGAATTCGACGATCACGATTTCTCTGCAAATGTGTTACTCTCATTTTAAATGCATTTTATGACGCACATATTTGCTTTTTAATTCTTTATACTATATTTATATGGCCGACAAGGCACAAAGAAAATATTTTCAATTCTGTTTTTATCTACATTTTCAATGCGTGATTGAAAATTCAAATACCGTATCTGGAGCTTAAATCGGAAATAGTTCTCCCTGTAGCAGTTCACTCATTGAGATTTATAAATCTCTCCGCGTTCATTGTTTTAAAATACAATGTTTCATTTTATTTCCAAATTCTCTTTGAATATAAGAACCACATAAGAAAACAAAGACGATATAAATATATCATTATTTCAAATATCGTGATACATTTGAAAAGTAAGAGCAAGTATTGAGTACTACTTTCACGCGTATGAAATTCATGGACTTTTCCATAAGACGAACGGCTTCAGAATTGCAGTAACTAAATTTGTTTGTTCCAAACAAATAAAAACAATAGAAAACTTTCATTACCGGTTACACCAATAATTTTAGTTAATTTCCTTGCTTCATTAATCACTGACGTGTTAATACTGTAGCGTCCCATGTTTCGGCAACAAGCTGTTTGGTTTCCAGGATTTCAACCAATCCTTCTTGTTTAAGCAATTCTTAGGGGCTGGCAATATTTCCTCAAGAGAATTGCATCCAGATACAAGGTTACCCATTTCAATTTCGTTGTTGCGAACAATTGTTCAATCTGTACAACTTACTATAACTAATTATCATCATAGGTTTACTTTCTCTACCATGTGTGTCATTGCTTTCCATGGTTTCTTGCGTATTGGTGAAATATGTTTAAAATGCAGTGATCAGTCCAACATTCTACAATATGAGGATGTTCAGTTACTGCAACAGTGCAAAGGGCTTAAAGATGTAGAATTAAAACTTAAACAATATAAACATAGTAAAAAGCCTGTTACACTTTTTCTCCAGCATAATTTGGCAGACCCTCTAATATGTCTAGTGGGTGCTATTCGCACATACTTGAATATTTCATCACATTCAACAGGACCGTTTTTTCAATTGCAGAATGGTCAAGCTGTATCGTATTCATTTTTTACCTCCCATCTCAAAAATGCCATCACAATTCTAGGTTTCGATGCAAATCGTTACAAATCACATTCGTTTCGCATAGGAGCAGCAACTCATGCTGTTATGCAAGGTTTTTCTGAAGAAATGATTAAAAAATGGGCATATTCGTTTACCACAGTTGAAATTGGTACAGTAAAAATATAATCGTGTTTCTCCTCTATAGATGTAATCCATGTGTTGTAGTTTTTGGTAGAGTTGCGCGCATGCGCAAACGAGACCATTGTTACATGTTGAATTTTGAAGTCACGTGATGTAAATGCCCCAGAACACATACAAACATAGAGCAAACAAATCAGACTGAATTACGAATGCAAACATATGCAAAAGTAAAATAAGTAAAATAAATTCCACTTATTCTAGGTATCCAAATAAAATTACAAAGTCTCTTAATGTGTAAATATCATATTTAAGTGTACACTATTATTTAGATATCACTACGCCAATATAGCACTGCACCGCGCGATTACCCTTTGTAAAGTGTAGCCCTTTCTTCGCTCTCGGCAGAGATGTAAACATATACTCGCCCGCTAGCATCAGCGAGTGGAATGAAGGATCGGGCTAGTACGCAATTATAGGTGCTAGTCCATACATATTCGTTCATGTCCTTATTCATAATGATAGTATGCATTGCTAAGTATTTTCTTTCTCTTTCAAGTGCATCCGTGTAGTTGCATATAGAGGCAACACGTGCTCGTTTCTAGTAACGAAGCCCATCGAAGTCGTTTTAGTTATGCATTCGTTTTCAATAGGTAATTATACCACAAGCAGGTTTTCGCAAAAACATGAGTACAATCGACACTATTTTCATATTGCATGGTTTAATAAAATAAATGTTCAGGGTTTTCGATGAGGACCGGTACCCGGCGAATCATTGCCGTTTCGTTTTGACAAATTTGACGAATAACGATGACTTTTGCATTTTGTAAAGGTGCTTTCGACAAGGTCCGCGTCTAAATTCCCGACTTCTACCAAGAAAGCGATTTCATCAAATCATTTGAGCGCTTTAAATTACAACGACTTGCAAACACGATTGCCAGTCAATGTTCTAAACACTTGTTTATAAAGCGTTTAGAATACTTTGATTATAATAGGCAGAAAGAAATCTTGCAAGAATGAAGAAGAGAAAAATCGATCATTTCTTTCGGCCAAAATCAGGTAAATGACCCGCGGATATTGGTTGTTACAACATAACTGATTCATCCTTTTATTCTAAATTTGTATTACACAGTTCAACATTTGATTTTGACAGTATGTTCAATATGATTTTGACAGTATGTTCAATATGATTTTGACAGTATGTTCAATATGATTTTGACGCGATTATTTCGTTCATAAAGTTGACTCAGTTGGTGATGGAAAGATTATTAAAAAGTTAAGTTAAGCTAAAACACTCATCATAGTCGTTGTCCTTCAGCAGCAAAACTTCAAAGTACAGCATAAGGCTGTTTTTTTTTTTATTTTGTCTTGATATTTTTATGCAAAACTTTTGAAAGTTCAGCATAAGGCTGCTTTCTTTTTTCGTTTTGATATTGTTATGCCCTTAAGATGCATTTAATTTATATGATCATTTTATCTTTATCATTATTTTGTTGTTGTTTTTTTTTGTTTTTATCTGCGAGTATACATTTCTGGTTTTCGGGTGGGTACGCAAAATTATTGCTTGTGGCGGATTATGTAAGCCACCTATTTGTTAGCAACTCTTTCCATGGGTTTATTATGAAACTCTTGATTTATATTTCTAGTCATTATTTTGGTAATTTTCAAATTGCTTACGTCATTTATTATTATTCCTAGTCATTATTTTGCTAATTTTCAAATTGCTTAAGCAATGAATAATAAATAACATTTTCAACACGGTAAAGTGTATTTATTTTTCACCCTAGATTTGCAACAAAAATAAACTCAACCAGTTATGTAGACCCGCAGTATAAGATAGCGATTGTGAGTTGAGCGGAGGGTTTAGGATGGACGGGGAGATTCAAATGAAATTTAACGCAGTTAAAACTATTTGAGTCGAACCGGGAAGTAAACAACCCCTTATATTGAGGACCCCTTTTTATCTGGAGCCGTTACTCCCCACTGAGTGGGGTGAGGAGATTGTTGTTCTGGCCACCTGCAAGTCACGTGTGACTTATTAGCCATACGCATGATGCATATTGTCTGAATAGGGATTTATGCCGCTTTGAAAAGTATTTAAGTCATATCTCGGCGTTTCATCGATACAATTCCCGCACTGCTGGTAAGGTTTTCCTGACGTCGTAATGCTATCCGGTTTTCATTTGTTTGCTTTTTCTTATTTATTACATTTACAATTTTCGATCAGATCTTAGATAAAGAACCCTCACAACGTACACACATTTGAACAAGAGTATTATACAATATGAGCTATACTGTTTTCACACGAATATGATATTTAGCGGTGTCGATGATTTCCTTGGCTTTTCTTTGATAACTGGTCAGAGGGGGATATCGTGCATTGACAAACGCCAACAACTATTGAGTTACTTGTCGAAACGTTTCACTACCATTTTAAAAACCCTTAATCATTTCATATTGTGAACATCACTCTGTTAATTCAAAAGCTCAGTTTCGGCTTAGAAAAGACCGTTCGACTATTGAGGCTCTTTTTGTTTAACCAATCATGTGAAAATAAAAGACAATATTGTCTATTTGTAAATCTTAAAAAAAGTTTAAAAACTCTTGACAGAAATGGCCCATAGTTAAGAATGTTTAAATTTGGTATAAATGATAAGGATTTACGCACATCTCATGATAATCACAGCAAGGTAATAACTTAATTGTGACACATTTCTTATCTTACAGGCACATTTCATAAAGTGTTTTAAATTGAAGTACAAGAGAAAGTTGATGCAAGGCATCAAAGTCGCCGGAAAAGACTGCATTGATTTATTTATGTATTCTTGACTTTCCTTATAGTCTATTCAAACATTAGGAACGTAGTAATGAAAACATTTGCTTATAAATTTTATATACATACCTATACATTAGGGTATCTATAAAAAATTAACGAAATGTGTACACATTTATCTGGCTTAAATTTAATTTTGCTGTTGTTACTTATTTAAATAATAGTATTCATTCATATAATTTCAATGTTTGTCAATCTTATTCGAATCACAAGGTAAATATCCTGGTATTGCTTTAAAGGGAGGTAATTTGAAGAAAACAAAAGTCTTCAAAAGGAGAAATATATCAGCATTACCGTCTACAGTTTAAATTGTTCTATTGTTTGTGGATTTAAAAATGTTCTTTTTTTCTTATTTCTACATGTACAACGAAATATTGCGGCTTCTCTTTGACGCTTTGCGTCAAACATTCGTCTTGTAGTTGTCTAAAATAAAATAATATCACTCGCTTTTTCATATCGAAATGCGCATGCGCGAAAATCGATGTTAAAGGTCACGAAACTACACAACAGAATAGGGTCTATATTTAGCTTAGAAACAGTTCCTACTTTAGATATTCATGGATAACATTATTAAATGAATTCTACACAAATCAAGACATCTCTTTGAACATGAAAACAACATTTAGTAAGTTAAAATTGCTATTAAAAGGAGAATCCGAAATTGACCTCAATGATGACACATAAGAGTCTGCATTAGGGGGTGTTGGTTCACGTCTTGAAGGGATCACTTTTGTCTTCGTAAATAAGACAAAAAACTTAAATGCGAGTGAAATAAAAAAAACTGCAAAGATTAAAAAATCGGAATATTTATTTCATTTTAGATGTGTCATTTATTAGTGTTCGTAAACAACCACAATTGTAATATGTTCAAATCATCTAGATTTGTTTCTTTCTAATAATAAGCCGCCCTCCCATGTGATTTCCGAAAAGCTATTAAAAATAGAAGTCGCGGGCTTCTGCCCGGCGACTAATAATTTTGGCAGGTACCAGTTCTGTCAATTCATTTAATCTGTCAACTGTGCGAACACAGAATGTGTTTTGTCTAACGGTTGTTAAACTCTTAGGTCTATTCCTTTTATATGTCAGTAATATCAGTATACATTCCTCGAGATTACCACAATTACGAAAATGTAAACAACGTCCAGTTTCTTTCTTTTATTAAATATAAAACTTGCCAAATTACATTAATAAAATGCAATTTAGTGAGTAATGATCGAATTTGTGTCATCGTACAAGTTGCAACACGAGAACCTCTATGGATCCTCGAGAATGCTCTCATTGAGCACTAGTGTTTGTGTTCAGGTGAGATTAAAAAAAAGCCACGAAGACAGGTAATTACCAAAAACTTAAGTTTTGACTTAAATATTTTTTAAGTTGCCATCCCTGGTATTTCGACTGCTTAAGTCGTTTAAATCAAAACGACTAATTCATATGTAGCCTAGGTATATGTATAAGGGGACACTTATACTGCCTTGTTAAGGAGCTAGCTTGTATAGCGACGTGGTAGAGCGTTCGCCTTCGGATCTAAAGCCCTGATCAGGTCGGATCTTTTACCATATATCGTCTACTTGTACCAGCTGGGTTTCTTTTCTGTTTCAATCTAGTATAGTGGTAAGTATCCCCGCCTGTCACGCGGGAGACCGGGGTTCAATTACCCGTCTGGAAGCCAATTGTAACCGGGGTATTATAACATACAATACGGTTGTATAGCCAAGGAGTATAAAATAATACTTGTAAAAGTATTAACTTAGTATTGACAGCAACCTGCCGTGAAGCAACAGCGCGGGAAAGTGAATGAGTGCAGCGCAAGTGGATGCGCGCGCAGAAAGTGTTTGGCACGTTCCCCACATACACGCACGATCCTTCCCGTGAACCTCCATTGGAATGCAGGTATACAACCACGCCCAATGCGACACGGAAAAATACACCGTCTTACACACTTCCCCCCTTTGAAAAGAATGTCTCCTGACATTCAGCGCTGTAATACATGTTATGCTATATAAAAAATTAGTCTGTCTACAGTATATAATATACATTTCATTGCTACAAAATAAAAATAAATGCTAATCCGTGTGTATAATATGTATGATGTGAAACCGTCGCGACTACAGATGATTAAACAAATATTTCGCAAGAAGAAATTGTTGCTGAGATTGTGTTAGCCCAATCTCCGCATCTATCCGGGGGTTTACGGTTACGCCAGTTCGTCGTAGAATCGGTACTTCTTGGGATATCTGCCGACTCTCGTTAAATCCGACTTCAGTTTCAATATTTCCGCAGATTGGACCGTGGATAAAATAGGATCGTAATCCTGGATTTTGGAAAGGTTCGGTGAAGCTGGAGTTGTAACTCTATGACGAAGATGTGGTGGAACATACTTCTGAGTGAAACTTTCACCCTCGGACTCTGACCCACTGCTACTACTACTGTTAGAGCTTTTTGCAAAGCCGCTACGTTGGAGTTTTAAAGTAGTATCTTTACAGTTTCTACTATCCTTAGTTGATGGTGGTGATATCTCATCAACAGGTAACGAATTGACAGGCAGTAGCATGTTACGGTGCAGAGTCTTCCTTGGCCCTTGGTTAAACTCGCGCTGAACCTTATATACTGGTAAGTCCGGGTTTGACTGAGACAGTACAATATAGACATCGCTGTCCCACTTGTCCGAAATTGTATGGGTAGTTGTAAAACCAACTTTCCGGACAAGTACCCTGTCACCAATTTCAAGTTTTGTGTTTCTGATTTTTGCATCATAGTAGGTCTTGTTACGCCATGCAACATTTCCTGCCTCTTCGGCGGCCGTCCTATAAGTGAATTCCAGACGTTTGCGGAGTCCTGACACATATGAAGTGTGATCCTCAGCACCGGAACACCCGGAGGTTGGATCGGTACCTAAATATGCGTCAATACCGAGTCTGGGGTGCCAGCCGAACATCAGAAAATGAGGGGCGTAACATGTAGCGTCATTCCGAGTTGCGTTATACGATTGTACAAGCGGAGGCACGTATGCTTTCCAATCAGACTTCTGATAATTCTGCAAGGTACCGAGCATTTTAAGAAGCGTCTGATAGAATCGCTCCGCCTGACCGTTTACCAATGGGTGTTAAGAAGTAGTCCGAGATTTACGGATACCAGCAAGCTTACAAAGCTCATGAATGGTCTTTGACACAAAGTTTCGTCCTTGGTCGCTGTGCAACTGCTCTGGAAATCCGTAATACCGGAAATATCCTTCATACAAGGCTTTGGCCGTTGTGTGGACTGCTTGGTTTTTACATGGGGTGGCTTGTGCATATGTTGTAAAGTGGTCCGTGATAACAAGTATGTTTTCGACACCGCCTTTACAAGGTTCAAGTTTTAAGAAGTCAACGCAAACAAGCTCCATGGGTTTTGTTGTCATGATGGGAACCAACTCGGCAAAAGGACGATTAATAGGTGTTTTGTGAAGAATGCATCTACGGCACTGGTCTATCCACTGATGTATGTCCTTCTCCATGTTTGGCCAATACATTCTCTGTCGTGCGAGTCACAAAGACTTTTCATGCTGTGGACGGTTATGTCTGTAGTTACCATTCTTATTATCTAATTTAGACAATATAGACTCACGAAACACACACTCACAGCCACAATCACAGCAACACCAGCAACAACAAAAACATCAGCAACACCAGCAACAAGCATCAGCAACAGCATAAAAGTCTTTGTGGCTCGCACGACAGAGAATTTATTGGCCAAACATGGAGAAGGACATAAATCAGTGGATAGACTAGTGCTACCATATATAGTCTAGGTATATGTATAAGGGGACACTTATACTGCCTTGCTATTGAGCTAGCTTTTATAGCGACATGGTAGAGCGTTCGCCTTCGGATCTAAAGGTCCAAGGTTCGAGCCATGATCAGGTCGGATCTTTTAGGACTGTTTCAATGGCGCCCAATAAGGGACTACATAGAAAAAGCCTCGAGAACGTTTCACAACAATCTTAGTCTCCGGAAATTCGAGGACGAATTTCATTTACGGAGGGGGTATATGTAGCCTATGTACATGTATATGTATAAGGGGACACTTATACTGCCTTGCTAAGGAGCTAGCTTTTATAGCGACGTGGTAGAGCGTTCTAAAGGTCCAAGGTTCGAGCCCTGATCAGGTCGGATCTTTTAGGACTGTTTCAATAGTTTTTTCAAATTCATTGAAACGGGACTCCATTTTGTCTAAACGCTGTGTCAGCTGCTCAGCAGATATTGGATTATGCAATGTTTTCTTTGTTGAAGACGTACTCTTGATGGCAGGCTTTGTAATTTCCTTTTCAACTTGTCTAATTTCCCTGAGAAGAACATTGTAATCAGTGATATAATCTTATTTGTGTCTGGTTTGGAGCTTAAGTACATCGGAATGAAGGCCGGTCCAAAACTTGTGCCTTAAAAGGTCATTTTTGGCAACAAAGGGAAGATGCCCTTTATTGATAATAGTCTGAAGGAGTGTTTCCAGTCTACAAGCAAATGAAGTGACACTTTCTTCAGACAACTGAATGCTATTAAAAAATTCAGTAATCAATTCTTCTCTTGAAGATGCATTAGCGTATAGAGCATCAAGCTTCTCAAGCACCTGAGAAATAGCGGCCTGATCTCCCAAAGGGACAATCATTAATCGAGTTGATCCACGGAGAGATGATCTTACTACTTGTAAAACAGCAGAATGTTGATGTGCTAACTCAGGGTTATTAACTAGGCACTGAACCTCATATCTCCAAACCATAAAAGGGACTTCACCCTTGGGTGTAGGGTCATCACCAGAAAATATTGGAAGCTTGGGCAAAAATGGCTGCGGGGTAAAAGGTGATGGGTACACAAAAGAAGGAGTCGACGCAACTGGCGCGTGCATGCCAGGCACTTTCGGGATGGCACCCGTGTCATGGTCTGTTTTGGCTGGGATCAAATTGAATTTATGTGAAATAATGCTGAGCATTTCCTCCACCGACAAATGAACAGAGGCCGAGCCCGCCATAGCTAGTTCAGGGGAAGGTGGTGGTTTTAAAATCCCAGATGTATGGACATTTCCTAAGTCTTTATTCATTTCTGTAATGTTTCAATGTTAAATAGTACACAACTATTCACTTGAACTTTAATGATAAAGAGTTTGTTTCTAAAAGTTGTGTAATATGCAAACAATATTGGGATGTTACGCAATCAAGTACGGTAAATGTGCGTAAAAGCGATATAAATATCCTATGCGCGACCGTACATAGCGCGAATAAGCGTTAAACCCGGGTAACAATCACGTGTACAATGGCGCGAAATACAAGGACGGTAAATGTGCGTAAAAGCGATATAAATATCCTATGCGCGACCGTACATAGCGCGAATAAGCGTTAAACCCGGGTACCAATCACGTGTACAATGGCGCGAAATACAAGGACACAAATACTACCTAATACCTTTACTTAATCGAGGTTTAAAATTTAAATCTAGTCTGTAATAAACTTAACTCGTAAATCACTTAAACTAATTCAATTGCTTATCAGCTTATCAGCGCAAAAGCTACTACCCAACCTATGCTAAACTAACACTGCGTACACTAACCTAACCGATACTATTAACTCTTATCGAACGCTTTACATCTTAAGCTCAATAATGAGGATCAATTCAAACACATTTACAATGGTTTTTGGGATAGGGGCGTTTCGCCACTATCTCATAGCGAAGCTGCTTTCGAAAAGTCGGATTAAAAGCTGCAACCGCAGTCCACATGTGTATACCTACACCAAAATCGAGTTTTGATTGGTTATAATCTGCCTTTTCAACGATTTCATTGGTTCGACCGAATCACAAAACCCTCCGCTTGCATAATTTTATGAGACAAAATAGTTTCTATGAATGAAACTCACTCTGAACTATGGTTGACCTTAAGGTCAGTAGTGTGAGGTAACGTCGACCGTTCTGTGACCCCATTAGTTTACAACAGTCGACTTATAGAGAAATGTGCAAAGCACTGTAAATACAATTATTGAAAGGAGTTGAAACCATTGTGGCAAAAGTAGAAATTGCCTACGAAAAGCAATTTCCCCTTTTGTCACAATGTTTTCGATTGTCGTCTGCTGCACATGCGTCTGTAAGCGTCTGTAGGCGGAAAATGGTTACATCCTTCCCATGGAAGCGGAACCCTTTCCGTGATACTATAACAGTTCGAATATTTAAAAAATATTGTTGAAAATGGAGCTATTGCTGACAATGAGCAATTCCTCCTTTTCACACAATGCTTTCAAACACGTTTCAAATTAATTCTTTTCATATTTAAACGTTTTACTATGGACGTTCTTTCCCTCTTTCTCCCTTCCGGACACATTTTGAATAACATGCTAGAGATGAATGATTACGAGCAATTTTGCCTTACATCAAGGGGAAAAATATATAGTTGAAACCTTTGTGGAAAAAGAGGAAATGAGTCATGATAAACAATTCTGCAGCCGTCTGCTGCACATGCGTCAAAAAGCGACTGTAAGCGGGAAAGGGTTGAACCGTTCCCGTTATAGCTACTTAGTTACAAACAAATGTTGAAAGTATATTTGCAAACGGAGCAATTGCTGACAATGAGCAATTCCTCCTTTTCAAACAATGCTTTGAAACATGAATCAAATTGTTTCTATAACCTAGATAACGAAAACATTTATCTACAGTTATTATTTTAACCTTTGCCCCTTTTAGACACATTTGACTAACCTTAACAGATGAATGATAATCAACAAGTTTGTCTTTTTCCACAATGTTTTCATCACTATTCAAAATCATACTTTTATTAATTCAGGTCAATAGTTATGCCTTAGTTCAATGTTGTTTGCTGTATATTTAGTCTATGTGGTCAAGGTTAAGGAATACTGTAAACAAACTTGTTACAACATAATTCGTCCAAAGAGAGAGGTCCTACTGTGTATACATGCCATGAAATAATGTTACAAACGGTCTCACCGCTACTGGGGAATTGTTGGTAAAACAGGTCGCGTTTTGTGTTGAATATTCTCATGTGTCTCTGTATGTAGACCCTACTAGGAAATAGAAATTAAATCTACAAATTATAGATAAGTTAATTTCAACATTGATTGATTGGGATTTAACGCCGTTTTTAACATTTCTTCAGTCATATCACGGCGGCCAGTTCACCTACAAATGTATTTCCTGGTTTTCTCAAACCAGTACTCCTCACAACAATCTTCCCAAGCAACTGGCTGCGTTTCCACATAGACTTAGCCATTGGTGAAAGACGAATGACGCATGTCGCATTGACTTTTGTCAAACGTCGGAAAGAAATTTGGCCGAATTTGTCAACACATCCGAGTTATAACCGCAAGGTCATTATTTATTTTATTATTGAGAAGCTTCTAGCGATTTTGGGACTAAAATTATAATGTATATGCATTTGCGTTAATTTAAGACTCAACGTTCATCAACGTGTAATATAGTCCTAGATGTATCTGTTGACAAATAAACTAGAAATGTAGTCTAAATAGGTTTTTGAAAATTAACCTTGACGGTCCGGTCCCGTTTCGGAGATACAATTAAATTGCAAATACTTTACAAATACCATAATCTAAGCTGACGTGTTTTGACGCATCGAACCAGTCTTCTGTAATCAATACTTGAGTTGTCTCCGTCTGTAAAGCTTGGAGGTATAATCCGGCGTCCGGCCGGCTGTCTGTCTGAATGTGCATTCGTCCGTCCGTCATGGATTGCATGTATTGGTTAACACGTTGTTTCTGTATGGCAGATTTATTTCAAAGTGGTCACAATTATACCCGTGCATACTGTTCCCAAATGATTATATTCCTCTTTTTCAAAGTACTAGGTACATAACTCTGGTCTGTTTTTTCAGTTATCTCCATTTTTCCTTATTTAGTTCAGCGATTGTCTCAATTAACTTTCATTGTATCAATTTCAAACTTGGTTTGTATGTAACTTATGACCTACAGATTTGCAGTGCACCATTACCATAAATTTAGCATGCTGCGTTTGGAGTGTGTATATTTTTGTCTTTCAATGTTCTCCCTTATTATATGCAACACATGCGTTCCGTGAAATTCCCTTTTTCGTTAATGAGTGCTTCCCCAAGATTTGTACTTCGTCAAATCTAGTCTGTTTTTTAGGTGTAAACTCATTTTTTTCATTTCTTCGGTTATTGTCTCAATATATGTCCAATATATCAATTTAAGGAAACTCAGAGCTGCAATTGTGCAGTGCAAAAGAAACATAACTCTATCATGCTTTCGATCGTGTTTCATTTATCAGCATGATTACAATATACATTGTGGATCTTTAGTGATTTCTGAACTAGAAATATTTTAATTAAGGGTAGCTGCTCGGGTTTTTTTTGTCAATCTTTTGTCCTTCGATATTTTGTTTATACAAGAAAAGGGTAAAAATTTGACAAATGAGGTATATGTTATTGGCAGGCAATATGTGTTGCTTCAAACATCTTTGGTTTGGTTTGTTTAAAGGTCATTGTTTCATTGTTTCAACAATGTTTGTCCATATGATCTATGCCATATGTTTTCAATTTACATATGCCCCCTATACCATCAGCGCTTTCAGCGCTTTGATTACCTTAACCGGCAACACTCTCTAAATGGTATCGCTGAAAAACAATTATTGAAATGAAACGTACCATTTGATTGGTAAATCATGTTCACGCCTTTTTTAAAAAAAATACATTACTTTTCACCAGTATGAACTGGGAAAAAACGGTCTTCCACAAACGAACGTTGTGGAGAAACGATTCCTTACTTCAAATGTGGTTTTGAAGTTTTTAAACGCTGTAGGTTTTTTCTGTCGAATTCACGCAATAGTATTACGGCAGTTCAACTGGTCTCTTGAGCCCTATGTCGTCTTTACCATAGCTAGCATGTATTGAAACAGTCCTAAAAGATCCGACCTGATCAGGACTCGAACCTTGGACCTTTCGATCCGAAGGCGAACGCTCTACCACGTCGCTATAAAAGCTAGCTCAAAAACAAGGCAGTATAAGTGTCCCCTTATACATATACCTAGACTATATATACCCCCTCCTTAAAAGATATTCGTCCTCGAATTTCCGGAGACTGAGAATGTTGTGGAACGTTCTCGAGGCTTTTTCTATGTAGTCCCGTATTGGGCGCCATTGAAACAGTCCTAAAAGATCCGACCTGATCAGGGCTCGAACCTTGGACTTTTAGATCCGAAGGCGAACGCTCTACCACGTCGCTATAAAAGCTAGATCCTTAGCAAGGCAGTATAAGTGTCCCCTTATACATATACATAGGCTACACATCAATCGAGTCGCGAGTTCACGAACTAAGTTACGACTCGCCTCTGCAGTTGGTAAGTTTAAACATAATTGATTGGTAGATATATGGATTTGAGATAAACACCATTTCAACAATGTTTCACTCTTATCACGGCGACCACTTTTACCTAATCATATGTTTCCTGACTTTCTTACAACAGTATTCCAGATAACAATATTTCAAACAACTGACATAGCTTTTTCACGTATACTGTTAGCCCATTGGTAGATGACGCTTGACGCATTGACTTTAGTCAAACTTCTGAAAGAATTTTGGCCGAGCTGGAGTTCGTTATTATGGCCGTTTTTGTCCTTTTTAAGGTTAACTGTTTATAGGCTAGACCAGGTTAGGAGATAGTTATAAATGCAAGACAACCTTGTCAGAATAAAACATTTAGCAACACGTCTTTATTGGCCAACGTTTAGTCTTCTCTTTATATCTTATTGCAAGTTTGTGGGTGACCTCTGATCAAATAAACCCTGATATTCTGTGTTGTTAATACCTTTAAGTGTAAGGGATTACCATGAATTAATGTTTTTTTTACCCAACCCCACATTACTTGCTGAAGTCACAAACGAAGCTTTTACAAATATTGCCTTTCTTTTTAATTTCTTAAATAAGTCTAGTTCATTACATATACATCATTAGCAGGAATAATATACGATTTCCCCAATAAACTAATTAGTAAAACAATATAATGTCATAATCAACCAGAAAATTATTTGTTCATATTTATTCACTTGATGTTGACCTTTAGCTTTAGTTTAGATACGCCTGTTAGTCTTTTACCCTACTGTATAATTCATTATTCTTTCATAATTGATTGAACAAGACACATTCAAAAAATATATTCAAAATCAATCATACTGTATTGGAAATGTTAAACGTCTGAGTAAAATGGATTGTTTAAGTGTCTTTTACAACATTATTTATTTATGCAAGCTTTAAACAATAGTAATTGTTGCCCTCCTTGGTGCTTAGGGTTGCGGGGTTAACATTACGACTGACTGGCTGGTGTCAGGATAAATGGACCAGTAGTCCTGGTAACTTAGCTTGGAAACGCCATGATATAACTAAACAATTGTTGAAACCGGCGTAAAACACCTCACAAATCAACTATTTATACAGGTAGACATTGAATGTAAAAGTACACGTGTGTTTAATTTTTACTTAAATCATTTTTACTTTATTACTTTACTTTACTTTATTTTCAAAAGGCTTTAAACACTAACTGTTTTTTTAGCCAAATAATATAGACAGAAAAACATATAAAACAAATTTAACAAAGATCAAAAGTAAAGTTAACTTAAATCATCTGGGCGAATTGATAACAGAAAGATAATCAAGTAGGGATACATGTTTTTCATGAAACTATGGTGGCATATTACTGCCGTAAGATAAGCAATTACTGTTTTGATAAATATTAACAGGTTATCTAGTCAGAGTTTGCGAATTTCACTTAATAAGTACATAATAACTGGTTAACTAGATAAGAATCGTGTTACAACTTATTTGATGTTTTCGAAAAATAAGACTAAAAACAGGCATAAAAGTCTCCAGAACTGCCACCCGTTACCTTTTCATGTTGTCAAAACTAACAGGTTATCTAGTTATGGTTTGCGAATTTCACTTAATAAGTAACAAACTATCTGGTTAACTAGATAAGATTCGTGTTGCCCGTTATAAAAAAAATAGACTTATACGACCATTAACGTACACCTGATATCCTCTCTAGCTAACTACTTATTAGGTCACTTATATAAAATTCGTGGTACCATTTAAAGGGTATCAGGAGCGGATCCAGGAATAAGGAGGGTGTTGGGGGGGGGGGGGGGGGCGGACTTGATGTTTTTACATGTTTATTGAAATTGCACGTTTTAGGCGGTTGGTCCATTGTAACCCTCCGTTCAAGAGTACTTTTCTTCATCTGATAAATTGAACACAGTTATAATTAAAACTATTTACATCTGTATCTACATTTTCTAGTTATTTTAAACAAAACTGGACATCAGTGGCATGCCTTCTTTGAAACAAATTAAATAATGCTTTTAAAATTAACAAATTCGTTTTATTACCAGACGAATATTTACAGTGTACTGTTGTGTTTAACCTATACTAGAACAAACGTGAAAGGCTCTGTTGCCGAGATTATTTTACAGTAAACTAATTCAATACAAACTAATATCAAATGCAAATATTAGGGGCCCGTCTAGCATGGCTTAATCAATTGTTACAGCTGTCTCAATACAACTGAAAATATTGTTTTTTCACAAACCATAGGTGAACTATACGCAGTGGGTTTTATTTACTTAAATTCACAATTCTTTTGTTTGAATCAGCACGTTGCAGAGGTTACAGAATGCGTTTACATTAATCATATGATAAAATCACTCTACTAAAATGACAAATTAATGATGAAATGTATTTATAAGAAAATCACACGACTTGAAAGTGATTTGAACCCGCGCACGTCTTATGCGAAAAGGTTATTAATCCAGGTGCGTTATCAATGCACTAAGCGCCTACAGTTATTACAACAATCAAATTTCCGCTCGATTTGCCACGCAATAAACGCGTGCTCTATAACAGGCAACACGAATCTTATCTATTTACCCAGTTATTATGTTACTTATTAAGTGGTTAACTAGATAATATTCGTGTTGCCACTTATCGATTTATATACAACTGGATATCTGGTAACACGAATCATATCTAGTTAACCAGTTATTATGGGTAATACTAGGTAGTTAACTAGATAGCATTTCAGTTGTAAGTTAATGCACGTATAACTCTATGTATTGGTAACTCGCAACACGAATCTTAACTAGTTAAGCAGTTAGTATGTTACGTATTAAATGAAATTCGCAAACCATAACTAGATAACCTATTAGTGTTGCACAGTACAGAATAAACATGTAACGGGTGGCAGTTCAGGGCACTTTCATGCCCGTTTTTAGTCTTACGTTTCGAGAATATCAAATAAGTGGTAACACGAATCTTATCTAGTTAACCAGGTATTATGCTACTTATTAAGTGAAATTCGCAAACCCTAACTAGATAACCTGTTAATATTTTACAACACCTTAACTGGTTATCTTACGGCAGTAATATGCCACCATATGAATCTATTCAGTGATGAAAGTTACATATACACACATTCCACAGATAGAAGTTTTAGATAACGTGAAATAAGCCAAGTTGTATTAAAAGGTACACTTTTGCATGTATACTTCTCAAAATGTAATAAGTGTCGATCTGTATTGTGTATGACATTGTTACTTGATGTGGCGGACATTGCTATCAATCAATATTTTTTGAAATGTCAATGTTTTATTTATAATGATCAGCAAAATTGATGCATTTAAAGAATCACTGAAGCAAAACGAATGCAAAAATGTGGTGAAAGACAAAACTAGGCATTTAATAGGTCTTTGAAATACATGTACCAACGTGCACATGCTAACATTTATTCTTCTGGCTTTATGCACTGTGGTGTTGAATATTGTCATTAAACATTGCGAATGTACAACATTAAAGGCGCCTCGAATATAAAGAAATGAATACAGGCATTTGGTAACTTAACACTTGATTCTCTCAAAGACAGGTTGCACGTCGTCTTGGTGTGTCGAAGAGCGTTGGTGAAGGGATGTGGCAATGTTAGCAGACACATGGAAATGTCATGCTTAGACAACTGAGGATCGGTTTATTAATTGTCGTCCATTGCTAGCATGAGTCTTTTCAAGACAGCTGCCACGTTAAGAAACGACATAATAATTCCACTGGTGTTAGAGTAATCAAGCGAACATGATAATCGTCTCCATGGTTCTTGTTTCAAAGCTCGAAGGACAGTCATACGCATCCATTTGCATTAACATCGCAGAAGGGCACGCCTTGAATGGGCCCGTGACCATGTTCAGTTGAGTTATAGTATTAGCGTGAATCGGCGTCCGGGGGACAGGCATTCCTCCACATTATTGAGACCGGCACGTTTACGACTGTAAGGTACATGAATGAAATTAGGGATGCTAATGTTTGCCCATACATCCATACCCAGGTGCTATCGGCCCGCATTCCATTATCATTTTCATGGTGGCCAATGCCCGTGTACATAGGGCTCGTGTAACCAACGTGTAACTGGGGACAATAACTAGTATACGTATCGACTCGCCGCTCAATTCTCAGATCATCATCTGATAGAGCACGTCTGGGACATATTCCGGTAGCCTTATCAGCCATACCTGTACAGTCAACATGTTCCTTTGACAAGCACTACTGGAGGAATGGGCTTAAATTCGACAACATAATATCTCAGGGTTTATTGGCAACATGAGGAGGCGATGCCAACCAATGAAATCTTGAGTAGTATATATACGATACGACCCTTATTAGTATGTGTACCCACTGAATATCAAGTGCCTTTTCTTTACGCCATATATATCATTTATCCCGTTTATTATCATTACAGTTATCGCCTATACAGACCGATAATACGACTCTTCACAAAATGTACATCCAATGGTTTTGTAAATGTTATCAAGAAGAAAATTTAAACGCCGCACGAAATAGTAACTGATTGAGCCATTTGGTCAGTGAATACGGTAGTACAAGGAGGTGTAAGAGTTAAGATTGTTACAGGTAACTACCGATTTATATTTCATACTTATGATTAACGATTAAACTTTTTTTCTTCTTAAAGAACAACTGAACAGCTGGTGCGTTTGTATTATGTATTTGTAAAACACTTGAATATAAAGACTTATTTTCAGGAAACCGTTTATAAGGTTGTCTTTGATTTGGCAGCAAGCTCTTTTGAAGTTGTACAATTAGCGATGACACATTGCGCGATAGTTAAAGCTAAACATTAATAGAAACTCTATTTCTCTGAAACCGCAAACGCTGGAGCTTCCGTTTTCTTTTGTATTTACTATTGACCTAGTGGTCCCCTACCAGAGTTGTACAATAGTGACCCTGTGGTCAGAATTGCCAATTCCCGTGTACTTTTAGTTTTAAAAAGAAGCCCATAGTGGAAGCAAGAGCGAGGGTTTCAATATTTAATTCTTCAATGAACCGAATAACCGAATAACCCCTTACCGAGGTTTTACAAATAACGACGATGAGTCTAGATTTTACCCCCATCCTGCCACTAATAGATTTTACATAAAAATATACTGTTTCCTTTTAAATATTTAGTATTTCTTAGTGGTTCCTTATCAAAGTTAATAATGAAATATAAATGAATAGAGTGGCGAAGCCAAGAGTGAAAATTTAATCTTCCGCTTTTCATGAAATGAAAACTTTCTATAATACATTGCATTAAACAATTATTCTTTTTCTACAATTATTCTTTCCCGACTTGGTAATCTTTTGACGTATGGAGCACCATCACTATTGTTCTTGTTTTTTTCTGGATAGAAAACTCCGCAAAGAAAATCATATATGCGTTAGCTAAAAGAAATCTTTGAACAGTTTGTAAGAGGACCCCCAAAGTAACATTCCCGTGAAGTTTGGTTGATATCAGTCCAATGGTTTTTGGAGGAGATTTTGTTTAAAGCTAAACTATAGTTTTACCCCTATTCTAATGCAGCATGGCAACTATCTGTTTAACTAATCAATATGGCTTGAACAAATTAGTAGATGTCACTAAAGGAATATTTCCGCTAAAATACAAATGCATCATGACATCAGACAAAAACTTGAATAGAACTGGATCTTCATGTATTAACTTTGATCATTTTGCCCATTTTCTGATGCCGTCTTGCGGCCACGTTTTTCAAACAATCAATATGTAAAGAGTCTCTCAATGAACAATTGTACTAAATTGTCTCGGAATCTGACTAGCGGATTCAGAGAAAAGGAATTTTACAGTTAAGGCATTGAACACTTTTTTGAAGGAGGTCCACCAAATACATTACTATGGAGTTTTGTTGAAATTTGCCCTGTGCATTAGGATGAGATGTCATTTGAAGCTTAAAGTTCAATTTACCCCTTTTCTGATGCCGCCTGGTAATTATGTATTTCATCCAATCCATATTGCTTAAAGAATTATTAAGAGGGTCACTGAAGGATCAAATTAGACAAGAACTTTCATAATAATGGAGTTTTAACATTTTGTCATTTTCTCTTTTCTGATGCCGCCTCTTTCCCTTTTTTTACCAATTAATATGGCTTGAACAATGTTTGGAGAGAGTCACCGAAGGAACATTTCTGCAAAATAACCTTGAAATCGAACACGCGGATTTAGAGGAGAAGGATTTTAAATATTGGGGCATTTTACTCCCTTCTACAAACATCTTTGAACATAATTAAGAAAAGGACCGCCAAAGGTACATTCCTTTGTTCCTTTTCCAGTGGATAAGGATAATATGCCATTTAAAGCTTAAAGCTTAAAGTTAAATTTCCCCTTTTCAGATGCCACCTTTTTTATTTGACGTTCAACCAATCAATAAGACTTAAAAACATGTAGAATGTCACTGAATGAACATCTGCTTAAAATCTACGTTGTAAGAAGAAATAAATTTCTGTTACTTGAGGGAACAAAGAGTCATTTATTCAGGCAGTGTTGTACACACTTGAGCATATGGGGGGGGGGGGGGGGGGGGGGGGGTGTGGGGGGGGGGCGGGAAGGCGTGTGGCGTAATGGTAATGATATCTTATCCTTTATTGTCTTTTTTTGTAGTGCCTAGCATAAGTGGAACTTTTTTTACTTATTTGACTTTTGCTTTTGTTTGCATTCGTAATTTGTACTGATTTTGGTGTCCTCAGTCATTTACATCACGTGACTTCAACATTTCAGCTATCAATGGTATCCTTGATGTGCAATTCTACTATCAGCAATTCAAGAAGTGTCTAAAAACAGGCATGCTTCACGAGAATATTTACTAGTGTACGGAACGAGAAGAATATACGTGAGATTTATGCAAAAACCCGCATGTATATCTATGACGCCTGTTTCCCTATGCCAGAAATCAATACGATATTTATCGCCATAAAATCTTTTCTCTTTAACGGAAACTCAATATCTGGAGGTTATCTTAAATTAAAATAACAGCTAAAATAACATATACACTATGCATTAGTTAAAAGGTTGCTTTGAAAAAAAACACCATTTATGTTGAAATGAAATGTTGTCCGGTTCATTTTTCTACATTGATTAACAACACATGGGGTCACTTTTCAACAAGGTCAAAATTCAATGTAACACCGGCGGATTGGGATCTAATTGCATCTGCGCACAGTCATTAGACAGCTGGTGGATTGATGAATCGAGGTTCGAACCCCGAATCATTCTTTCCAATGATTGACAAAAGTCATTATGATGAGCCTGATTCGTCTTCAACTAAAACGTCCATGTTGGAGTATAGCCAATTTCCTACAAAAGCACAAAAGGTGAACTGGCCGCCGAGATATAGCTTAAATACCATTGATAACGGCGTTAAACTCCAATCAATCAGTTAATCATCAACATATTGACTGATTGAGGTTTAAACGCCGTTTTCAGTCATATCACAGTGGTCGTTACCAAAGGTTATATGTACATAGACCTAAATGCATCTTCAGGCAAGAATCCCAGAAAGTTAGACAAACTCGTTGTATGCCAATGATATGGTAGATGATCAACCGTAAATTCAATATGATCCAAATTCGAAAAACGAATCTCACATGCATTAGTCAAGTTTCGTATTGAATGTTCTCTTAAATTCATACAACTTGTAAAAGAAATATAATCGTTCTTGGAATTTTTAAATGACTTCATTTCTCCTTTGACAATTTTGGGAGTTTTTTGTTTGTTAAATAAAAATGTATGAGTCAATGATAGTTGAAATAAGAACAGTTTCCAAAGTTGTTAAAAGAAAAAAATGTTTTTCGGAGCAGCCACACAAACGGAACGAGTACTGGTAATATCTCCAGGAAGCAGACATCGAGCGTGATTTTAAATAGTTTCGCGATCGATGTAACATAAATAAGTTTAAATTACTAATTCTCAATATCGGGATTTTTTAAGAAACTAGTTTTCAATATATTTTATAAACTACGAAGAGTATGCCATTAACACATTGCTAGTATCATTTACCATTGTTCATGTAACTGTAAACATAAATCAACTAAGATATGTAAGTGAGGAACAAACATAAATAAGCAGTGCTATCAGTTTTCAACGAAGATAATTTTCAACTATCTGTTCAGAATATACATACCATCGTATAACATAATCGTCTTTTATCCCCCAGCCTAATATTTGCTTTTAGACTTGTCCAGAGTTGACACAATCTACTACTGTCCGTTGAGTTAAATATTTCTCTTCATTTATGGTAAAAGTAAATCTAATTCGGATCATCGTGCCGGACAGACCATTTTGGTCAAGGGAATTGCAGACGAATCCATAAGACTGAAATTGTCTACCATTGGACAGTAATGATTTTATTTTTAAATTAATTTTTATAAAGTTAAATACCTTTTTCGCAAATTTGAAAATTGAAATTCAGGGTGACCTTTGAGTTTCGGGGTAGTTTTAAGAATGAACTTTAATTGAATATAGGTAATGGTTTAGTTGGATTGTTGGGAAAGAGCCATAGCCCCAAAGTTGCGTTAAAACTGAAGATAACAGTTTTGAGTAAGATGTTAAACAAGTGTTTTAAAAAACGAATCTTCAAGAAATGTTATTTACCTGAAATAGCAGTATCTGGTTATTAACTGGTTATGGTTGGTGTTATTGCCACAGCAGATATGATGATTTCATATAATAATATTGTGAACTTGACTTGTAGTGTTGACTTACACCAGACTGATTAAAACCAGACCTAAATAGGAACGCTCGTGTATACGTACATAGAAGTTTTTGATCTGATTTTAATGATAATGGACTTTCACTACACCAAACTTTCTTCATGTTTAATTTTATGTCTTAATTACATATATATATAATATACTCATATATGATTTATTCTGCCATTGTTATGCGCGTGTGTGTGTGTGTGTGTGTGTGTGTGTGTGTGTGTGTGTTGTTTATGCTTTAGATTTCACTAATATTTCACTTTTCAGTAATCTTAGCTCGATTGCAGGAGGATGAACGTTTTAAATGAATTACAAAACTACATAGAAAAAATAAGGGATAAGAGAGTAATTTGTAGATTAATTTACGATACAACAAAGCACACACTAAGTGCCGGTGAATTCCATCAACATTGCGACAACAAAGGGCCGACTTTAACTATTCTCTACGGTAATCACAATGTTGAGTATGGTGGATACACTACGCAATCTTGGTATACGGTAACAGGTAATGAAATATCTCTTGTATTTGAAATTAAGGTGTAATTAAAACAAATTTGAGACAGAGACTTATCAAACCTAACACAACAAAATAACTGTTTTGTTCATGGCGACCATATTCCCCTTCAATTATGAGTATCTTGAAATGTCATTAAATATTGCACTGAGTTTGTCTTATGAAATACACTGTGTATTATGTGGCGATATTCTTAATTTTAAAAGTTTTCGATGCATCGAATATTTCTGTTTAACAAATATTGTATATTTGAGTATGAGATTACTAGATATAATGTAAATGGGTCAGCAGGTTTGGTTTCTCTTCATTTCTACCACTACTTTCCAAAATGGGAATATGGACTATGTAATGTATTTATTAAAATATATACAACAAAACTGTATTATAACGAAAGAAGTAAGACGAACACGAGCAGAATGTGGATATTGATACCTCGTACTGCTTGCATTATGTGGTAGAGATACGACACTTTATCTGAAGTAGAAAACATTTTATTGTCATTCCCCCTTTTACTCAGAAATTAATTCGATGATATATATGTTGATCATTCATCGAAACAAGCTCTATATACACTTAGAACATCAGTCTAGCTATATTGTTTACGCAGGTTCCAGAACTGACGGAAAAGCATTCATTTTTACGACCAAAGGTGGCCATCTGGAAGTTCTCGAGATACGTGATGGTAATGGGCAAAATGCCATCTACTGTCACGAGCGGTATGGGCCCTCCTTCGGTCAAACATACTTTGTTTCATCAGAATTTTTGACCTTTTATGACGGACCAATTACAACCGATAACAGAGGCATGTGTAGATTAAATGGGAACATTACGAGCATAAACTCTTTTGGGAAGAAACATAAACATATCAGTCCCACAGAGATTAACGGAGGAAGCATGGACGTAAAGCGGCTAGAAGTATATGCAGTTGTATGTAAGCTCATTTTCACCTGTTTTGTTATTAGTTTATGGATAAACCAAATATCCTGATATATACGCGGAAGAAACTTGATGGGAAATTAAAATTTATTACACATTAACTTTTACAAAAGGTGTTTTTACACGATTCTTTTGAGAATAACAATAACAGTTTAGTTAACAGAAGATTCTCAGATGGGTATTCCTGGGTACAACTAGTGAAATTATATTGCTATAAAATAAAAAATATCTGTTTCCTTAATATCTTCAATTTATTAATTGAAATCAAAGAAAATTCGATTGAATATCAAATAAATCCCTTTCGTCTGTTGGTGAGTTTCATTTTTTTTGTTTTAAATTAACTTCAGAGTTTATATGTTATAAATGTCCTGTTCCGATTTTATTCAGGTGACGAGCTGAACGATCCGTGGTTAAGTATCAAAGTAAGTCAACATTAAACAAATTATTAATACCACTGACCTGGCAGATGATCCAATTACCCTTTTTCTGCATCACTGAATCATTTTATGTCCCTTTACCAGCACCGTAAATAGTTTGAAGCCGTATGCTATCCACTTTCAAACTCTATACAGTTTGTGCTTGTATCTGTCTGTCACATATAGGACTATTATTTAAATGCCATAAACTGTAGTTTCATTTTAAACAGGAGCTTGTGCATCTTTTTTTCTATTTCATAAATACGACGCGAAACACACGTTCTTGTAAGCAATAAGTATAAATGTGTTTTTGTAAGATTCATACAATCCGACCTAAACATATTTGTATGAATGGTTCTCATTTTTATAATTCTTGTAACAGCGATCCTCAGATCAATTACGGCAATCGTTGCTTGGACAGTCTAGACCTGGTTTGGAAGGTATGGAATTCAACATCCTGTTAGTCGGCCAAATAGGCAGTGGGAAATCATCATTCATTAACACAGCTATATCAGCCATGTCTGATCGGATGTCTCATACGGCTTTCGCCAGTTGCAGTCAACATAGTGCGACGTACAAGGTAAAATAATATAAATTGTTGTTTTCGTCAACGCGTCTTGTGACATTTACGATTTGGGTAGACAGTGTAACTGGTATCTAATGGGGATTTCTTATGTTTAAATATGCTGAAAGGACTGGAAATGTAAATGTATATTACACAAATAATAAGGTTATGATAGAATAATAAAATAATTAAAATAACTGTTCATCATTTTGGGTTTACCTTTCCGTATTGTTTTTATGGAAACACACTTTTTAACAAAAATCAACTTGTATGAAAATACTTCTTTTTATTAACCAGGTTTTCACCTTTAAAGCCTGGTTATTATAATGACAATGTCGTTGTTCGGGCAGCCGGTCGGCGTCAAATTCACCAATGTTACAGAATATCTTTAATTACGGTTGACATATTGTAACCAAACTCGGCAGTAGAAAGTGTCTATGGTTACTTTTCATGGGATTGCGTTTGGGGCACCTATGGTCAAGGTCAATGGTTGATATTGAAACCAGACTTGGTAAAAATAGTTGATGGAGATCTTTCATAGGATTGCGTTTGGGCCCCTTATACTTTTATTATAACTAAACATAGTATATAACTGTACCTTAAAAGCAAAATACATGTTTTCTACATTTTGCGTGTTCTTTTGCACACAGTTACAGACACATAAACAGATACAGACCGTAAACATACACAGCCAGACAGACATACATACAGACACATACAAACACACCCCAACACACATACAGTTATCCAAGGAGTTTAGTTATTCAAATTCGTTAAACGAGTCGGCCATAATCAGTTATCGAAGTGGAAAACTAACCAGTTTGGATAAACTTATCCACCCTGGATATACACCTTATCCCAATCCCATAATGCAATTGTGTAAACAAAAATAATGGATGCCTGCAGTAACTGGTCTGCCAACAGTAAAGTGGTAGAGAAGAGATCCCCTAACTATACACCAAATGAAGTTTTAATTATTTAAGAAGATGTTATAAAAAATCGGCAACTATAGGAGGGAAAGTTTAGTGATTATCTGACCAAGCGAAATGTGCAGAGATGCCGTGAAGGCATTGCGGGGAAGGTTAATGCAGCCGGTCTTCTCAGCCAAACTGTAATTGACATAAAGGAGAAGTGACGCCCTCTGAAGAAAATGCAAATAAATGTTTTTCTGAGAGGAAGAGGGAGACCATGAAGACCGGTGGCAAGGGACCTCGCGCTAGCTTGTCAGTGTCCCCGCATAGGATCATTGATGAGAACCAGAGTTCTGCCAGTTTTAATAGCACCCCTGGTGCATCATATTTAGAAAGTATCAGTAATCAAACTTAATAATACGACCACACTTACAAATCCTAATAAACATGCTATAATCGATCTAAATTAACTACAAGTGAAAGTTGATGCAAGGCATCAATGTCGCCGGAAATTCATATTGCAATAATGCATAGCATTTACACTATTTAAATTAAAGAAACTGTAAACGACTGCGATACATATTGGAACATCAGGGGTGGGGTCAAGTAAAATGTGATCATAAATTGCATTTCTTTTTTCAATGGATGTCCGTCATTGAAATAAAATTGAAGCATCTTGGAAGTTTTGTATGTATGATTAAATTTTCTCTATAATAAACCCAAAATAAACAATATGGAATTGACATGCAATAAAAAAGTAATTTTACCCTTTCCCTGTTAATGGCATTGGACACCTTTGCTAAATCTAATTTTAATACAGTGAGAAAAGGGTAAAATTGTTGAAGCCATCCATTTTCTCCTTTTCTCAAAATGATAATAACTTTGCATCATAGTTGTTATCATAATATCCCAGTATGATTACAAAGAAGACCATGATAGAAATACTATATCAGCTGAACAGTTAATTTCATTAATTTTTTGTATCATTTCAAACTTTATTTCGAACATAAACCGTACCAAATCACTAGTCTAGTATATGTAAATTCATTATTATTCTTTCTTACATGTTTATTTTTAATAAAAATATCAAAGTATAAATGTTTTAAATTATATATGGATGAACGCCCTTTAATCAATGATGCATACAACGTATCACATACTGCAAGCAATATGCCTGAAGGAAATAATAAGTGTAAAATAAGAAATCAATTGGGTACGAAAGAACCGCTGAGGTGTCGTTCGTTACAATCACTTTTCTAATGTTATGATAAATAGAGAGTGTTCATTTAACATCATATTTCTATAAATTTTTGTATTTTTCTTCATTTGTTTAGAGCCAAAAAACTGTAAATGACATAGTTTAGGGTCTAATTGGATGATTTACGTCGCTGTGGTGAATCAAAAGTCATGTAAAGTATATTAGAATTTCTTTGTAAAATAATTAGCCAATCAGAGAACAGGCTGATAGCAAACATCAATGTTTCGATTCTAGAGTAGAAACAGTGTACATATTTGACTATTTTAGACATATACATGCAATAACATTTTATGAAATCTACCAAAATCAAGACATCGCTTAGATCCTAAAAAAAACGTTAATTAATGTGGAGTACTCATTAAAAAGAGAAACGCCCTTATTGCATGATGAAATTGTAATGATATTTAAATATGAGCGTATGTTGCAAGTCTAATCAGGGACGGAAAAATAATCGTAAACACCGTTAAATAAACTAAAATACGCGGTTAATTAAACACACACGGTAACATAGCTAGGAAACACGATTTTTGTATCAAATGTATCACAACTAAGTGTTTATCAACAATCGCAACCGTAATATGTTAGCTGCATTTATATTATGTTTATCCTAATAACAACTTGTCCTCCCATATGCAATCAGAAAAACGAATAAAAATATAGTCGCCGACTTCTACCGGCAACTTATCCTCTCATATGAAATCTGAAAAACGAATACAAATTTAAGATTAATAAGGGTATTTACGTCCCGAGTTTTAATCAGTAGCAAACAGGCAGAATCAATGCCAATTTATGGCATTACAAATTCGTACTAATGCACTGTCCAATGTGTTTCACAATCACTGTTTAAGTTATCGCTGGATTTATTACTTCCAACGGATGAATACTTGTGAAACGTGAGATAAGTGATAGAAATGCATGTTTAAAACGTTTCTATGCAGCCAAGGAAATGTGTAAACTTTATAAATTGTTAACTTCTATAATATATCCACATTTTCACAAACTGTTGTAGCTGCCATACACATAAATCACATCCATTATAAGTTTATTGATAATTCAGATAAATCCATCTTAACGTGACTTATCAGGTTGCATCTAAGTTCCATATACTATAAGGTACACACTTATTGCATCCAATAATCATTCCTTATATTCCCCTTTCCCTTTCTTTCTGAAAGAGTTATTGAAAGAGTTATTGAAAGACACAAGCCTAAGACCTCGACCTTTAAATAGCTTAAACACTTTGACTGCACGAACTGTAATACATAACCCCTCCTCCCATATACATCGGCCGATCCCTATGCCCCCACTTTGCATCATTTGTGTATATTTTAAATGTCAGGTCCTTCTTTAGAAGATCTAGCAAACTGTCATTATGATTTATAAAAATAATTTTAGCAGAAAGCAGGAGAGTCTGGAGTCCTGTTTGTATTTTTGACTCATAATGTGTGTACATGTTCTGAGGAATTTGTAAAGACAATTTCTACGTCCTGACTTACGAATACACAGACGCACCAATAAGATGAAGAGCACTACAAATTAATTTGTTATGATTTATTTGTTCTCTTATGAACATGTGTGTGATATATTGTAATTTGTTCCTTTCGAAGTAGTCCCTGCAAATCTAGACAAAAACAGTATTGTTATTCCATACCCGATTTTCGTTCAGGGTTTGGCATCTGGTGTTAACACATATTTAGGTATGATTGTATTCCAATCCAAGTCACATAACACAATGATTAATCCTTCCTGGAAAATTGCAAGGAGCCCTTCATTCAATTGTAAAACACTGCAATGCTATTAACTGACCACACCTTTTAGCAAGGAGCTCTTTTGAGCAAATTACTACAGTAGGCGAATTCCGAAGGCACTAGTCGAAATCGAAACTGTAATCAGTCCCGAATGTTAAAGTCTTATAACAATATCGGCAATGAATTTCTTCAAATATCTATTTTTTCAGTAGTTCTCCATTACTGAACATCATTTCGGGTTCTGAGAGATGTTTTGATATTCAAAGATTGTTTATAATGCCAATGAAAGCACTTGCATGTCGGGAATATTTGCTAAAACGAAAGTTCTGGTTCCAGAGTATCCATGTCAACAGTATCGTAACGCCAATTAATCCGTCACTACAAAAACAAAATGCGGTAACTTGTTGGTATAGCAACCGCAAAATTGGTTTAATTTGACAACACGTAAGCGCTAGAAAGATCTCCAAATCAATTTGCTTTTAAAATATATGAATTACGAAATTTAATCTTAAAATATATTTATACTTGATATTTTCAAGATGACTAAATCACGCGTAAAATCGAGTGGAGTAAAAGCTTCTTTTTTTCCCGACTCAAAAACAAATTCACATAATCGAGTCCCAAAGATAAGAATAAACAAAAAGAGGATCAAATTATTGAAATGATAATAATATAAATAGTTGACAAACTATAACATCGATTGACCACCATACTGTGTACAGTGTTTTGCGTTCAACACCTTTATAATTCAATATAAGGAAATAACGAAGTGCTGTTGTAAAGGGATCTATTTATACTTTTGGGATCGGTAAATCTACGTCCAAATGTATTCTACAGTTTAATCTAAAGTGCTTTGATTTTTCATAGTTAGGCAGTGTCATTCTCCGAACCAATTGAGGTCAACATAATCTAAAGTTCGGTAACTCACTCTTATAAATGCGTTACTGTGTAATAGTATTAAAGTCTGTTTCGCTTATTAAATGATTAACTCATTACTTCATAGGATTTGTTTATTTTGATTTTCAATTTAATAATAAAAAAGAAGAAAAACCTCTTTCAAGCGTAGGATACAATTTAATATAAATAAACACAGTGTCATTAAAGCTGAATTTGCTCGAAACGAGCGGTATAGACACAGTTAGACGAAACATCAGTAGCACCACCTACCGCCATTTTAGTTGGGTACTGTATGCTATATGGTTATTTTAACAACTAAGACATAAGAGCTACTATGTACTAAATAAGACATTATACATAAGACATAATTTCTCATTAAAAACTACTAAGACACTGTTAGACGAAACATCAGTAGCAGCACCTTCCGCCATTATAGTTGGGTACTGTATGCCATATGGTTAGTTTCCCACCACTTTCTCTCAAAACTGATAATAACTAAGACGTAAGAGCTGACAAGTAATAAATAAGACATTACACATAATACGTAATTCCTGATTCTAAACTACTAAGACAAAATGGCCCTTATAGGCTTCCGTATTATCGTCACCTTGAATGTGTATATTTAGTTTATAGCTTGCTTATGGTTATTATTTTGTACTTTCGTTTTTTATTATGGTCAAACTCTCTCTGTTTACCCTTGATTAAAGAACTGTGTTATGGTCTATACAATGATAATGTAGGGGTTGTAAACACCTATGTAAACCAATCAGGAAAGCTAAGATAAATGACAGGTTCAGTTTTTGTTGCTATTACACCGAAGGCACAGTACAAAATCTCTGATGTATGAAACAGACTAACTAACTCTGTTAGTAATAAATTGTATACCTAGCACATATCTTCCCCCTTAAAGAGAAATTTAAACAAGAGTTTATATGTTATATTATGCTATTGCAATATCAATCCTGGACATGTTTGAATTGAAAAAAATTGAAGAGAATTATGTATTGTCTATAGCTGCAAAGACAAAATGGCAGCAATTCCTAAATGTTCCTGTCTTTTGCTTCTTTTATAGAAATAACAAAGTCCTTACTCTAATTATGTCCAATTGTTCTTGTAAATCTCTTCTACATTCTTGAAAACTTAAAACAAAAACTCATGAACATAAAGGGATTATGGTGCTAAAAAGTAACAATTAACACTCTTGATCACTTAAGGGGTTATAATGCCTTTTTGAAGCACAAGTAAACAAGGCACAGATCTAACCTAATTGGATACTGTCTCATCTTTACTGGATAACGTCTATATGCAACCATGTCTGAAGATTTTTTTGGAGACGATACTGTTGTTTCCTTTGGTTCTTGTTGAGGATGTAGAGGCTCCTAAGGTTTTCAATCGGATAAAACAGGTTAATGGGTCTCCGGGTCTGCTGACGTATTGACTGGATAATATATGTCAACATTGGGTAACACATGACATGAAAGTGGAACATTCGCATTAGAAGGGCGTATTTGATCTGTATGTCTCCGCCAAAAAACACCACGATAATCGCGAACTGCAACATTTTGGCCAATATCAAAATGTCGATTATGCTAAAATCGAACCATTTTAGCTTGTTGACCTTCAACGCGTTTCTCCAGACTTGGTTTCGTTCTATCAAGTCTTATTGTAAGATTTTGTCCAAGAAACATTCGTCCTGGTGTTTCCTTAGCAGTAGCATGTTCCGCATTACGGTATTAAATCAGAAACTTAGAAACGTTTGCCTGAATAGTTCTCGAATCATGTGTTGCCGCTTTTTAAGCTTGTGTAAGTGTCTGTACAAACTGTTGACGCCAACCCGTTTATGCGGGGATGAAAAGGCGCACTACGAATGTGTTTCACTCCGTTCATGTTGAGAACATGTTGAAACTCTTCACTTAAAAACTGAGATCCGCGTTGTCACTTACAATTTTCTCACAAACACCAGAATCAGCAAACGTTGCTCTTATTTACTTCTATTAAATGCATGTCTGTGGTCTTATTCATTACTTTCAAAAATAGCCATTTAGAGTATGCGTCAACTAGATCCATGTTCATGTATCCCATGAATGGACCAGCCAAATATATATCAACTCTACATCATTGTTTGTTTGGAAACTCCCAGGGATGGATAAATGATTTTGGTGGGCTACATGTATGTTTGTTTGAGATACATCCAGAACAGCTTTCGATCAAACCTTCTAAATCTGAGTCAATTTTCGGACACCAAACATAACTCCTGGCAAGTGACTTCATTTTAACTATTCGAACATGACCCACATGAAGCTCTTCAAGTACTTGCTTTGGTAAAGACCATGTAATTGTAACTCTTAAGGAGAATCGTTATGTCTATTGTAAGTATGGTTTAATTTCATTACATGAATTGTTCATTCCAATCCACCCTTTCGATACAATTTCGTCCTTTTTGTAGCATTTGCTATCTGTATACAAGTAACAGGCAGCTTGCCAATTAAGAGAATTAAGGAATTCTTCAGTTGCATGTAGATAACGTACTTCTGTTGTTTCTTGCAATGGTAACCTAGAAAGGCTGTCACAGTCTCCATGTGCTTTTGTGTTCTTATACTGTATATTATATGTATAACCTGGAAGGAACAAAGGTATCTCTAGAACATGTTGTTGAATTCAGTCCTTTCTTTGAATAAAGTATCGACAGAAGAGGTTGTGATAAGTAATTAGAGTCAATGTATTCCCATCCAAGTATGTATTGAACTTTTTCACAACTCACACAAGTGCGGTCGACTCCTTATCATTTTGGCTGTAGTTTTCCCTGCCGAATTAAGGGTTCTGGAAGCAATGCGATATGTCTTTCTAATCCGTCTGTCGACGTATTTCTAAGTACTGCTCCCAGACCATATGCGCTTGCGTCCCATGCCAAGATTAAGGGAAGATTTTGGTCATAGTTAATAAGAACTAATTATTTGCCATATCATCAACATGATTGTCATACATGCCAATATTGTCCAATCACTGAACTATTCGATACCATTTTGTCAGTATTCACCATTTGCTTGATTCAATAGTAGGATAGTAGGTAGATAATTTGTGTTTGTGTAAAATACATATACATTTGACCTACATTAAGCATATTACTGGAAATTAATGGTTCCTATACGATGTGTCTTCGTTAATAGGGTTCGAAAAACACTATGCATAAATATCATAGATGCGTCTCCTGTAAATTGATATTTGTATCATTTAACTGTAAACTGTGACCATTGCAATTGAGGAGACACTATGCACGACGTCTACGAATTTGTCTCGACAGTGATTCTCTTTCCTGTCACTATTAAAATGAATTTTAACCTCAAACAGCGTGTTTGATATTTATTTTCATATATTTCAATTGGTAATTTGTGTGTGGAATGTGCTAAAATGTAATTTCCGGTTATATTCATTATTCATAATTTTATTAGTTTTCAAGATATGACTTGACACCTAATTCTTCCGAAAAGAAAGTATATGTTTTTGATGTTCGTGGGATTGAGGAAAGAAGAGAGATGAAATATGAACTAGAAGCGATACTACAAGGAAAACTTCCTCTAGGATATGAGGTAAGTATTTCTATCACAAGCACTTTATATTCAAACATTTGCATGTTTAGCTCAGTCCTTATGTATTCTGTAGAGCTCTATATGCTTTTCTAAAAATGATTTTTGTCTTTTCGTGCATTTGCGTAAACTTAGATTTGCAACATAGACTTGATTAGTTTTGAACCGATAATGCAACCATAGAGTACGGTGATTTTAAATTAAATCCCAAATACTTTACATTTATAGGTTTACGTGATCCAATAATTATATTTGAAATTGTTAAAGCAAAGCATGTTTACGTGGTGGAATATACCTGGACATAGCCTGTATGGAAATGAATACATTATTATGGCATAAATGTGTTGTTAATATATTATTAGAACTAGATATAAAACTGATATTTGAGCATCCTCATTGAGTATACTCTAATGACAGGAAATTGTCCGAGGATGATTCGGATGATTCGGTAATTCATAGAAGACTATTATTATTTTTTTTTATTGACATTTGTGAGTATATCATGCAGTTCAATAAGCCTATTTTACATTGAAATAAATTGTTTCCCTGTTTTCAAGTGTTTGAGTTTTGTCACGAAAACTGTACACTTACCCATACTATCTAGGTGACCTAACAGTACTATTCAAGGACATGTGCATTTATCCAGCGCACAACAGCATTGAACGCTGCTAATCGAACATTGGATGAACGGTCACAAATCACGCCCGCTTACTACCTGGCCACGGCGGATACCCGAGAATCGTCGAATCGGAATGAGACATTCTGCTATCAAATTGTCGTTTAACTCGAAAACACGTAGGGATCATGGCTATCTTCGTTGCCCATTGTTCGTTAAACTTTCTCTTACTGACATATTGACAGACCACACATATGTATGTTCGGCCCTCTTGAAAAAGAAATAGTATGTATGCCTCTAGGAATCACACGAGGCCAGGTTGCTATAATGGTGATGATATATCCTCAAGTTTTCCTTTGGGCAAGCATATTAAATCAAGTTAAAATAAACATTTCTTCAGTTTCCGAAGAAGGAGAAGGACATTCCTCGTAGCGAATTGTGTGTAACTGGGAAAAGTTTCGGACGAATAAATATCGTTTGTTTTGTAACAGACAGTACAACGCATCAACTTATGAGCAAAGAAACATTGGAAAAATTTAAAGAGATGAAACAGATTGCAATCAAACTAGGTATTAACATATCGATGATTAAGAAGAAAACTAGATTAGTCACATCAGTTGTTCAGATATGTTTTATTTTGGCATTTGTATACAATTTGTATTCTGAAAAAGCTTCCAATGAATAATGTAATGCTGGAATTTAAAAAGATATTATCCGTACAAAAGTAGTATCATGTTTTTCACTTATAGTTGAGCCCCTGATCAATTTATGTACCTTTTATACTGAAAGAACCATAAGTGCAAGACGGTGATAACTGCATTATCCAGAACTTTAGGGAAATATTTTTTTATTAATCTATATAAAGGCTAAAATGCATGGCCAAGGTTTGTAATTTTTATTTTATTCTAGCATAGATTGCCTATCTTTCTGGAAACTGTTAAGTAATTCGATTAATGGTTTATATAGATAAAATGGCAAAAATGTAAATACCACCATTAAAACGCTCCATAATTCCTTAAATGGTGTATGTCAGAAAGTGAGATGTGCTATAACGTTACCGAATTAAGTGATAAAGAAACGCAGATTTGACTGTTGAATATGTGAATATTTATTGATGAAACAAATATTGTTTTTCTATATAATTACTTTAAGTATTTGATTAAATGCTTTTCATATATCACCTTCTTAAATAAACACATATATCCATGTATCGAATAGAATACTGCAAGAAGGAGTATAATTAGAAATGTTTTCATGAAACATACAGCATAAATGGGGCGTATGTTAACAAGTGTCAATTATGTACAAAGAAATTGACTTCTGTTAATGGAGTGTGTGCAGTCAAAATAAAATATTCTGAAGCTGTCTGATAAGACACCATGTGTGAATTATAATAATTTCTTGCTTCTTATAGAAGAATAATTTACATGTTACTGAGTGATCTATTCTGCTACATCCTTTGTGACGTCCAGTTATCTTCAACTCGTAATATCAATGAAAACATTCGTGAAATCTTAATACGTTATATACGCTTTATTTTCTCTAGAGATCCAGCAAGTCGTCGTAGTTACAAAGCTTGATGAAGCCTACCGAAGCATCAACAATAAGCATACGCACATTTTCAAGAGAATTAGTGTAAAAGAAATATTTGAAGGAATTGGCAAATATTTTGGTCTGACTCCTAAGCTTGTTTATCCAGTGATTAATTACACATCGCAAGAAACAACGGAGGAAATTAAGAATCAGCTTGTCTTACATGCTTTGAGTTCAATGGTCAAACTTGCTGAAGATCAAGCAGTTGCAAAATTAGGTACGGTATTTTCCATCCCCACCAAAACCAGACCTAAACTTTCGCTGCGATAGCAATCGTTCGTACATACATACAGCGACGTTTTTGGTCTCATTTAAACGATATTCGGTAATAGTATCCACTAGTTAACGTAAGTAGAGCTTATTGAATGATAGTGTTTCTGTCGTTCATCCGACACTCAGACCATCATTTTGTCTATGTATAGCTGCCCGTCTTAAACTTTCATTTTAGAACACCATAGTATTCCCTGTTGTCATTCAATTCTTTTAAATGGGTAAATTTCGCACATAAATCAATTCTATTAGAATTGCCGGATACAATTTTAAAACCCTCGAATATTTACCCCTTTACTCGTGAACGCCATAGTTTTCCCAGTTTTCATTCGGTACTTTTATAACTTGCACATATTATATATATCTATTACATCTCGTTGAACTTTGAAAATGGGTAAATTTCACTAATAAATCAATTCAATTCAAATTGCCACTATACAATTTTAAAACCGTAGAACATTTGCCCCGATACAATTCAATTTTAAACCGTAGGACATTTGCGCCCTAATATATTTGCCTGCCAGACCTATAGTCAGATAAAAACAACCTCAGATTATAACTTTGACTACAGGCGAACTGCATGAAAAGGGTCCAGCTGAGATAAAGGATGATCATCTTCATCTTTGTTATTCCGAATTTTAAGTCGAGACATTGGTTTAATTACCCTGTTGTCAAACCAGTCTTGATTATTAAAACCGCTTTTTAGCGACCTCAATTTTAAACAGTTCGTCTTGAAAACTTCAAATGATATAAGTATTATTCAGTGAATGGATTTTCTCCAATTTTATTTCTTATTTAAAGTATATAGTTTGAGATGATCATAACTCGTGAGGGACCATATAGACAACTGTTGCCATTTGTTACGTTTTACTATACAGCCTTTTCAAAAGATGAACACATATCATCAACTGTTTACTAAAAGACAAACCATTAACAGTTTGAATAAATACCACATATTTTATCTGAATATTTTTAAGTATTACTGAGTATGATTGAAATAGACAAAATAGCAGAAAACTGCTTCATAAAAAAAACACCACTATATCTAGAGCGGACTACAACACTGTTATTGCTATGATAGCTGTTTTTATAATTCGATTATCATTCCTATTAGTAACTTTATTTTTTTTACGTTATTTGACTAATAGCTTTATTTCAACAATTTATACTAACTTGAAATTTTGAAGGCAATACTTTTTATCTCCCTAACATTTATAGATTTCAGAATACACACCTTTTCTTTAATTGAACGTCTGGAACATCCTCATATTTTGAACATTATTTAAGATTTTGCCAGGACACTGTACTTTAGTCGACCTTTTCAATAGCAGAAGCAACCACATCATCCCGTGTTAAATTACATCCGACTTATGCTTATTCCTTGATAGTGTAATGCACATCTAGTGTAGATAACAGGAGTAATTCACATTTGACAAATTGAACACCAACAAATTGGCAAGTGAAAACAAAGAAGATCTGCTACAGTTTGGTCGACTGATTCATGCCCCAAAATATAAATTAGGTCTATATATAGTACCGAACAATGTTTGCCCTGCTTAAATAGTTTCCTATCGTATACAGCGATAATATATATGTGAAAGTACCGATTATATGATTTCTTTATTTAATGTAATTGACCGAAATTTGCATTGTGTGATTCAAAATAGTATACTTTTATTACATTCTTATGTCAATGTGATGTCGCTTTCTCATTATTTGTAAAGAAATGTAACTGTTTACAAACAGAGAAAAGTTATTACATGCAAAAGTGTAACTGGACAATGAACCATCAATTTTAACATCATTATTCTTAAAATACGACGACTGCAGTGCAATGAAATATGACCAGACTAAGTATACAAATTATTCGAAACGTTATAACAAATGTTGATACTTATACATACCTACAAAGTTGGAACAAAACATCAAAGACAGGAAATAAATGTACAAATGTGTGGAGGACTATACATGATTAAATATTCTGATCCGTGAAAAAAAAACAAGAATTGTTCTAAATTCTCGTGAAATTTATTACACATTAAATGCACAAAAAAGGTGTTATATACACGATTCTTATCCCCAAAGTAAACACTTTAGTCAACAGAAGGTTCTCAGGTGGTTAGTCCTTGGTAAAACTAGTGAAATTAAATTGCCATAAACTCGATACTATCTGCTCTCTAATTATCTTCAATTTCTTAATTGAAATAAAAAAAACTTCGATCGAATATCAAAGAAATCCTTTTCGTTTGTTGGTGTGTTTCATTTGTTTGTTTTATATTTACTTCAGAGTTTATACGTTATAAATGTCCTGTTTCGATTTTCTTCAGGTGACAGGCTGGAATATCCGTGGTTAAGTATCAAAGTAAGTCAACATTAAACAAATTATTAATACCACTGACCTGGCATATATAACAAATAACCCTTTTTCTGCGTCATTGAAATATTTTATGTCCCGTTACCAGCAAGGTAAATCGTTTAAAGCCGTATGATATTCACTTTCAAACCCTACACAGTTTGTGCTTGTATATGTCTGTCACATATAGGACTATTATCTAAATGCAAAATATTGTAGTTTCATTTTACACAGGAGTTTAGGCATCTTTTTGATATTTCATAAATACGATTTTTATTATATATGTGTGTTGTAACGCATACAATCCGACCTTAAGATACTTGTATTAATGGTTCTCATTCTAATAATTCTTGTAACAGCAATCCTCAGATGAATTACGGCAATCGTTACATAGAAAGTCCAGAATTGGATTGGAAGCTATGCATTTCAACATCCTGTTAGTCGGTCGAATAAGCAGTGGGAAAATCATCATTCATTAACACGGCTATATCAGCCATGTCTGATAGGATGTTTCATTCGGCTACTGTCAGTGAGAGTCAACATAGTGCGACGAACAAGGTAAAACATGATAAATGCTTGTTATCGGAAACCCGTCTAGTAGCATTGGCGATTTGGGTAGGCCAAGACTGGTCTCCAACGGGAATTTCTTATGTATAATTATGTATAAATATTTTAAGCTTTGATTGAATAATAAAGTAATTAATCATCATTTTCTGTTAATATTTCAGTATTTTTTCATAGAAACACACATTTTAACATCGTAAATGCGTATGAAAAGATCTCCTTTTGTTTTTATATGAAATAATAGTGAACATATGAACAATGATACATTTGGTATCAAAAGTAACATCTTTAAGAAACCACACTCCCCATCACTGTTGTCCATTTAATGATGCGGATGATGCCTTTTGACGTAGCATGTAGAAGAACTTCATGAACTCATTATTTATTTCAACTCGCACATACGCAAGAACCTTTTATATACATTAAAAATGATTTGTGAACATTTGAATATTTTTTAAATTTTGTATCAATGGTTACATCTTTAAGAAACCACACTCTCCATCACTGTTTTCCATTATATTATGATGATGTCAATGTCCTTTTACCTTTTATGAAGAAGAGGGGTTGATGTTTATGAACTCAATATTTATTTCAACTCACAAACCCTCAAGAACCTAAAATATACATTCAAAAGTGATTTTTGCACATTTGAAAAATGATCTATTTTTGTAGCTATGGTAATACGTTTTAGAGACTACATCTATCGTAACATTTTAACATTATTTAGAAGTGGAGATGTTGATAATGATGAATCAAGCATTCAAAAAAGGCCAAATGTGTATTGATCTTTAGGTTTATATGTGACAATTGGTACATTTCAAACAATTCTTTTGGACTGAAAATAGTTATCTGTGCAAAACTTATTCAAATATTGATGAAATTATCGGAAAAAAAGTGCTTTTCAAATGAAAATATGTGGCGATTCTGTCCAATGAATCAACGTCCTTAGCAACAATATTTGTTTCATTTTTTTAGATATGTTATCAAGTTTAGAAAAGTTATGATGTTTGAACAAAATCCATGAACATGCGTGTCACACCAAATTCTTACAGAAAATAACCAATTAAGTATTAATTCATTTTTCTAAAACCAAACCGTTCATTTTAGCTTCAGTCGCCATTTTCATAAACAAAACAAGTGTATGTTAATTGTCCATTTACACCAAATGCTCTGTGATTGCTAGCTTAAATTCGCATATAATTGATTGATTAAGCTTGCACATATCAGATTGTGTTAAACGTCCATTAACTCGTCCGAGCGTGATCGCGAGCCGTAATTTCTACATTGCGAAATATTACGGCCTTAAGCAGGGAGTATGTTTTAAGAAAATTATGGTAATTTTGACTGTATCATGTAGTTCACAACGATATTCTTCATACATCCAAGTTCATGTGCAAATATAATATATACAGATACATTTTGGTTCAAATTGTCTCAACAGTGCGTCACAGTATTGACAAATTACAAAGCAAACAATACAAACGATACAATCGCTCGAGTCTTGCAGTCTATAGTTATAAACGGAGATGATGAGACTACGGATGTCCGAGTTGTCATGTGATGCCCGATAGGCTAAAAACATTACATATAATGCCCTTAGCATCCCCTGAAGTTGGGTGTCATTATGTTTAAGGGAATTCTTTGTCAGACAGTGTATTATATCTCGGTACTATTTAATCTTAATATGCATCTAAACTGTTTGAACAGGTCGTCAGCTTACGGTGACAGTCCCGTGATCAACCCGTCGTCTATAAATTATCAGCTATGCTAAAGCATCGCCATAATTGTCATCTATGCCATACCATACACATGATTCTCATCTATGTAATATCATCAACATGATTGCCATCTATGCCATACCATCCACATAATTGTCATAAATGCCATCATTGTCTTATCACTTAGAAAGGCAGTCTCGAATTATTTGATTACTATTTGGTCATCGTGATTGATTCAATATAGCAGGTAGCTCTAATGTGTTTATTCTAAGCAAATTAAAAAGATCATGATTATATTACCATCCATTAGGTTTCAAACTATTAAACCGTGGTAAAATACATAAACATGCATTCGGGAATTACACCACTAGTCCCGAAGAAACGATTCAATTTCGTAACAAGCTTGACGTAGTAGATTATTTCACTAAGAGCAAATTTATCGTTTGTATCCTATACCCAATATCTTACTAGAGAACAGACAAAATGGTAAAAAATATATCGAACTTATAGCACCTTTACAATTTTTCATTGGACATACTAATCATTCGTTATAATCGCTCTCAGTATGAACAATTTGATAATCCCTGAAACATAGTTTTGAATTAGGTTCATAAATAACGCACAATGAAGTTTGTACTATGCCATTGATCCAGCGTAAAATAAACAGGCTATAACATTATAATATTGAGGAATGTGCTGACATAATATATTTAAAAAGTATATATAGGATCTGACATGAGTTGTCATTGCATATAAAGTTTTATTAAACGAGTTCAAGAAATTTGTTATTAAGCTAGCCTTTGGCGAGCTCAATAACACATTTTTTGGACGAGTTTAATAACACTTTATTAAATGACATCGAACGTCAGTTTCTTTTCATCACATGACGAAACACAAAAAGAAAATCGTTATTTTGTTCGGCCAGAAAATAGTCCCAACATGTAATACTTAATTAAACTGTTAACTAATCACAACAAACATTTTTTTTTGATGATATTACATAGATGAGAATCATGTGTATGGTATGGCATAGATGACAATTATGGCGATGCTTTAGCATAGCTGATAATTTATAGACGACGGGTTGATCACGGGACTGTCACCGTAAGCTGACGACCTGTTCAAACAGTTTAGATGCATATTAAGATTAAATAGTACCGAGATATAATACACTGTCTGACAAAGAATTCCCTTAAACATAATGACACCCAACTTCAGGGGATGCTAAGGGCATTATATGTAATGTTTTTAGCCTATCGGGCATCAAATGACTAACTATAGACTGCAAGACTCGAGCGATTGTATCGTTTGTATTGTTTGCTTTGTAATTTGTCAATACTGTGACGCACTGTTGAGACAATTTGAACCAAAATGTATCTGTATATATTATATTTGCACATGAACTTGGATGTATGAAGAATATCGTTGTGAACTACATGATACAGTCAAAATTACCATAATTTTCTTAAAACATACTCCCTGCTTAAGGCCGTAATATTTCGCAATGTAGAAATTACGGCTCGCGATCACGCTCGGACGAGTAAATGGACGTTTAACACAATCGGATATGTGCTGTCGATTTTTAGCTCACCAGAGAACGAAGTGCTCAAAGTGAGTTATCGTGATTCCTTTTTGTCCGTCGTCCGTCGTTCGTCGTTCATCCTACGTCGTTCGTCCGTCTTCAACGTTTGCCTTGTCAACACTCTACAGATAACATTTTGCATCCGATCTTCATGAAAGTTTATCACTCTCCATCAAATCTTGGACAAGTTCGAAACTGGATCATATGAGGTCAGCAACTAACTCACTTGGCCTTATTGAAGGAAAATCTTGTTAACACTATGCTCATTTTTAACTTGAGCATGTTGAAACTTTATCAGAATATGTGTCTTGATGATATGTAGGTCAAGTTCTAATATGGGTCATGTTTTTTAAAAAACTAGGTCACTAGGCCAAATTGAAGGAAAATCTTGTTAACACTGTAGAAACCGCTGTAGAAATGACTGTAGAAACCACTGTAGAAACATTATCAGAACCTTCCTCTCCATCAAATATTTGACAAGTTCGAATATGGGTTATGCCGGGTCAAAAACTAGGTCCCTAGGCCAAATTGAAGGAAAATATTGTTTACACCCTGGAGGCCTCATTTTTTGCTTAAGCGGCTTGACATTTTGTCAGAATGTTTGTCTGAATGATATCAAGGTGCTGACGGCCTGGGGGCTGCTGGAAGGTTGTAGAAGTAAGGGAAATGTGAAAGGAAATAACAATTGCAGCTTATGTTTATGTATTTATTGTCAAGAAGTTGAAAGAGAATGTCAAAAATAGTAAATGTTATTAAACTATCAATTTAAAAACAGAAGGACCTTGTTGGCACTATATCGCTCACCTGAGTGCAAGAGCTCACAAGAATACACATTTAAGACATGAAGAATCGAAGGGAAATTTGACAGCAGGTTTAGGCAGAATATTTTGAAGTTTCTTCATTATTATATTGAGAAATATGTCAATGTTAAATCACATTCCATCAAGATTAAATAGTTCTCTAAACCATGTACTAGACTGGGAAAAAGTGTTTGAAATATGCAAAACCATTAATTTTTCGACACACGGGCTTTACGCTTAAGTTAAACGGCATATTTGACCTCTCGGCGCTTTCATTTCTAATACATTTCTTAAACTTATATTGGAGTACTCACGCCTTAAGTTTTTCACTGATATTTCAACAACATTAAAATGATATTTATGGGAGAGATCCCAACGTTTTAAATGAAGTTTTGTTGAATCCGAACAATCCGAAATAAATGGTATGACTACTATGACCAGGGGCTAAAGCCCCATGCCAAAAACGATAAGGTACGAAACAAACATAACTGAACATGTTGACACATTGTCACACAGTTTACAATTTACTTCTAGTCAAATATGACTACACAATTATGTAATTTGATATAAATTGACAACATCTCGATCTTCGTGTGACTTGTCTCATTTAAATCAAATGATTTCATCAGCCATTGACGGCATGCATTTCGTGCAAAAATATATAAAACCTTTATTTCTGTCTTTTAGATAATGTATCTGGACTTATTGAATGCGAATTAGGCCCTATTTCAAATGTCATGGCTAAACTTTATTTTTTTCTTTTAGATAATGTATCTGGAAGTATTGAATGTAAATTAGGCCTTATTTCAAAAAAATGTTCATCAAACATTCAGAAGAGCTTCGTCAAACAAATATTTTTCTAAAAACTTTATTTCTGTCTTTTAGATAATGTATCTGGACGTATTGAATGCAAATTAGACCCTATTTCAAATTGTTTGGCCATCAGTCATTCAAAAGAGCTTCTCCAAGTTCGTCAATTCGTCAACTTGTCATTTCTTTTGACAAATTGACGGGAAAAAAAATATGTTTCTAGTTACATAATACGTTAACCACTTCAAAGATATATAAAATGACATTCTGTAGGTATCTGGTGGCAGTAGGGGGCAGTAACATTAACTTTTTTGTATTGACATAAGTATCTGTTAATATAAACATTAACGCGTTAATCAGATATTTATCATGATAATTCAGTGACTAACGTGATCATTAAGTGGTTATTTGGTGGCAGAAGTATACCACTTAAGTAGGCATTGTTAAATTCCTGATTATTTTGTTTTGCTTGACTAAAATACTTTTCTAAATTTCGTCACACAGACGATACAATAGTTGCAACAAATAGATTATTATGTATTTCAGATCAAATTAATGCCGCGCAGGCCACTAAGCAACTATGTTTTGAAATGAAGATAAAACTTTCTTTACGACGATTGACTTTTCATATGTAAAAGCAAATTAGTTAAAGTTATGTTCGGCAAAGTTGCAATGCCAGGAGGTCAAATGTCAACGTTGAAAGTATTCCCGAATATTGATAATGCAATGAATATGCGTTTGATCCTCACCAATTTCAAATATAAATACTTCCTTCCATTTGAGACAATATCTTGCACTTCGAAAAATACTCTTTGCATAATTTTGTACAACGTTTAAGGATAATAAAATACTAGTACATGAACATTAATTCTTGAATTATGTATATCCTTGACCGTGTCAGAAATAATAAGAATTTTCAGCCCAGTTCTCATATCCGCTGACAATAAATCTCTTGCTATTATTTGTCTATATAAAATGAAGTTTTCATATGTTTCAAAGTTTTGTCAAAGAAGTCTTCATTGTTGTAGCAATGTTTTGTTAAAGAAATCTTCATTGTTGTTTCAATGTTTGTCAAAGAAGACTTCATTATTATTTTAATAATGTTTACACACACTTGTGTGCGTAATTTGTATTTCAAATTAATGTTACATGTAATTTTTAAAAAACGCAATTATGTTGTTAAATCAATAGGAATATAGATGTTTCTTAATTGGTGTGATTAATATAGTTTTTTAAGCGTTGTATGTATACCACTGAATAAAACACTACATACGTAGAATGAAAACCAAAATATGAAATTACAAGTGTCATGAACATGTTTCATATCAGACATTAACCATTATAAGGGGTAAAGTCTATTGTTTTGGTATTAAGTTTGTAAATAACGGTCACCTACTCTCGATAGCGGTATTCGTGTGAATCATCTCGATTATTCCGTTGATAGCATGTACGTGCATAATTAATGATCTATTAATTTGAACGTATGTTTTGATAGAAAAGGGACACATCTTGTATGCTGCGGTTTATACGTTATCTTGCTACAACCATAATCGACAAATGCACAACCAGGTGAAATTTTGATAAGTGAAATTGGGGCCGTTCTAATTTTCCTTTTCAGTATATGTTTCCTCAGTAAACGTTTTTTTTTCCCCTGAACTATACATTTTTGTTATGCTAAGACCCAACGAAATATACATTGAAAAACATCACAGCACATTCTTCTTCAGTTAAATTGCTTCATATGCAGGTTCTTGTTAATGGCTTTCTCTATGGGGAAGTGTATATTGGTACGCATGAATTTGTCTCAAATAAACATACCTACTGGTGAACGAACCACAAATGAATATCTTGTATTAAAAACGGCCCTGATGTTTGTCAACGTTTTTATCTTACACAAATATACGTTGACAGACATCACATCACAGCACATTTTACTTCAGTTGAATCTCTACATACACAGGTTCTTGCTAATGGCTTTCTGCATGTGAATGTGTATTCTGGGGGCAAAACAACGGATGAATTTAACACAAATAAACATACATACTGGAGAACAGTCCACAAATGAATAATTTGTATGAAACGTTTATAACACACCAAAATAAACCTTGACAAAAATCACAGCATATTCTACTTAAGTTTCATTTCAATTACAGAGGTTTGGCTTTCTTCGTTGGGAAAGTGTATTCAAGGGCTTGTCCACGCATGCCATTACCTCATACATTCACACGTACTGGTGGACAGTTCCCAATTGCATATCTTGAATAAACATGAGCCCTGACGTTTGTCAACGTATAAAACGCACCAAAATAAACGTTGACAAACATCACAGCACATTTTTCTTCAGTTGAATACATACACATGTTCTAGTTTATGGCTTTCTGTATTTGGATAACTTATTTTGGGGCTAGTCTACGCATGACAATATCATATATACACTTATAATGTTGAGCTATGCCCTGAGGTTTAACAGCGTTTATAGCTATCATTAGTACAGTAAAAACTGATGTTTTCAAAAATATAAATTCCGTTCAATTGAGGAATGAGCACATTCGGATATTAAGTGTATTGGATATTTTTTATACTATTTTGGCATTACACACATTGACTGACACTTTCTTTTAAGCGTTTGCTAATAACTAATAATTGTATAGCACTTGATGCATGATGCATTGTTCTGCGCGTTTTGGCAAAAAATCAAAATAGTTTGAATCATAGGACTCAGAAAAACAATCATATAGACATAGAACAAATTACGATAACATTATGTTATTTCCTGCATATGAAAAGAGCTGAGCTATTGAGCTGCAAGGACAATTGAATTGTATTCTATAGTTAATTTAGATATATAATAAGACAATAAAACAATGAGGGAATTAATGGAAAGTAGTGATGTACAGGCGTATTTAAAAATGTTGGTATGTGTCCCTAGGTATTGCTCCCAAGAAAGGAGGAATATACCGATACAAAATACAAGATACAAAATATAAGGTGACCATGATATTTGAAGTAGGCCTAATTTTCATTCAATGCGCCCTGGTACATTATCTAAAAGACAGAAAAGAAGTTTTTAGATAAAAAAAAAATTGTCAATTCGTCAACAAAATTGACGAGTTGACGAATTGACGAACTTGACGAAGCTCTTTTGAATGGGTGATGGTCATGACATTTCAAATAGGGCCTAATGTGCATGCAATACGATCAGATACATCATCTACAAAACAGAACAAAAGTTTTAAGAAAAAAAAATATTTTTCGTCAATTCGTCAACAAAATTGACAAATTGACGAACTTGACGAAGCTCTTCTGAATTACTAATGACTATGACATTTGAAATAGGGCCTATATATATTTGCATTCAATACGTCCAGATACATTATCTACAAGACAGAATTTTTTTTTAAGAAAAATAATTTTTTCGTCAATTTCGTCAACTAAATTGACGAGTTGACGAATTGACGAACTGGACGAAGCTCTTCTAGTTTAGTTGAATCGTATTAAATTCTCATGTTTTTACATAGAAGGAAATATCAAGAATTATACAATGGAGAGATGGATTGGGCTGAAAGCTCAGAGCTTATTTTAGGTCCTCTCTTATAACGATTGATTTTCAGGAAGCACGGTGAATATTTTACATGTTCAGAAATTATCAGCTTACTTAAGCTGTAAGTTAACGAATTGACGAATTGATGAAGCAGCAACAGTTTGTCACTCGTCAATTCGTCGCTCGTCCAGCTAATTTCACAGCAGTTCGACACTCGTCAATTCGTCGATCGTCAAGCTAACTTCACAAATAATTTGAAGTGTGTCACTCGTCAACCTAACTTCACGGACCTAAGAAATGTCACAGTTCGTCACTCGTCAATTCGTCACTCGTCAACCTAACTTCACGGACCTAAACAAATGTCATAGTTCGTCACTCTTCAATTCGTCCCTTTTAAACCTCACATCACGAACCTTTTTGACGACGGCGCCAACAGACACAGGGTGATCACAATAGCTCACATTGAGCTCTTTGTGGTCAGGTGTGCTAACATTGACTCATAATTTAATTATTGAATCATTTTTGTTTCATCCTTTAAGCAAGTAAATTACAAAACAATCACATACTTTTTACACACTCTTGATTAAGAATACCATCTACAATTGTTATTATAAAAGCCATTGCTAAGATAGCTCTTTGAAACTAACAACTCCTTTTTCAGAGTGCTATCAAAATCCGAAACAAATGCTTTAAATGCAATAGCTAACTCTACAATGAATTCAATTATATTTAACCCATTACGGTTCCCAAAATTATACAGCACAATTATAATCTGAATAACATTATATTGATATGAAAAGTTGATACATATTATACATAGTGATCTACTTAAGCTTACTCGTATGTGCAAAATGTTTATAAAACGTTTATATAGAGATTTAATATCCGAATGAGGTCTGGCAATAATTGGAATAAATAGTGTCAATGAATACATGAACTGGTAATTGGACTGGTGGTGCTAGTATTTTTCACGAAGACATACATGTAGATGGTAAAATATCTCTACATCTGCCAGATTCAACAATTCTAATAACACATTTAGTTGCCTACCATGGTATTATGGTATAGTTATATTTGATTTCAATCTTTCCTTTGACGTCTCATATTGTAAAACCGTCTATACATTTGAACTACAGTTTCGATCCTTTTATTATGCCTATAATATAATAACATTTCGGATGCTTTGTGTAGAAATTTTACATTAATTCATGATGTATGCAGTCCTTTAAAAGACATTTAATACCTCAAAAGGGACGAACGGGATTGTTGAGAATCATAATCTGAATAACATTATATTGATATGAAAAGTTGATATATATTATACATAGTGATCTACTTAAGCTTAATAGTATGTGCAAAGTTTTATAAAACGTTAAAACAACGATTTAATATCCGAATGAGGTCTGACAATATTTGGTATAAATCGTGTCAATGAATACATGAACTGGTAAATGGACTGGTGGTGCTAGTATTTTTCACGAAGATAAACATGTTGATAGTAAAATATCTCTACATCTGCCAGATTCAATCATTCTAATAATAATTTTAGTTGTCTACCATGGTATTGGTATAGTTATATTTGATTTCAATCTTTTCCTTGACGTCTCATATTGCTAAAACCGTGTATACATTTGAACTACAGTTTCGATCCTTTTATTAGAACGTGATGAATGAGCATGTCCTGATAAGCCCATGCGTGTTTAATTGGGAGATTGAAAACACGATTTTGTTGTACTAGTTGACTAATCTAACACTAATTATATGTTGTTTATTCATTAAAATGAGATATTTCCTACATTAATGAGTTATATAGCAACTTTCGACGTTTTCTATCTAAATTCAACATGATTTATAGAATTGATTTACATTTGAAATTTGTTTCACGAATTCTAACCCGAGTGATATTTACGCGCGTTTAACAAACAAGTTGATAGAGCACGAGTTCGTTATAAGCAGATAAAGACATGAGGGATAAGAACTCTCGTCTTCGATCGACGGTAAATAAACTATCGACTAAATATATACGATTGAAGAACTTGTGTGTCATCTCGTATATAATTTAATATGTTGATAACGTAGCTGTGTGAAAGTCGCTTTCACGATACTAATCTGAATCGCAACGTTTGTGTTGGCGATATATATCAATCCATTTTATATTATCCGGGTAACTGATAATCATCTCTGAAAATTATTTCCTAAAAGCAAATTGTAAGATTTTTCATCCCGTATGTTCTATGAATATACATTGTATATGTACTATATATTAATTCATGATGTATGCAGTCCTTTAAATGACATTTAATACCTCAACAGGGACCGACGGGATTGTTGAGTTGAGGACGTCATAAGGCAGGGTAGTATTGTTATCTACTTTGGGCACATAATTTGTCAATAAGTTATATAAGCAAGTACGCCAAATTGGTCAAATTTAACTGGTGATTTGCATATTTCAATACGATTCACTGAAATTATTGAATGTAACAGTTGTCATTAATAACTTATATAACGTATCTCTATGTAACCAGTGATTCAGAACATATAACAGTACGCTTATACAAATCCACAGAAGACAGTATGAGAAAACATTTTGGTATTTGCATTATACACGTTAATGTATCTTAAACTTGGGTGTTCTATTAAGTATATATTGTGTTTTTTTATTTTAAAAGAAATCAGGAGAGAGGTATACCACGTGTGACATATTTGAAGTATCAACTCGAAATCAAGCTAGATTCGTTGCGTGTTAATTGTAAAATGGCATTTTTGATTTGTTTTATGACATCAATGGCATGCATACATTACAGCAAGATCGACCGCGATCACACAAATTAATCAAACAATGCATCTCTACCATTAATTAAAGTTATAAACTAACTACATCTGTATTTCTATATATTTAAAAAAAAAAATGTTTGCATAAAAATACATTTCATTCCGCAGATAACCTTCCTTTGCGTTCAGAAATCTTTGGTGACTTCTTTCTGTTCAATCCATGACCGTGCGCAATCATTTTAATCGTCATCATCTTCATCTTGTAGAGTTTCAATATAATCCTTGCAGCGATCAAAAAGTGTCTTGAATGCATCTACAATGAAATTATTATTATATGAATTCGAGCAAAAGTGTGTTATGATAATAAACGTATTGCGAACATTTAAATATTATTGGGCACCAAATAATATCAATACCCTTTTCCATACCTGATACTTGATTATCATATAGACTTTTAAAATACGTTTTCAGGATGCGATTCAACAGTATTTGTTTTATATGTAGGAGTTTGTTTCTTATACTTCAGGTATGGGAAAACTCATACAATATAAAAAGAGGACCATGATGGCCATATATCGCTTAACGAGTTTGACAACATTTAAATCAAAGACAAATCCTTCTAAATTTGCAGATAAGACATATAACTAAAACTAACTATATTTAAACGTGGACATGTTTTTTATCACTTAAAATGAACAATATTTCAAGAGCGTCACCAAAGGATTGGTTTTGCCAAGTTATTTTCTATATCGTACCATTAACTTGTTTGTTTCATTTTTGAACTCGTATATCCAACAAAGAAAATGTTCCTGTTTATTATTATTATGTATACCCTAAAGAGCAGCAGAGTTACAAGCACATTGAGAGTAAACAATGTGGTGGTTGATAATGCTAAGACGTGATTGACACAAACTGCTTTGTAGCATTTTCACAGCGTGTAATCTTGCAGTGTTTCGACATCGAATGTCGGTCGAATACACACATGATATTCTTAATATAAAAAGAAAGGTACGAACTTCCTTCTAAACTTGTTTCTGTGTTTGCTTTATTGTAGGTATGTGGTTTCTCCTTAGAATCAGGACCGATTCACAGCCCAAATCCCCACATCGAAAATAAACCACAAAAACTATTTCCATACTGTCACATCAGATATTTACTGCTCAGAATTAATCCAAAAGCTCAAAGAAAATGGTCTTTAAATTCTTATTACAATTACATACAACTTGTTCTGACATAATTTTGTGTGATCTTTTGAGTTGTGTGTCATCTTTATGAGAATCCGTAATAGGTCACTTGTGCGTAATGACGAATAATGAAATTTGATTTCGACTGTACGGACTCTCGTATTTAAAAATCATTCAAAAGAAAGTAACAGAAACAAAACCATAAACAGAATGGAAACATGGAACAAGGGCCCATGAGACCCTGGATCGCTCACATGACGTGCTATTTAAGACTTAATAAAAGAAGCCATGTTTTTAACGGATCATATCATCGAAATAAAAACACAGCTTCAAGAGTGTTAACATGATTTCCTTTCAATTTGGCCTAGTGACCTAGTTTTTGACTCGACATAACCAATGTTCGAACTTATCATCAAGACAAACTTTCTGTCATAGTTTCAAGCTGCTCAAATAAAAAATGCGGTCTCAATTGGTTTACAAGATTTAAGATTTTTTTTACAATTTGGCCTAGTAACCTAATTTTTGACCAAACATGACGCGTATTCGACCTTAGCCTTTATCGAGACAAACATTCTGACAAGTTTCAACATGCTCAAGCCAAAAGGGCGGCTTCTATATTGTTAACAAGACTTTCCTTCAATTTGACCTAGTGCTCTAGTGTTTGACCCCACATAATCCATATTCGAACTTGGCCTAGATATCCCAAAGACACACCTTTTGACTAAGTTTCAAGCTGCTCAAGCCAAAAAGAAGCCTTCCAGATTGTTAACGAGATTTGACTTTAATTTGGCCCTATTTCCTAGTTTTTTACCCGACATGACCCATATTCGAACTTGGCCTATAATATAGCAAGATATACAAACTGAATAAGTTTCAGAACGATTGGATGATAATATAATAGTGACTTCAATAGTGTTAACAAGGAGATTGTTGTCGACGGACGAACGACGAACACAAAAAAAAGGCGATCACAAAAACTGACCTTGAGCACTTCGTGCTTTTGCGAGGTTAAAAGTTGAGTCCGGAAATGTAGGCTGAGAGGCAAACATGTTATCACTTTTTTACAATGTTACGCCATGGGATAAAAGGCTGTGAAACGTTAATAGCCATGGTTAGATATAACTAGAATTTTTACAATTTGGTAATGATCACCAGCTAGTCAAAGAAGAAACAAGAAGTTTAGAAAAATCGACAACAAGAAGACCAGATATTGGCCTTTTGACAAAACCCAACTTTAAATCTCAATAGTAAAGAACAACGCCCATTGCTAAAAAGATAAACGACGTAAAGATAATATTGTTTGTGGTATGTTAAAAAGGAAATACACTAAGTTAAAAAGCGAGAACAAAATACAAGATAAAGAAATACGAACCGTTGCAATAACTGTATTATGTCAAAACATTACATTTGTATATTTGTAGATTGCACTTCTACAGTCTCAGTTAAATCAGACCTTAACTTTGCTGCAGTATCAAAAGCTTGCAAAGATCTGATGAATTCCTCAAACAGGTCGAATCAAATTGTCGACTATAAAAATCGTTAGTTATCAACTAGAGAGTACCCATTTTAATAAACGATCTTGAGAAGCGATGATGCAAGAGTGTTTCAATTGTGAAGTAACCTTTTGTTAGCTGAACCGAGTTTTGATTGTCTTGTTCGATTTAATTTGACAGAAACCAGCACCTGCTCATGGATAGTTAGGTCAATAGGAGACGAACTTTAACGCGGTGTCGACAGATCCAATAAACAAGTATTTTGGTATGGATTAAATCAGATTGGCATTCCTAAGAACACTTGTACACAATTTAATTATATCCGCAGCATGCAGTACTTCAAAACAAATGTACATATACGTTTAATTATCTCACTTTATAGTCATTAATAGTAATAAGTTGGACTCTATTATAAGAATTATTTCAAAACATCAAGTTCGTTGAGATCCATGAATAGAGTTCAACAATGAAAATCAATTTTGGACATAAGCATACTTAATTCAGATATTATGTTATGCTATTTATTGAAAATTGTCCTACTTGGTTGCCCGTCTTATAGAAATAGCACGCAGTTCAGCAAAAATAAGTAAGAGTTATACGTTGAACTATGTTATGACAATCATTTAAAAACTTTGGTTTGATCTATCAACAAAGTTGAATATTGAAAATGGGATTTTACACATACAGATATTTAAACCAAATACATTACGGTGTATAACGATAATAATAAACGCCCAACTGGGATGCCAATATAAAAACCAATAACTATGTGACGTCATATGTCAGCTAAATGGAGCATCTAACACGAGATTTCTAACACGAGATTTTCGATCGTCCCTCAGAGATAAAAACATGATTTTACATGTGTTCGAAAGTAACACATGTGACAGTAATTGAAAGTGTGATGAACAGACAGAAAGGCGGACGGATAAACTAATGTCAGGACTTTGATGTTTTTAAGTTAAGTCCAATCATGTACCTAATATTAGCAGATCCACAGAATCATCAACGGAGGCTTCGTGAGTATAGTTTTTTACAGGATATATGTCTGAAAGTTTCACCGCAGGAATCCTAGCGCAGATAACCATTGCCGCTTCAGCTACGGTTGAATTCTGGTAGATTTTGTCTATCGAAGTGCAGTATTGGTCAATATTGGTGAGGATAATCAGGCGCGGAATCGCTAAAAGAACGAAGCATAGTATGTTAACCACTGCACTGCACTTTTATGCCTCAAACAACCAAACGATTGTCCTTAACCTTTGCACTATCACAACTGGGCTATGTCTTAAAAAGGGAAGAAACACTTATTAAGCACGGTTTATTTGAATGGCTAAAAACCCTTAACCTTTTTGGTGATATTGGATTAACCATGCCTATATATTAATTCATCAGGTGATACGTATTTTTCCACATTTTATAAGGCACGTCGCGGAGGATAGTTCACCTACTCATTTGTTTCCAGGCTTTCTCACACCAATACTCTGTATTGTAATCTTAACATATGGCTGCTTTTCCACAAAGACAGTTAGCACATTGGTTATTCGTCCATTGGCTTTCCACTATTGTACATATGATGGATATGAGGTAAGTATTGGCCAGGCTACTTTGATTCGTAGTTTGACATATAGATATATAGTGAAAGCTTTGAACAATTGTTTTCTCTAAGACCCAATTAAAAGTGTCCGCATTAGAAAGTGCACTTTTACATTAACAATTTACATAGACATATTGATTCATAGTATGAACAATTAAACTATATGAGTCGGAGCTTATAAATCTTTGTGTGATAAATTCTGAAAAGTATATACAAAGGGTCAACATGAAGTGTTTTGGACAGAAGAAAGTCCAAGATGTCAGTAAAAACGATGTATATGCCTCTTGTCTATGATACTTACTTTCCAAACTTTCAATTACTTTGTTAATTTGTGTCGTTGCCTTTTCATCTCTATACCTAGTCATTGATAAGACAATGCAAATCCCATGTACCTTTTTCGATTGTTTTGGGTTTTCATCACAGGCGTGATTGTCCTCGGTAAACTTATGATAGTAAAAAAACATACACATCATTACATTTTATTTATCCAAAAAACATCGAGGAACATAAAGAGAAAGTCGTCGGCAAACTTTTTCACGAAAAGAGCTCTTTGTTAATTGTATGGAAAAAATGTTTTTATAAAATTTACAGTTTATTTATATCTTAGTGATAAAAAGATAGGTACGATAAAGAAATATTCCTTCACTTTGCGACTGTATAGGAGGAAAGGAAATCCCACGTATACAGCAACAAAAACAACAGTATTCGCCAATCGACAACAGTATTATCTTTAAATATTGAATTGAACATTGGATAAGACGTCTTGCAGAACATATTTTGTTAAAAAATGACCAAGCGAAGTTGTTTCTACCTTGTGTCCTGATTTCAGACGTCCTTCAACAGTGTTAACTATATCAGTCATTTTGATAGAAAATGTTTTAGTTTCCTCTTGACCTGCAGAATAAGCCAATCCAGGCATATCACACACTCTGACCGGAATTTTCTCTTCTTGTCCATTTTCATGCTTCAGTTTTAGCTGATATGCCCGATACTGAATATGATCGGAGAAATGAATATAACAAAACACTACTCACATAACTGCTGCTGCTGTTTCTGCTACTACTGTAACTTTTATTACAGCAACAGCTTCTATTACATCACCCTTACTATTTGAAGTAGCATTGAACAGAGAACTATGATAGTCCTATATCGCTCACCACATTTAATAGAATTGCAATAGTTTTCAAAATGTTCACTCTATACACACAAGATTAGCCCTGTTGGATCGGTATAATATAAAAAAAATTGGTAGATGGATACCAAGGAACATGAGTGCCATCTTTTTCAAATTGGACCTATACTATTTGCCAAGAAGATTTGTAATGGTTTTCACTTTATCATTAATTAGGTAGAATAAGTTCAAATCATTTGCAAGTTAGGATAGTGTTTTTGTACCGGAAGAAGTTGAACACACTTGGTAGAGGATGCCGCAAGAGTTGTTTGTGCCTCATAATTTTCAAAAAATGCCAGTACTTTTGACAGAACATATTTAAAGCTTTTGTAATTTCTCTTCTTTCTAATGCCGCAGCAACCAACGCTTTACACATAATTGATTTCTTTGAACACCTTTGAAAGAGGATCACATAAGGAACATTCCTGTGAAATAACTTTGAAATTAGCCCATTAATTTAGAAGGAGCAGTTTCTTTAAAAAAAAATGTAAACGGACGGACAGACAGACAGACAGACAGACAGACAGTCAAAGACGCTGGACGTTGAGTGAACAAAAAGCGCATCATGCTCGTGTGATCTTATAAAACAATTAATCATACTTTCTCCGAAGGCGTATGTGACTTTCAATATAATTGTTATTACACAATCCAGAGCAAGAGTGAAAAGAACGGGTAAATCCTGGGTGTTCTAAAGTGATAAATGAATTTAATTCATGTGGACATAATTTCAAGGTTGCACCTTCAAGAGACCAGTGAGCTATATATGGTATGTTTCGGAAATAAGAACTATGAAAAGGAAGTATCCAGCGTTGTAACAGTGCAATAAGAAATACGTCTTTAATATTGTTCAATAGAAGACAGGCGACATAGTAACATTGGACGTCCAAGGTCGGTACAAACAACCCTTAACTTTGTTGCGGTAACAATCGCTCGTATAGATCTGATCACTCATGCCATCTTAGATTGACCATTGCCTCAATCACTCAAACTGACGCCTACAAAATCTTTAAGTATCAACAGGGGAGATAACCCATATCAATAAGCAAGAAAAGAGATAATCGTGAAATGTTCCAATCCTATAGTATATTTAAATTAATAGTTTCATTACTGACGAATTTTATTTTGTATCGTCAGATCCAATATACGTAAAGCAATTATTTTGATCTTGCTTCAATGAGATTTTGGACCACCTCATTAACTCTGCAAGTTCTGCGAGTGTTTTAGAATTCTGAGGTATGGATAAGGTCTTACTCCTTACACCATTTCAATCATGCAACAATTAAATAAACCAACATAACTAGTAGGCTGTTCTTTGTCATGCGGATGAAGTAAGTAGCAATATTGTGGATAAGTTCTTTTTTTTTTTTGACGAAGCCAAATGTTATGCTTTTATCTAAATGCAAAAGTTAACAAAAAGCACTGTAGGTATTACTTGTGGAACTGCGATTTCGAATTAATATTTTAAGTCTTGCAAAAATTCTAGGTCCATTTTCCTTTGCTGACGACCAAGATAATTTAAAAATGTCAATAAGGTCATTTATAAGTTTTAATCTTGCCTTCATTTCGAAGAAAGTGTAAATGTGTTAAAACATTTGAAAAGAAATTGATTTCATTGAAGACTGATTCCGAGTGGCCAGCTCGCTCTTCTCCCACTTAAACGTGCATACAAATTGTTTTCGGTCTACCTGATATGAGCTTAAAATAAAAGGCAAACTAAGATTTTGTAATGTTTTCAGAAAGTCAACAATTTCCTTTTTTTCAATTATTGTTTCCAAATAACAATTATTTTTAATCTTGAACTGTGTCATTGACTTTTTTTACGGCTATATGTTCACTTGCTTATTACAATATTGAACATTAGGCTAACGATAGTGCATCTAAAAAATAAACTTACATACGCGCAGATGCATAAATCATTACCACATCTCGATGGAAAATTGATATGAAATTATTTAACAGTGATGCAATCACGCGTGTAGAAATGCGAATCGAATGAAACAGGCTCGTACAAGGTACCATTCACATTACGCAATATCAGAATCAAAATTTCAGAAACCCTATATTTCCCTTTCGTTGTCCATGGGATTTCAACTTGCCTCTTTTGTCTTGGATTGTCCTTGCTCACTGCCAGATGTAATGTTAATTCTTCTGATAATTCTTCCCATCAATGTTGACCAAAGTGAGTTGATGAAACTGGATTTCCCGGAATCAATAGAACCAACCATAAGAATTCGCACGGGGTTCTCCATCAAGTCATGTTGCCTTGGTAAATCGGACATCTCGTTTTTCATCTTTCTGACCTTTTTATTAATAACAAATAATAATAACATCAAATTTAATGAAATATTATACCATGCTAGAAAATGTTACTTGTGTGGTTTTTAGTAAGGGTCTCGTTAGAGCCAATTGCTATATTGCTATAGAAGGCGAAATCCGAAGACACTCATCATTTTGATACTGCAATTTAGACTTGTGTTTTACAATATCGGCATTGAATTACTTCATCTGTCTTTATATATGAATTCTCCGTTTCTGAACACCATCTCGGGTTCTTGAAGATGTCTCGGTGATCTGTGGAATTTTTTTAAAAATGCATAGACTGTTGCAAGCTAATACCCATGTCGGTGCTTTCGAACCGCCAAATAGTTCTAGTCTAAACATCAAAATGCGGTAACTTGTTTGCATATGAAGCCGGAAAACGGTTTCTTTGACGTAATTACCCAAAAGAAAGAACTCGAAAGAAATTTTATGTTAAAATATACGAATTACATGATTAACCAATAAAATGTATTTCTACGCTGTCAACATGACTTGATCACGCGCAACATGCATAGACAAATTTAAGAAGTATGTGCATTCTTTCTTTAGGTGTCATTCACAAACCGAACAATCTAAAGCATTATACTCATACTTTCCGTAAGTGTAATTATGATTGCGATTTAAAAATTGAATTGGATTTGAAAGGGGATAGTGCTGTGTATATTGTCTTAACTAATTAACCATGAATGAAAGTATATCCACTCAAAGCCAAGCCTCTTAGTGTTACATATTTCTATATAACCCATGTATTCCATGTTAATCTTTGTAGAATTAAATATTCTGATAAGCTTTATGGTTGTTCCTTCATTTAATGTTGTACAACATACACAACAATATGGCGACGAGGTTGGGATTTTTTACCGCTATAAATGATAATGATTACGTTAATTGAGATCATCGTGGACAATGGAACTTAATAGCCATTCTCTGTAAGCATTTAAACTTTTTTTTTCGGCACGCATAGTCACGGATATTGCTTAAACTTATTCCACATGTTGATATCAGTGAACTATTCAGAAAAATAATGTTAGAAATTCCAAATATTGCCCTGTTGCCATGGACACAGTGTGCAAAGTCGATTTTTTTAGGAAAAACGCAATATTTACCACTTATTTAAAAAAGAATGCAGCCATCTCAAAGTTATTTAGAAAAATCAAAAAATCAAGAGTTACCTCCCTTGGAATTTTTCTTTTTTGTTTTATTGGGGTTTTGAGCCGTTTTAACATTATTTCAGTAATATCACAGCAGCAATTCAGTTGTTTGTGATCTCTGGGTAAACAAACCAGTACTACTCAAGGAAATGTACCTTGCCAAAGGGTACTCCACCATAATTGGTGACGCGCACTTTTGGATCGAACCTTTGACTCTATACTAGGTTCATAATCACTGACGCTTAACATTTGATCAAGGCAGATTGGTTTTAGAACTAATTTTTTTTCATGACACCTAATGATATTATTGTTTGAGGATCACACTTTCCCGTGTTTAGAGTTGTATAACAGTAGCTTCTTCTCCTTATTTGATTAATGCACTATTTCAAATGCGTTCAGATGTGTATATAAACTATCCAAGTGAAGACTGATGAGAATGATGGAGGCTCTCACCAGTCTTTACTTAATTGTATTATTTTAAGTTTGCTAGATATATTTTATTGAGTTGTATATACATTCTATATTGTAAGTACTTTGAAAATGTTTCATTGAGTCGATCTTGCTTTGCTTGAGAAATTTACTAATTGTTTATGTCTTTTGAAACAGAAAAACACAAACCAAACGTGAACATATTTTGTGCATATAATAGGGTTTTGTTACATTAGTAACGCCATTGAGTAGGAGATTTTGAACCTATATTGGGGATACATGAACATAAAGGTATCAGATGTATAACCAGTGACTTTCATAATACCATTTTACTTCATCTATTTTGTAGGTTTACGACAAAGTTTAAGACATGTCAAATATGTTCAAAGTAGTCTTCTGCTGCAGAATTGTCGTATGAGGGAAAGGGTTAAACCCTTCAAGTTTTTGTGCATACTTTTGCTGTACCTGTACCTGTTTTTATTGACAAAACACAAATGCTTTTTTTCCAATAGTATTTCATAAATAAGTTGTTTTTCGGGGTCTATGATAACACTTTTGGAAAGTGTATTAGAATTGTTCTTAAAAATATATTATACAATAATAAACATGATGAACATCACTTGCACGTATAAAATGCATCACCCAACTTGACATGTAAATTAATATACTTCTTTATTTGAATCATAACAACTAATGATAACTGTGTTTGAAGATTACAATTGTCCATGTGTTATATCACTAGCTTCTTCTATTTTGACTTTTAACTCGTCTGTTGTTTTTTAAGAAAAAAAGACGAGCTATTGTCGTCACTTGATCGTCGTCGTCGTCGTCGGCGGCGTTGGTTAAGTTTTGCGTTTAGGTCACTTACATGCAAACTATCAAACCTAATACTTTGAAACTTGGAAAACTTATTCATCTACTATCCTTTTTCACATTGAATGCTGAAGATGCTGAGTGTAGCCTGTTTTGGGGGGTAAAAACATAAATGTTGATGTATTTTGGTTGAATTTGAGAATTGGACAAAGTTGGTTAGATTTTGTGTTTAGGTCACTTACATTGAAACTCTCAAACCTATTACTATTACTATTGGGAAACTTGTTCATCAATAACCTTCTCCACATTGAATGATAAAGAGATCTGAGCAGGCCTGTTTTTTAGGGTAAAAAACATGAATTTTGATGTATTTTGGTCATTTATGAGAATTTCTTCACTTTTTGTTACATTGATTTCAAATTGTCTCCAAAAAAACAAAACATAATGTACTTCAATATATTATGAATATCTTCAATCAGATTGTGTTTTTGGGATCAAGGTCACTGTATTTAAAAAAAAGGAAAAGAGTAATATATTCAATATCTTTAGTAACTGTTGACTTAATGTAACAATCTCATTTACATGTCCATTGCATACACAAGACTCTGCTTGTGATCTTGACCAATTTTGACAGCCGTCCAACGTGAAGATCTTCCTTATCATGTATATGAACTTGGATTTATTTCCACACGGTAACTCTTGTTTCAATACTTGAAGAATAGAAGTTGTGTGCGGTTATTATAATATGTAAATATTCATTCCGAATTTGAATATTTTTGATATAAGATAAATAAACCGTAAAAGGATAATATCAGACGAGCATGAGGCACCCGCAGGCGGTACTCTTGTTTGGAGTCCTATTGACAATGACGTTAGGTACAAATTGTTTAATAAACATAGGATTAATATTGTTAAGAATCTTCGCACAGAGTGAGTACTGTTGGGATGTACGAATGTTCTCTGCGGTCTTCATTATAGTATTGTGTTATAGGTAAGTTGCTAGCCAACCATCAACACAAATACGTTATGGTTTTGTTTTATTGATTTATATACATTATATATATGAAGTACTTTGGACATGTGTCATAAAGCTTATCTTGCTTTGTTGAGAACTTCATTATTTATTTTGAAAAAGAAAACAAGCGCACAGCATAATAAAAGGGACATATTTTGTGCATAAATAGTATCCTGTTTGCTAAGCAATGCCATTAAGAAGGATATTTTGAAAATTTATTGGAATACAGGCACAGAAAACTATCATATGAATACATTATCTTCAATGATAACATATTGTTACTTCTTTTTTATCCGTTTTGGGGAATATGAAATAGTTTGAGATGTTTATCTATGCAATTTGTTACCATGGAAACACTAATATTTACTGTATTTCATTGTCATTACTTATCAAATTTGTTTAACAATATTAATTTTCTCGAATGATTTTGTTCATTGTCATTTTAAAAAACATTTTAGTTCGAATTGAAAACACGAAAATTAAATGCATTTTCGAATATTAGAAAAATAGTATATTTCATAGCAATGGAAATACATTTAATAGCCAAATTCCCTGTGAAAACTTTTAAAATTATTTGTTAGAAGAGGTGATGATATAAATTGATCCATTTTTTTAACCCACATGCTTGCAAATTTTAAATAAAGATTAAACTTTTTTTCTTTTTTTTTTAAATATTAAAATGATACATTTTGTATCCATGGTAACTCATTTTAGAGGCCATCTTCTCCGTAGCTTTTTTTCATTTCTTGTGAGACGAGATGTTGACCTTCATACATCCATTGTTCATTTGTATTCATATGGCCGCATTCAATTTTTATAACCATTCAAAAAATGGCAAAAAGTGTTCCCTTTTTCCGTAAAAAAAACCTTTGTAAAGAAGGGATTTGGAACCACATTTAACAATTTGATAATTTTTTACTTAATTCCTTCATCAAATGATGTTTTTTGGTAGAAAATATGAACTTTTGCATATATATCTTCATTTATGCTAAAAACTAGCTTGAAAATTTAGTAAATTTCCCATTGAAATCAGTCCTATAAAAACAGAGAGCCGGTTGCTATGGCAACCAAAGTCCATAGCAAAGTTTTTTTTGTCATTTTCAATTTCTTTTATCAACTTGAGAAAATGTGGGAAGTTTGAACAAAATCCGTGACCATGCGTGCCACACTCCATATATGGGAGTGCAAATGCTTACAGAGAATGGCTATTAATGACTTACCACAATCGGAACAAAAAGCAGTATGTGCATACGTCCATCAGGTGTATTATGATTGTGATTTCAAAATTGAATTTGAATTGATGACTTTACATTTGAAGGGGGAGAGTGTTGTGTATATTGTCTTAACAAATGAACTCATGAATGAAAGTGTATCCACTTAAGGCGACAAATCTTAGTGTAACATATGTCTATATTCATATATGCATTTCATATTATTCTTTGTAGTATTAAATATTCTACTAAGCTATTCAGCTGGTCCATCATACAAAACACGGCCCTTATGTTTATAATTTCAAGATTCAATCGCATCGTGGTGCAAAATCGCTACATCAATAGAAATAATGTATCGTGAAAAACACTACAAAGTAAAAACTACCACCGACCAATCTATCAGTACCTTCAGATCACCAACTTCTACAACCTGCTCATCGAATATACACACTTTTTGAGAATTTGAAAGAATAAAAAAAAAAGTGCATGTATTTGTTCACCTATGTTATGGAAGAATAACATGTTCAGTTGTTATGAGGCAGCTGTGACTGTGTATAAAACCACGCTATACTGACCCACTACAATTTGGATTATTTTGTATTAACGTAGTTTACTGTAAAATAATCTTCAGGCACGGACCATTAATTAGTGTTCTTTTATAGCACAGTGTAAATATTCGTTTCATTATAAAATGAATCATGTTAATTTTAGAAGTATTATATAAATTATTTCAAACAAGATATACAAGACATATGCCAACATATTTTGATGTAAATAACCAGAAAATGTAGATACAGATTATTTTTTTGGCTTTGATATTTTAATTGGAATTTCAATATAGTTATCATTTTTATTCAGCGTTCTTTTGATTAAATAGCATGGAATATATCATGCATTGTGATTAATGCATCAATGAATTTGTAAACTATGCAACGACCTCTGTGAAATACCGCCAGTCAAATAAAAGTTTTTGCGATAGACCTCCATTCTGTGTATATAATAGTGTGCATTCAACTAAAATATTATTCAATTAACGAACATAACAAGATCTTCTTGTGAAGTATGTGTGATTAAAATCGGTAAATCCTTGTTCTAGTGTATTACGTGGTCTGCATTTAGCCCCTTGCTGGCAGCACTTTGAGTGCCTTGATTCATTTATGTATACGTCTGTTTATAAATATATGGGAGTTAACATATCTTTTATATTCAATTATGTAATCGTTGTTCTTTCTAAGAATTGTTAAAGGCCTCTGGGACAGTTATGCTGAAAACGCATTATTATATAAACATGTGTTAGAAAACATAATGTGAATTGTATATTTCATGTGTTGCTCCGGTGACAAATTATTGTTCAGGTCATTTGGGTTTCAAAAGTGTTCTCAAAATTGAAAACATCAAAAACAGAACTATAATATTTTCCTTCATGTGCATATCTTTGCTCCCATTGTGTCATTGAATATATATGTGGGTTTAATATCCGCTATAAAATATGGCTATTCAAATTTAATTCGATAATGTAACAGATTGATAACACCAATTGCAATTTAAATTTTCAGTTATATTTGCAATTGTTCAGGCAAAAACATTGTATTCAGAAATTAAATATATTTTATAGATCATTGGTAAACTATCCCGTTCCCCTATACAAAAGAAATCTGCAGTAGAAGACTTCAAAAAATATAAAGCAAACAAATATTGAAACTCAATTGAAGTATAATTTTTTAATAGAGTTGAAATCATCGTGGCAAAAGGAGACATTGCTCATTGTGAGCAATTTTTCCTTGTGTCATAATGATTTAAAAATGCCGCTGCTGCAGATGCGTCAAAATGTGTCTGCAGGTTGGGAAGTGTTCAATTCTTTTAATAATAAAAGTTAAAGTCAATTATTAAATTTTAGTTTGAGTGTTTGTTATATAGAAACACTCTGAAGAATGATCAATTCTATCACGGAAATAAGCAACTTTCAGAAGGACGGTCACACTTGTATATGTATTATTTTCGTCAGTAATCGAAATACGGTTCGGTTAAAATCAAATCACTCACAGACAGCAGACAACAAAATAAGCTGTAGAACACTTTCAAACCGTTTTGTGTTTTACATTCAAAAACGAAGGAAAAGAAAGCGTTATGTTCTCTTAGAAGTAAACTTTTACTTTTCTATCAATTTTCTAGAAAATACTGCACGCTTTTTGTGTATAATCATGTACTGCCTTTTAACAATTTACATCTATTTTGATCTTTAATACCTTTTTTCCCCTGTAAATGTTGAACCATTATATATGTTGAACTGACTTATATTCGGATATTCGGCGTCTTGTGTACACATTAAACAATCAAATCTTAATATTATGGTGTAATCAACTATACACCAGAAATAGATATCTTATCCGACCCGCTTTACTACTGTGTAATAAAAGCTATACAAGAGAATATATATTTCATTTCACAACAGCGAGGTCACGTTCGGTAATATGCGATTTTATAATAAATATATTGTTATAAAACTCGAATAAATTTGTATAAATCAACTCAAGAATTGGTTGTTTAAACATTCGCGAAAGTTAAGTTTATTCAGTAATTCCAATAATATAGGCCTCCGAACCAAATTACAACATATACTTATGCTTATATCACAATAATGAATCGAATGGAAGATCAATTATTTAGCTATTTCAAGATCTCTCCGTTTCAGAGCTTTGATAATATAATGAGATAAATTTAGTATTTCTATTTTTTTATAAATATATTTACATAAATAATTGTACATATTTAAAGAACGGCTTGATGTGAACTCCTCTTATATCGTTGAGGAGTAATATAATTCGGACATTTTGGTTAAAACCGGTGAACATAAGGTATATTATTATACCTTAGAGTGTTAGACTGAAAGGGGAGAAGTGCATTTCTTAGAAAGCATCTGTGTCTGACATAGTTTCTGTTAATACAGTCAATATATATTATTTATAATAAAAAAATCAGCGAAATTAGGTTATAAAACCCTTTTAAATCAACATTTGGTTTCTGTTTGTAAATGTCAAAGCTTCACGACATGAATACATGCAATCTTGTTTTCATTCGTAGCACCTTGGTTTAACCAGACATATCCAAAGCCATGACTATATAAAAGATTTTCAGCTGATTTAGCCCAAGAGCCTTCCCACTGTAACCGTATCGTTAGCATTGCTTTGGGCTATCTATGGTTAGACATTTTAAGCAGGCACTAGTGTCATTTTAGCCATATTCCATTATGCCTTTGTGGAAAGATATTCCGGGGGTTAAAGTGTTATTTTATTTTGTATATAAAAATAGGATATTTAGTCTATTCGTCCTATGAAAAAAAAATCAAAACTGTTTAAAATGTATTTTATTGATGCAGTATGTCAGCAAAATAGTTTTGCACTTGGGAAACAATATGACAGTTCCAAATCGAAGTCTGATGGAATGGATAATGAAGGAAAGGACCGAAGGTGTTTTAAAGGCAGTTTGTAATTTGTCCTTATGCCATAGGTGTTTTATTGTCTTTAAATGCAAGCATCTTTGACTTGGGAAATCTGACTTTCTGCAGAAACATCATGATCGACAGGATACATAATAACTAGGAGCCTATCTAGGAGCCTATCATTAAAATAATGGAGATTAGGACAGGAACTTCAAGTGACGATTGACAATGCAGATGTATAGGAAAAACCGAATGTAGGCTTTACGTAATTTTCACATTATCTATATTATTTCTAGACATTTTCCTTTGTTTCTATCTACTTTACCTGTACTCCATTGGAAGTAATTTGGAAAACATAGAAAGTAGTTCGGTCAAAATGATATCGTAAATCCAAAATTTATATCATCACTAGTGATGATATACACTATGAAAATTTAAAGAATTATTACACTGATAAATCCCGCTTTTTCATTGATAGGAATTTGTAAATGATTTAGCGTTGTTCATTGATAGGAATTTGTAAATGATTTAGCGTTGTTCGGACCGGAAATTTAATGGGTAGTTGTCTGATCGGGAATAGAACTTAGAATTCAATAACTTTCAGTTAGCTTAATTTAAACAAAACATCTAAGGTAGAAAGCTAGCTTTTGTATATTGGGAATTGCGTTAACAAAAACTATGGTTAAAAATATATCTATGATACTCTCAGCTTAGAAATCCTTGGTTTTATGCTGCATCGTGTGTCTTGTTACCTTCATACAATGGTGTAGCGAGATCAGTATGCATCTGGTTTCACGTCATCAATAGGAACGAAAATGTTAACTTATTGGTAATTTAACTAACTTACCAGGTTTTTATAATCTGTTGTGCAATCCCTATTTGACCAGTTTTTCCAGTTAATGCCACCTATCACAAAATGTTCGAAGAAAAGAATATATTGCCTGCAAATATTACAGCAAGTTAAAATGTAAAGAACAGACAGAACGAAAATAAGACTTATATCTGTCTAGGTAAGCAACACAACACTGTTTAACTAAAATGATTGGTATTACTGTATAGATAAGAAAGTCGCTTTTCAGCAGATGGAAAAGTACGGGAATAATATGACGACGTTCGCTCATCACAATGTGATCTCTTCGACACAAGAATGGACTGCACTTAAATTTACGATGTATTCTTTTAAAACCTTGATAAAAACCAAGTGGTTGACAATTTAATTATTAAATAGTATTAATGGTATAAAGTGTTTAACTTACTTTCTTCCCTTTGGAAGACATAACATACAATGTTTATAAAAATATAATTTGCAATTTTTAAGAAGATATATTGAAACCTGTGGTCGTTAAAAGGTGGTTTGAATAATCAGTTAATTGAAGATTATAAATAGTTTGACAGTGGGGCAATTAAAATCATGTTGCGACATTAAGTTGTCTACATGAAAAAAAACCTTCAGATTATCAAAGGAGCAAACAAACTGGATAAAAATCAGCATAACAAAGATGAAGAAGATTATCCTGTATATGATCAGGAGCCTTTACATACAGCTCGCTTGTAGTCTATGTTATAATCAGTTCTGATGTTTGTTTTCTAGCTGTAAGTATGGCAGTCAAATTTCCTTATAGACAAATGTCCGAGCGTTTAAAATTGTTTTGGGGCAAATCTCCGAGGGCTTTAAAATTGTAGCGGGCAATTTTGGGGAGAATTCTTTGTCGTTTGCTACTTTGTAGAGGATAATAGATTTGATTTAAGGGTGAAATTTACCATTTTTCAACTTTTCCGAGATGGCATCCATATAAACAATATGTGCACGTATGATAAAAATCGAATGGAAACTGTGAATATAATGGTTTTCAAAAATGAAAGTTAAAGGCGTGCAGACATACGAATACACATTGATTGTTGGATAAACGCCAGAAAACCATCATTACATAAACTCTTTACCGTTGACCAGTAGGTATATGATATAAATCAGACCAAATACGTCGCTGTGAAAGTATATGTCTTGCTTTGGTTGGATTAAATAATACCATACCTAATTGTGAAGCTGCTTGGTCTTCTGCAAGTTTAACCATTGAAGTCAAAGCATGTAAGACAAGCTGATTACTAATTTCATCCGGTTTTGCTTGTGATGTGTAATTAATCACTGGATAAACTTGATTTTCACAGACACCAAAATCTTTTGCGATTCCTTTAACGTCTTCTTTGACACTAATACTCTTGAACATATCTTCATGGTTAATGTTGATGTTTTGGTAGGCATGATCAAGCTTTGTAACTACGACGACTCGCTGGACCCCTAGAGAAAATAAAGTGTTTATAACATGTTAAGATTTCGCGCAGGTTTTCACTGGAGTTACACGCCATTTAATACGTAATTTATAATTACGATTTGTAGCTAAATTGCACATCCATCACAAAGGATAAAGTAAGTAGAATAGGTTAATCAGTAAGATGTGAACAAGTCTTCTATAAAAAGCAAGACGTAAATATAATATGGTGTATGATCAGACCTTCAATGTTTTTAGTGTCCGAATATTTTATTTTAATGTGGACAGCATATTCCGAAATAAGAATTCAAGAATGTTCTTTGTCCATAATTTATACTGGTAGTTAACTTAAGTCCTCATAACTCCTTGTATGTATACTACCTTGAGAGAACGTTCTGTTTACATTGGGTATATGTAGTTTCAATAGGATCATCGTTTGTCCACGGATTGGAAACAGTCAAGTTTGCAAAAAGGGACACTCGCTCTACCTGTGCAACTATCTGCCCTAATTCCCAAGTTTGAAATTCACTTTTAATCGCAGAACTTGTTTTTTTTTTTGAAATTCCTTAGAGAAACAGTTTATGTTAAATTCGTTAAGTAGTAAGATACAGTAATTGATCAGAAGCCCAACTATAAGAAAAAACTTGATACCATTTTTGTTCAGATAATTATCTTTTTAGTTTCTATCGTTACAGTAATTATTGTAAGGCCTTTCCAAAAAATAAGTTTGTACTAGTGGTTGCCAAAATAAAACATATCTGAACAATGGTGTGATTGATCTAGTAGTGTAAATATGTAAACATTATTACGGATAGAATACAACCTAGTTTGCTTGCAATCCATTTCATCTCTTCAATATTTGCCAATGTTTTTTCGCTCATTACGTTTTGCGTTGTACTGTCTATTACAAAACAAATGATATTTATTCGTCCAAAGCCATTCCCATGTACTCTCGATTCGTCGTCACAAGGAAGGTCCAACTCTGGAAACTATAGAAATTAGTATTTTTGAACAGGATTTAATATGCTTGCCCAAAGTAAAGCGTGAATATATACCGACATCTTTATAGCACCTTGCCCTCATGTGATCTTGGATTCATGTCATAACTTAAATACTTTTGAAAACGGGAACGCCGTATTTAAACAATTTTTCCTATGTAAAATAGGCATGTTGGAACTGTTTTAAGTTGCACTTTTATAGAAATTCAAAAACAAAATAAGTAAAATAACAATTATTTTTCCTTATAAACCTTTATGAGGTGATGTTTGATTCTAATTAGATTGTAGTATCTGAAAGCTTTCATATTTTAATTATCTAAAAAAAAATAGGTTTTTCCCGATTTCTTAACCGGATACAGTCGTGAGATCACTTGATAAGAACCACAACTAAAATATACCTCTTTAAAGGTTGGTGTCCAATACAAACATTGGGGGGATAAAATGTACAACTGTCAACTGTTATAAAAATAAATAATCATTGAAGCACAGATACACAATAAGTGTGTTGATCTAGTGTTAAAGCATGATACAATTATGCTGTTTATTGGATATAGATGATTTCAGGATCATGTATGTCACAGAAAATTAACATTCTCTTATATCCTACTAGTGACAACCCTGATCATACTGCATAAGTACATACTGATCAGGATCTTTATTATTATTAAATAAGAGAATTGTTATTTTCTTGTGCCATACCGGAAATCAGTTAATAAACAACATAATTAGTTTAGCACTAGATAGACATTTACTTGACCGCCTCGATGGTGTTGGGGTGGAGCGTGGTAGAGCGTGATAGAGCGTCCACCACGAGTGCAGGAGGTCACAGGTTTGATCCCTGGCCGAGTCATACCACATCAAAATTAGTATTAATGGCTGCCTTCCGTGGCGCTGAGGGTTGCAAGGTTAGTATTAGGACTGACTGGCTGATGTCAGGATAAATGGATCAGTAGGACTAGTAACTTACCCAGGAAACTCCGTGATATAACATAAACAATGTTGAAAGCGGAGTTTAACACCAAACAATAAACATTTACTTACTGTATAACTTAAGATGAATTCAGGTATGTCGCAAAAAAATATGGAAATAAGATAATGTTAGTTTTCTGTGACTCACCAAATCATCTTTTTTCCATAAACAGAACTTATATTACTTTTAAAAGCACTGGATAAACATACTTATTGTGTATACATTGTATATGCCTGATTGAAATGAGTGTGTATTTTGCCTAGGGATTTAGTCCCTGGTCATAGTAGTAAAACCATTTGTTAGGAGATGGCAACCTGCCAATTTCTGTTAACACCCAACAACGCATTTTAGGGTGAGACTGCGCGCGAAAATAGTTCATCATGGATTCAAGAAAACTGCATTTAATAGGTTTAGATCTCCCAAAAAAAGATTATAATGTGGTTGGAACATAAGTGAAAAACTTAAAGCGTGAGTATTCCAGTATAAGTTTAACAAATGCTGTAGAAATTATTGCGCCGAGAGGTCAAATATGGAAGCTTATTAACATTAAAAAAGTACAAGGACAAATGCAGTGGCGGAAACCGGGGGCCAGTAGGGCCTGTGCGACGAAAATTAATGGTAAACAAAGAGGTCTCGTGACAAATGCAGTGGCGGATTTATCGGGCGCCCGTATGGGCCGTGCCTTAGCCCCCTCCCCCACCGTTCCTAGCTCCACTATTCATTGTTTTTGCTTTTCTTGATTATCTAAAGACACCCATTACATGTCGAAATTATTTATTTAATATATTAATACGGTGATTATCCCGAGTCCGTTTCTAGTCCTGATCATGTCACTAGTACTGAAACAGCAGGACGATACACTTAAATCCCAGTCACAATTACCTTGCGATAGGTTTGTGAGTAGTTTGCGGCAGATTTCTAGGCATTTTCGGCCGAAACTCTTCGGGAATCCTCACAGAGTTACTTTAAACTCGAACTTAAAACCATATCGCAAACTAATCACACATTAATTGGTTGATGCCTGGCCGATATCCGACCGGGCATCGCACATGTCGGGCGAGCGCCTGGCCAAATTCGCAACTTAGAGCCCGGCCGGAAATCGGGCAGACATTGACCGGGGTACAGGTCGGCGTCTGGCCGACCATCCACTATGGATCGCAGGTTATAAAAGCCGGCTCATCGCATCATTCATCAGATTATCCAGTCGCGCTCTACACAGAAGGTAACAATTTAACTTACAGTTTATAACTGAAGAAGAAGAATGAGAGAGCAGTACCCACAAGAGAGGGAGAGTGGCGGTGAAGTGATTGAGGCCGTGTCTCTCCTCTTAAGCCACCAATGCACCAATAACTAAGTTGTAACGGTAGCAAACGCCAACCTCTCCTTTAATCGGGCGACCCAATCGCGCTGTGCAGTGTAGGGGTATCAACGGCATTCTCGTAAGAATGTTTGTCTAAATGATATCTAAGTCGAGTTCATATATTGTTCATATTTGGTAAGAAACTAGGTCATTAGGCCAAATTGAAGGGAACTCTTGTAAACACGCTGGAGTCTGCATTTTCAACTTGAGAATGTTGAAACTGTATCAGAATGTTTGTCTTGATGATATGTAGGCCAAGTTTGAATATTTGAATATTGGTCATGTCTGTTAAAAAACTAGCTCCCTAGGCCAAATTAAAGGAAAATCTTGTCAACAATGTAGAATCAACATTTTTTAAATCTAGTCTGTTTATCTTTATGATATCTAGGCCAAGTTCGAATATGGGTCATGTCGGGTTAGAAACTAGGTCACCATGCCAAATTGAAAGGAAATCTGTGTAATACTCTGAAGGCCGCTTAAAACTTTGTCAGAATGTTTGCATTGGTGATATCTAGTCCATGTTAGAATTTGGGTCACAACGGGTAAACACAAATAGGACACTAGGCCAAATGAAGGAAAATCTTGATAACACTCTGGCGGTTGCATTTTGAATCTTTGTCAGAATAGTTGTCTTGATGAGTTTTGCAATGTTCAAACACTTTTTCCTAGTCTAGACATGGTTTAGAGAATTATTTCTACTTGATATAAGTTGATTTTACATTGACATATTTCTCAATATAATAAGGTAGAATCTTCAAAATATTCTGCCTAAACCTGCTGTCGAATTTCCATGTCTTAAATGTGTATACTTGTGAGCTCTTGAACTCAGGTGAGCGATTTAGTGCCAACAAGGTCTTTCTGTTTTCAAATTGGCAGTTTCATAATATTTACTATTTTTGATATGATCTTTTAACTTCTTAGCAATAAATACATAAACATAAGCTGCAATTGTTATTTCCTTTCACATTTTCCCTTCTTCTCCAACCTTCCTGCAGCCCCCAGGCCGTCAGCACATCAGTGCTTTGATTATAACAGTTATGTACATTTTATCTCACCACGGTTTGTATATGACACCCAACCTTTAAAAAAATATATAGTTGTGTTATTGCTTATATGTTGTGCTTGATTTTCGCTTGAGGATAGGCAGGTGCTAAAATCCCGAAATCTTGGATAAAAGTACAATTCGTGAGTGTGCACTCTTGTGTAACATGTTTGTGGTTAATACCAAACCCATTCAGCTTCTTATTTTTAGAAAAATCGATGTGAACGTTTTTACATGAATTTCTTCCCTCTGGATAGAAATGCCACTTTCATATCTTCACTAGTTTCATTAAACAAATAAACAATGGTAAAACTCTTCTATGAATTAACGAATCATGCGTGCTCATCAAACTTCTTGTCAGTAGACTATGCTCAATGCGGATGTACAAACATCATTTGTATATCTAGGTCTAATAATTATTGGCATAATTTTGTTTTCTCATGTGACTTACATTTCAAAATCTATACGTTTTTTAATATTAAAAACATGGCCAGGCCAGGATCAGGTAAATTCCACTTAGTTATACTAGATTTCCTTAAACAACAATTTCAAATAGATCACGTAAACCTATAAAGGTTAAGTATTTCGGTTTTGATTTATCATAAATAAGCTTTGGTTACTTGTCGTAATATCCCCGTATACTATGGTTGCATTATCGATTAAAAAAACAATCATCACTGTGTTGCAAATCTGTGTTTTACGCAAATGCACAAGATAACAATATTGTGGAATGAAGAGATAGTTTATGACAAGCATATAGAGCTCTATAAAATACACATGGACTGAGTTAAATATGCATTACGTTAATATAAAGTGGTCGTAAAAGTAACACAAACCTCATATCCTAGAGAAAGTTGTCCTTGTAGTATCGTTTCTAGTTCATATTTCATTCCTCTACCTTCCTCAATCCCACGAACATCAAATAAATATACTTTCTTCTTGTTTGCCGAAGAATTAGGTGTCAAGTCATACCTTGAAAACTAATGAATATATTCACATATATATATATTCATTAGAATATAACCGGAAATAAGATTATACCCGAATGGTAAATATTCCCACAGAGAAATTACCAACTGAAATATATCAAACAATAATCGGTTTATATTAAGGTTATAAATTCATTATAATAGTGACAGGATAGTGAATCAGAGCATCGGTTACTGTCGAGACGAATTCGGTAAAGTCAAGTATGGCGTCTCCTCCATTTAAATGAATATCTTGTACATTTAATTGATAAATATACCAACTTACATTAGAAGTATCAATGGTATTTACGTATATATTTGTTATCGCCCTTTTAACGAACACCAAAAAGACGCAACGTAGTAAGTAGAGCATGCGATAAATATGCTTAATGTTGGTCACATTACTTGTTTTCAAATATCTTCGAATACAACATTAGCCGTTATAAGGCGGAATTTTAAAATGGAATTGTCTTGCTTTGAATTTCTGTCCTCCAGTTTGATATTGGGTACAGGATACAAGAGATCATTTTGAGTCTGCAACGTCAAGCTTGTTTAGAAATTGCAACGTCAAGCTTGTTTAGAAATTGCAACGGTTTTTGTTCGGGACGAGCGGTATTATTCCAGGCATGTTTATGTTTTGTATCACGGTTGAATATTTCGGAGCCTAATGGATGATTATATGTGTAACACTTTCATAAGACGCGACCACCTTCATATAATGAAGGACCGAAATAACCAAGTTTTGCTGACTCAGCAATATAACACTAGTTAGGGCCTCTATTAACAATGCCGACGTAAGTTGACCGGGTCAAGTAGACATGGTCAAGTGGACAGTCATGACATAAGTTATAAAAAGATATAGTATGTAACCGGGGGCGGTTTGTCGGAGGGGACATTCTCGGTCAGGCCTAGTGCTGTTACTTTGTTCAAGTAAAAGATGCGACCATTCTCATTTGTTGGGCTATTTCTCAATTAAAGTTATATACTGACAGATACGATACATTATAGTTAATCTACTCGTTTAAATCTTACAGAGGTATTTCATTCATTGAATTAAAAGAATCACAACGCATTAAGTCGTAGTTACATATATGTATGAACTTCTTAATAAGAATAGACATAAACATATATTTTATTTACGTATACATACACATGCATCTTGTTATACAAATAAACACATAATTTCATGGTCATTTAAAAAGAATAAAATCAGTTGTTTTGGGGGATAAAATGCTATGATTTGAACTTCGCTTAAATATTGTAAGAGGAGAGGAGAATGAGACGTTTATCTATTTCGTTAATTGATCAGTCGAACTGGTGTTTAAGAGAATAACATAGAAAAGAAAATATAGGTTGTACTAAAGCAAAATAAAAACAAGCTAATCAACAAGTAATGGAAATAATTTCGACATACATGTATATGCATGAGAAAAAAGTTTACGTATTTATTAAATATGCAAAAGTATTACTTATAATGTAATATGCACTCGTTAAATATGATTGTATATACACACTACCTATCAACAAATGGTTATATGATCTTTAGCCTCATCGTAATATATACATTAACGTTCATATACATTTAGTGCTACTAAAAGTTATATATGTACTCATTGAATGTGAACACATGTATATATACATGAACTTTCAAATAAGGTTTATATCGATTTCAATAGCACCACACTATACATCCAAAAGTTAGCTTATTGACTATTATGTTCTGACAAAAGCTGTATAACATTCTTCAAATTTACCATTTCAAACTTTACTGTTTAATTTGGGGCTTATGTGTTTACGTTAACGATATTAAGTATATGCTTTGTTGCTTAGTTTATAAAATGATAGATATTTTAAAATTAATAGTGATTTATTGCAGGTACTCAATAACTGCATAAATTTAGACATACTAGGACGTACGTAACACTATTTTTTAATGTATTTTTGTCTAATTTCGCTATATGCCATGCATTTTAGTACAAAGTGATATTCGTCTTCGATATCCCAAGAGTTGCATATAGTACAGACCCTTTCATGTCGATCTACTCTATTTCTGCCATATCTCCGTGACTGTATGCGTAGATTATGTGACGAGATTCTAAGACGTGTAAGCATACTCCTGTTCCTTTTAGTGCTTATTGTTTTTATGTATTCTTCAACACCAAAGTTTTGTTTAACACAAATATATAATTTGTTAAGTTCTCGATTATTTTAAATATCCGAAAATCATGTTTGTTTAAAACAACCGATAAGCCTTTCTTTAAACATTAGGATGAAATATGTTTCATTTATGTTACTTGGGTATTCCCAATATTCGGAAAAAACGAAGTTATTTAGTAAAGTTTTACTTTTAGATACCCATTTTTTAGCTCCCAACAAACATTTAGATAATGCATTCTCATATATTGTTGTAAGTATAATATTCTTATTGTGAAGTAAATTTATACTATACTTTATTATAAAAACGTATCTGGTGATATATAATGGAAAACGGCCAAGTTCTCCATAAATTGATGCATTGCTAGAGCTTGCTTTAACGCCGAGAATTTGTTTGCAGAATTTAAGATGTACTCGTTCTAGGTCCTTTCATTTACTAAACCCCCAACTAGGACAACCATAGTTCAGAATTAACCCCATAAAAGCGTCAAAAAAATGATATTGCTGGACATAAGTCGAATTTCCTGATATTTATAAGTAAAACATTCATGGCTTTTAGCAATTTCCAAAAAATGTCAATTTAAATGAGCCCGTGTGGTTAAAAACATTACCTAGATAATTAAAGTCATCAACCACTTCTAAAACTTGGTTATTATAATAACACTGTTCAGAGAGGAATACAGGACCTCCTTTGCGAAATACTATTATCTTAGTTTTTTTTGTATTCACCTTTAAGCCCCAAATACTGACAATATAGCTGATTAAGACTATTTTGAAAATCATGTACCAAATTACCCAAGAGCACCATATCATCAGCGAAAATAAGGAAAATAAAACATAAATTCAATAAGGTTAAATCCGAGTCAATATCATTTTGTTAGAAAGGTTTCAAATCATCTAAAAACATGGCGATCAAAATTGGATAATTATTTAAACCTTGTTTAAAACCGACTGCTTCATTGAAAAAGTCCGTAAATAATTCAAATGTTTTACGCATGATTTCACTGTTGAATACATTTCCTTGAATATTCTTAGTATTTTCCCGTCCAATCCCATTTTGTAAAGCTTATACCATAGTGCATTTCGATAAACGGAGTCAATGCCGTTTTAAGGTCGTCAAAAGCGCAGGGGGTACGCATTTTATCATGTAAAAATATTTCAATTAAATTATGTAAAGTGAAATTTGCATCTACAGTGCTGCGTTTTTTACGAAAACCTTATGTTCAAACCAATGTTCCACTGTATTGGTTAAGATACTTGTGCATACCTTTCCTAAGTTAGTCCTCTGTAATTATTAGGTGAGGCTTTATCACCTTTCTTAATTACAGTAATAATGTATCCCTCCGACCATTGGTGTGAAAAATAAACTGGATCGAATATTACATTAAAAAGTTCTGCTAAATGTCTTGTTAAAATATCGTGGGACTCAAGAAAATATTCAGTCAACAAATTGTCACTGGGACAAGATGCCATTTTGCGATTTAATCTTTGAATTGCCGACTTAACGTCAAGATTAGTAATAGCTATATTTAACTCAGAGTATGTAGGAGTCTTGATATTGAATCTGCATCTTCATTAAAATATTCAACATGATCTATAAGCGTAGTGCGTATATCACTGTTGACATCTGAGAAATGCTGCTTAAAATCGTTCATATGAATATCAGGTGCAGACCCAGCATGGTCACTGTACATATTAAAACTATCGATATGAAAATAACTCGCGCATGGAAAGTCGTTCTCTTTAAGTATTAGATAATCGATATGTATTAATACAATATGTGAACTCGCCACGGTCACTATCTGTCAAAATCTGTGTCTAACCTTCCATTGGCTATACGAAGTGAGTTTATTTTTTTAAAACATCAAGCAAGCGGAAACCCTGGTATTTGCTACTGGGTCGATCGGGAACATAGCCGTAAACATTTATATCATCTAAAACTCGAACACACGCAATATAATCAGGCTTATTACCTACTCTAGTTTCAGTCACTTTTTTTTTACGATTGATAACCCAGTCTTGGTATCTCTGACATAAGTCACTTTACCGCCGCTGGTTCTTTTGGCTTTCTTATGTTTCAATTTTCTATAAAAGTTGTAATTTACAAAACCATCTATTTGAATACTAGAAGACTATGAGAGAAGGATAACGCCATTTTCACACAATAGAACACATACAGTATAGCTACCTGTTTTATTGAATCGAGCAAAATAACAAATATTTATCAAATAGTTTGAAAATGCCTGTCTCGGTGATTGGACAATGATTGCATGTATGACAATCATATGTATGATATGGCATTGATGACAATGAATTAAAGCTTGATCACGGGACTGTTTTCGTAAGCTGACGACCTGTCCTAACAGTTTAGATGCCTATAAAGATTTAATAAGTTCCGAGAACTAATACACTTGTCAGTTTAACGTTTAACGAAAATCCCTTAAATCCAACAAAATATGAAGGGATTTGTCCCATCGTAACTATCCTTAAATCTAGAAAGAATAACCTGTGTTTAATGTCGTTATTAACTCAACGAATGCCACAAATAGACTGGACAGAACCTAGGTATTCGCTTATATTCATACAGAGGCAGTGCACTGCCACCTAGCGAACAACTCATGAATCACATTTTTGGTGAACGCCTCCATAAACGGCTAGAAAAACAAAATATGAAGGAATGATTCCTTAGATATCAATATGTTATGGTATTATTACTGTTTGACAGAAGGTTCAGAAAGTAAACTAAAAAACAACAACAATAGGGCCCTAAGACCCCGGATAGCTTTCCTTGGAATGTGTTGTATAAGACAAAGTTAACATTTGACATTTGACATAACATCTAATCGATGCAAAAAATGCTTTCTCAGTTTACGTGAATCTTCATTACAGGTGCAACATGAACTCATTCTTAGGAATATTACCTTTGAATAAGACCACTTTCAAATCAGAAAGTTAGTAAAGTTATGTATTTCGCCCGCTTTCTGGTTTTACAACAACCGGAACTATAAACATATGTAATTCGTTGAATAAGTTTTAAAACGCACCACCAAAGTAAGATTAATCTCAAGTTCGGCTATAGTGAACCCTGTTATTTAAAGAATTGTTGACGATGTACTGAACGTTTGCTCAGATGAGCTAATAACAAAAATAATGCCTCGCTTAGGTAAGAAACTAAACATTTCGTTCGTCGTTATGGTATAGATAGGAGATGTGTTTGGATCCTTTGTCCGTAACAGTTTGGACTTTTTTTTTAATTAATTAGCCAAACTGTAACCCAGACAGATGTTAAACCCGTTTGTCCTTACCTAGTTTATCGTAACGCACAAAACTGTGCTGCAGTAATGTTGGACAGATAAAAAACTCCGTCTACCATAGATTCAATGCAATGTCATTTTTCGTCTTTGAATTTTGTCCCGTAACAGGAGTAAATAAGATAGAACACACAAGACCGCGTTACTACAAATATTCTCTCAATATGGTCCATTTACTATAATAATAATGACCCTAATCTTTTCGTATGGGAACATTCGGGGAAAAACGGGACCGAGTAACTCTATAATCTCTATAAAAATAGTCGTCTAGATAAATTATATACTAAAGTGACATCCCTAAAAAGTAAGATTATCAACGTGGAAAAAAGTAGAGAATTTGATTACTCAAGTATAGAGGAAATAAAGCATGAACAGAAAGAAATAGAAACATTGTTGGAAAAAGTAAACAGCCTAGAGCAACGGCAACGTAACCACAAAGACAAATAAGAAAACGAGGTCATAGATCTTAAATGTATGAGTATGAAAGATAATCTTTTGTCTTTTTGAATTCCGGAAGAGAAAACTGAAACAGATAGTGATTGTGTGCGAAAAGTGCTAACACTGATCGAAACAAAATGAAAAATTGAAAATGACACAATGGACATAACGCTGCATAGAGCCCACAGGATAGGGCGTTCCAATATGGATAAAATACGCCCATTTTATCGCTAAATTTGTGAATTATCCGGACAAGAAATTGTCGCTATGTAGTACAGATAAACTATCAAATCCCCAAGGAATAAGCCAGCAGTTCTCTTGGAAGTTGTCCAAACACGTAAAAAACTGTATCAGATAATGAAAACAGTACGGGGAAAAAAACAGGACGCCCTATTTGTAGTGGATATTCTATATATTGACGGAAAGTTGTACCGCGAACCTACAGCCCATGAGGAAACCCATTAGGATAATAGCGGAAATAGTGTTAAGTGCTTAATATGGAACAATGAGGGATTAATCCGAGATAAGCTGAATAATTGTAATTTTTCTTCATCAATTAGTAATTATGACTAAATATTTCTAAGTGAAACTTGGACCCATAGAAAGTCTAAGATTACACTGAATGGTTTTAAGATTTTCCATTCACATAGGAAACTACAACACAACATTTTTAGAATCTAGGGGCTTAATTGGTTATACTAGGCAATTTAAATACACGTGTTGGGCTTAAATCAGATTATATTATGAATGATAGACCGTTAATCGATCATGATGAGTCTAACACTAGCCCAATCGATTTGCATATCCCTCACTCTGCATGCGATATGGGACTCAAACCGGTTTGGCGACTGTTAATTGGACCTATGTAAATATCTTGGTATGATGATAGTAAATGGAAGAGTCGGCAAAGATAGCAACATTGGTAATCTTATGTGCTTTACACATAATGGTGAAAGTACAGTTGATTATTTGTTGACTAGTTATGACAATTTTTAATATTTTATTAGACTTTGATGTATTAAGATTACACTGAACGGTTTTAAGATTTTCCATTCATTTAGAAAACTACAATTTAAAATAGCAAGGCGTTGTAGCGGAGATATTTTACTGTATGTCAGAGACAAATTTCACATGGAGTGAAATTATTCCGAAACAATTTAGACTGTATACATTGCTTTTAGCGGATAAAACCTTTTTCAATACCGCTGAAATTATCTATATATGTTCTACATATGTTGCACCTGAGGGATCGCCAGTCTATGAAAACTTTGATTTCGACATATTTGACAAAAGTGAATCTGATGTTAGACATTTTCAGAATATGGGGGCTAAAGTGGTTATACTAGGCTATTTGTATGCACGTGTTTGGTTTAAATCAGATTATATTAAGAATGATAGACCGTTAATCGATCATGATCAAACTAACAATAGCCCGGTCGATTTGCATATCCCTCGCGCTTCATGCGATAGGGGCTCAAACCGGTTTGGCGACTTTTATTGGCCCTATGTTAATCTCTTGGGATGAGGATAGTAAATGGAGGAGTCGGCAAAGATAGCAACATTGGTAATCTTACGTGCTTTACACAAAGTGGTGAAAGTACAGTTGATTATTTGTTGACTGGATATGAAAAAGACTTTCATGTACATGATTTTAACGTTCATTCCAACCATGCTCCAGTTACTTTTGATTTAAGAGGTAATATGTTATGTAAAAATTATTGTACAGATGAGGAAAAGTTTGTGTATAAATGGAACCCCTAACATAGGGATCAATTTGTACATGATGTTTCATCGTCGATCAATGTTTTGTGAAGTAGTTTACACAACAGCATTTAACATGACTGTGATCCCGATAAGATGGTCAGGATTTTCTAACTGATATTGCAAAAAGCTATTTAAAAAAACATGTCAAATATAAAGTAAAACCAACCTTTTGTAATAATTCTGATTACCCCATGTAGGATTGGTTTGAGGATACATGCAAATATACAAAACATGCCTATGAAGAAGCTTTGCGAAACTTTAAAATGGCAAAAGATGATGAAAACAGACGAAATTTTCTTTCTTCAAAAAAGGACTATAAGTACCATTGAAGAGCAGCTAAATGTAAAGATAACCGAACAATGGTAAATGGTCTTCAAAATTTAAAACATTAAAAACCTAGAGACTTTTGGAAATTATTTAACAAAAGAAGGAACAAAACATTGCATCAGATAGATTTCTCAGAATTTTACAACCATTTTAAAACTTTGGCGCCTGATATCAAAATTCGAGAAGATTTTGATTGTAAAGATTTGTTAACCGATTTTGACAATACACATAATAATGAATGTATATACGAGGAATAAGATTCGCCTTTTACACTAACGGAAATAAGACAATGTGTTAAAAGATTGAGTACAAATAAATCACCATCGTTTGACAATATTATTTATAAGTATTTTAAGGAAGGTATCGATTATCTAGATAAACCGCTTCAAACATTATTCAATTATATTTTAGATAAGAAAACTTTCCCCAAATCGCGGTCAATGGGAAAGTCGCAACTATACATAATAATCGAGATTGTTCAGATCCCGGTAATTATAGAGGAATCACCCTAACAAGGTTTTTTTGACATCACTGTTGAATTAAAGGCTTAAAGCATGGTCCGATAAAATTCGTTTATTCAAAAACAATTTTCTGACAAGAATAAGCTGTACTGTTGTTTTATCGACTTGCCAAAAAAAATTGAGTCTATATATCGAACTAGTTTATGGTATAAGCTCCTTAAACACAATGTAAAGGGAAAGTTATTTAGTAGCATACGCTCTTTGTTCAATAATGTTAAACACTGTGTAAAACACATGAACTCATTATCGGATTTATTTGACTGTTACATGGGTTTAGTGCAAGGTGAGATAGTATACCTCACACATTGTATGTTCACTGTTTGTTAATCACATAGAACTGCCTTAATTAATTACTTTAATTCAATTATCTATATAGTTACTCCTTTTTGCCGATGAATCTTCCTTGATCGCTGAGTCTGAGGCAGGATTACAAAACTTAATATTCGCTTTTGAAAAGTATTGTAAAAAAAAAACCGGAATCTAACAGTCAATGTAGATAAAAACCAAAATAGTCATATTTAAAAAAGGTTGAACATTAAATGTTGATAGTACATGTTGATAGTACATTTACATATTCTGGGATTAATATTGTGAATACTTTAAATTATTTAGGTATAGTTTTCTCCAGTAACGGGTCAGTTTTATAATGCCATTAATACTTAAACGAGTAAAGCTACGCACGACATGGGCTAATCATTTGCGCTAACAAAACATAAGGAAATTCCTTAAAGATTATGATTTATCTTTTTGACTTATTCGTTGCATCAATATACTTCTCTTGCGAGGTTTGGTGCTTTAACCCAATTGATATTGTCGAAAGACTGCATAGTAAATTCCTTAGAAAATTATTAAATGTAAAAACATCAACTACTAATTCAGCTATTTACGGAGAATTCGGAAGATTTCCAATCTTTATTAATATTAAAGTAAAAACAATTATGTACTACGTAAATTTTCACAGAGAAAAACTCAAATTGTATTTTACAAATAGTTATAAATGAATCAAATAGTTTTGATAAAAACTCAAACGTGTGGAGTAATAAGATTAAAGAATATTACAAAATACCGGATTTTATGACGTTTGGATATTCCCAGACTCAGTTCATCTAAAACGTTTTGTACCTCTATGCCGTAATAGGTTGATTGATAAGTATATAAGTGAATGGTTTCAAGGCACAAATCCTCATTGTCTATTTACATACACCTTAAATCTAGTTTTGTGTATGTAAATATGTATTATCCTATTTATGTAAATATGTATTATCCTATTTATGTAAATATGTATTATCCTATTTATGATATTTATCTAATTATAAGTAAATATGTATTATCCTATTTATGTAAATATGTATTATCCTATTTATGTAAATATGTATTATCCTATTTATGTAAATATGTATTATCCTATTTATGTAAATATGTATTATCCTATTTATGTAAATATGTATTATCCTATTTATGATATTTATCTAAATATATGTGTCTATTTATATTTTCATCAAAGGAGAATATTAAAAACCTTTATATTTATCTACCTTTAATTTGTATTTCCATAACAAATGTTTGTTTAAATACGTTGTATTTTGACGATGAACCGTATGTGTTCAAGTCATTATTCTTGAATAAAGTTCTGTTCTGTTATATATGGTTCTTTAGTCGCCGGTACAGCTGGCGACTACAATTGTATTCGTATTTCAGATAACACTTGAGAGGACGAGTTGTTTTAAGAATACACGAAATGTAATTGCCTCGAAAATATTACGGTTGAGATTGATTTAAAAATACTTAGTTACGATACATGTACATTTGAAAAGAAACTCATGTTTTCCATGTTTTAAGTTTGTGTTTGATTGACCAAGTATTTCAGTTTCTTTAATGATAAGATTATTTACTCGTCCAAAATAGGACTTGAATCGTATGCTAATGTCAAAGTATCATTACAGTTACAGCATAAAATAACGTCGATTTCTCTTATTAATAGTAACTCCACATTACTGACCGTTCTTTTAAGGTTCAATGAGATGTCTTGATTTCTGTAGATTTCGTGAAATATTACTGCATGTGTGTCGAAAATAGTAATATGTATATTCTGTTTCTTCTCTAGAATCGAAACAATTACGTGTGATATAAGCATGCTCTCTGATTGGTTAATTATTTTAAAATCAAAATTCACCACAGCGACGAAAATCATGCAATTGAACTAAACACATTTTTGCATTGTTCTTCCAAATGCAATTCTATTTAGAAAACATGCAGAGCACTTTGCCTAATCTATTTTTGAAACCTTTCTACGATATGTTATGATACGATGAAAATGACACGAATGAGAAAACTTCTAAATCTGCTCAAAACCTGATTATACAAATTACTTATAGGTGATTAAAGATGTTTATTTGTCTCGACACAAACAAAGAAAATAACAAACTGGCCATTGGCCGAAATATTGAATGATAGAGTGTGTGTGTGTGTGTGGTTTTTTTTTATTTTTTTTTATCTTAGACGGACATTACTCGTTGTTTACTGTAAAATGACGTACGTCAATATCACCTTGTCGGTAAAGAACGGTATAGTCAAATGTTATGTTCTGACGTCATACATTGCTATCGACTATTATGACGAACAGGAAACATATTTCGTAAACAGTTCAATTTACTGTTAACTTTTTCGTGCAAATGTTAATTCACACGAATATAACCCAGCACTGTTATGACCTTAAATTTCAATTTCAAAACAAATGATTGATTAGATGGCAATAAATTTCAATCCGTGTTTCTCGTCTGTTCTACCGCTTTTTATACATACCCAAAATGGCGACTCGCATGATTTTAGTAACTTTCATTGCAGAAAGTTTCATTGGTTATTGAAAATAGAAATCCTCTTTGTTACCAATGACAAAAACATAATACTAAGGTGTGCAGAGAAGTTTCACCACCAATAACTTGTAAAGAGACTATTTGAAGTAGCTTAACGCGGTCTTGTGTGGGTTTCTCCGAATTTCTCAAAAGAAAAGTCGAAATTCTTTGGTCTTTTCCTCTTCTTTTAGAGCTATTGACCCGCAATTCTCAAGCGATTGTAGCGTAGATTATTTGTCTTGTAATATTTCGACGCTGGAACCCAAAATGTATCATAAATATATAATATTTGTACATGAAATGAAGCGCATGCAGCATATCGTTGTAAACTACACAATTACAGTTATAATTACCTAACAATTCCCTGTTTTAGCGATCATAATTTTCAAGGCCGTTATTTTTTTTATTTAAAGTTACGGCTCTAGAGCACGCGTGAGCGAGAAATGGACATGTTCCGATTGTCCTCACATACTCGAATATGTGCTAAATCAATCAATCAAGTTGCAGCTTTTGGCTAGTATTTACCTAGGTATCGACCAGATAAGACATTTCATTGGTCAGAATCGCCCCAAATGTTCATTGTAATTTTACTACTTTTCCCATTATTTCACCCGTAAATGAAGTTGTTTTTGCAAATATGTTTTATTTTCTGTCCAAAGGCATTATTTGAAAAAATATTGTAATCAATATTTACATATCAATCTGTTGTTCTTACACATTTTGGACATTTTTCTTTAATGCCAAAATAATTCATGCGTGAATGCGAATATAAATAAATAATGGAATCATCATTATCTTTATCTCCACTTATTATTAATGTTAAAGTATTACGCATAAAGTGGTCTCTAAAAACTGTTACACAAATAGATCATTTTTCAAATGTTCACAAATCATTTTTCAAATGTTCACTTATCATGTTTAAATGTGTATGAAATGTTCTTGCGGGTTTGTGAGTTGACATAAATAATGAGTTCATGAACGCCAACCGCTCTTCTACATAATATAACAAAGGACATCATCATCATCATCATCCCTTCTATCATATATTGTAAAGCAGTGAAATATTTTTCATATGTTCACAAAATCATTATCATTTCATATATTCGTATCTTAGTAAAGATATAAGCATTAAATCAATTGATAATGTATTTGGGGACGGGGGGGGGGGGGGGGGGGGGGGGGGGAATAGAAAGGTGAAAAACAATTAAAAGGATATATATTCATACATCTGCAACTTTGTTAAAAAGTGTGTTTCATTGGAAACAATACGGAAAGATACATAGAAAATTATGAAACATTATTTTATTTATTTTATCAATTTATCAGAACCTTATTATTTGTGCAATATGAATTTACAAATCCGGTCTTTTTCAGCATATTTATACAGAAATAATTCCTCGTTTGATACCAGTTAGTGCCTACTTAAATCCCCAATGTCACTTTCACGGATTTAACAAGAATTTATCATATTTTACCTTGTTCGTCTCACTATGTTGACTGTTACTGACGTTAGCAGAATGAATCATCTGATTAGACATGGCTGATAAAGCCGTGTTAATAAATGACGATTTCCCACTGCTTATTTGACCGACTAACAGGATGTTGAAAGGCATACATTCCAATCCCCGTCTGGACTGTCCATGCAACGATTTTCGTAATGACTCTGAGGATTGCTGTAGTTATATTAATGAGAATCATTCATACAAATCCGTTTGAGTGTATGAGTCTTGCAAAACACATGAATACTTGTATACTCATTGCCTACAAGCGCAATATGTCTCGTATCGTAATCATGAAATAACCAAAAGAGGCCCAAGTTCTTCTTTAAAATGAAACTACAGTTAATGTCATTAAAATATTAGTCCTACATGTGTTAGAAAGATACGAGCACACAATGTGTCCGGTTTGAAAGTGAATAACATTCCGCTTTAAACTATTTACCTTGCTGGTAAAGGGACATACAGTCAATGAATCAGAAAAAGTGTTTGTAATGTTCTGGAGAAATGGTCAGTGGCATTATTTATTTGTTTAATCATGACTTACCGTGATACGTAACCACTGCTCTTTTAGCTCGTCACCTGCATAAAATCGGAACAGATCAAATATATAACGTATAAACTGTAACGTTCACTTAAAACAACCAAATTGAAACAAATCAACGGATGAAATGTGTTTGCTTTGATAATTGATCGGATTTTCTTTGATTTCCATTAAGAAATTGAAGCTAATTAGAAAGCAGATATTTTTGAGTTTATAGCAATTAGCTGAGAATCCTCTGTTAACTGAAATGTTAACTTTGTGATTCAAACTAATCGCGTAAACAACACCTATTACATCAAAACAAAAAGGTATATCTAGATATTAATCAGTGGCTATCAACGATACAATTGTTTTCGTTTATTCGCAAAGAAAACTAAATAATCAAAATAAGGCCCATTAGACAGCTTTTTAAACGCAATTTACCGTATGATGCTCTAGTTAAACAGGTTTTATTTGTTAAAACACATTCTAGATTATAGGTTCATTTTTCAAATGTATAGTTCACTCACTTTTGAAGGATTTCAAATGTTTTTGAAACGTGTTCGCTTCTTTTTCACGAATTCACATGCAAAAAAACAAAACAAAACAGGAGAAAATGAACTTACATAGAACTTCATAGACCTCCAGCCGCTTTACGTCCATGCTTCCTCCATTAATCTCTGTGTGACTTATACTTTCATGTTCACTCTTAAATGAAGCAATGCTCCTTATATGACCATTTAATTGGTATATGCCACTCTGAACCGCAGTAATTGGCCCCTTATAAAAGGTATAAAAATCTGTAGTAAAACGGCTGGCTTGACCGAAACAGGGCCCGTAATCCTTGTTACAGTAGATGGCATCTTTGTCTTTATGTACCTTGAAGACTTTCAGTTTGCCACCGTTTGTCGTAAAGATGAATGCTTTTGTGTCGGTTTTGGAACCTGCATAAACGATATGGCTGATGTTCAAAGTGAATACAGAGCTTGTTAGGATGAATGATCAAAATATGTTTTATCGAATGAGCTTCTCAGTAAATATTTTCACTAGTGGCACAATTCACAAATTTCGATATGGTGGAATGACCATAATATGTTTTCTTCTTCAGATAAAGTACCGTAGATATATCTCTACCACATAATGTTAATTAATTTTAGGATAACATACAGAATATCAGTTAAAATATAGTAAGAAAAAGACAAGTACATGCAAGCTGTACGAGGTATCAATATCCACATTCTGCTCTTGTTCGACCTACTTCTTTGGTTAAAATACAAATTCGTTTGACATTTTTTAACAAACACGTGTTTCTACATTGGACATAAGTATAAGAAAACTTGACACATTTACATTATTATTTGTTAAGCAGAAATTTGCGATATATCGTTGACTTTTAAAAATCACTAATGACGCCAAGTAATAGAGAATGTATTTCATAGTATTAACTAATTGCGATATTTAATGACATTTCCAGAAACTCAAAACTTAAGGGGATATGTTCCACTTGAACAAAAAAAGTTATTGTTGTTTTTTTAGCTCACCTGTGCACGAATTGCTCAAGGAGAGCTATTGTGATCACAATTTGTCCGGCGTCCGTCTGTCGTCCATCGTGCGTCGGCACCAATTGCATTGTTAACAATCTACAGGCTACATGTTGCATCCGATCTTCATGAAAGTTGATCAGAACATTCATCTCCACTAGGTCGAATTGAAGCGAAATAGTAACACTCTGAAGGCCTCATTTTCAACTTGAACATGTTGAAACCTTATCAGAATGTTTGTCTTCATGATATGTAGGTCAAGAGAGGTAGGCTGCGCGCCATACCTCTCTCTGTGCTTTGTTGTCAGGGAGCGAACATGGGTCATGTCTGATCAAAATGTAGGTCACTAGGTCAAATTGAAGGAAAGTCTTGTTAACACTTTAGAGGCCGCAATTTTTGCTTCAGCAGTTTGAACTTTTTTTCAGATTGTTCGTCTTAATAATATCTGGGTCTAGTTTGAATATGTCATATAGGGTAAGAAACTATGTCACTAGGTTAAATTGAAGAGAAATAAATTAAACACCGCAGAAGCTGCATTTTTTGCTTTTGCAGCTTGATATTTAGTTAGAATTGTTATCTTGATGATATCTAGACCAAGTTTGAATATGTGTCATGTCGGGTCAAAAACTAGGTCACTGCGCCTAATTGAAGGAAATGATTGTTAACACTCTGGAGGCCGCATTTTTAACTTGAGCATGTTGAAACTTATCAGAATATTTGTCTGATGATATGTAGGTCAAGTTGGCATATGGGTCAAGTCAGTCAAAACTAGGACACTAGGACAAATTGAAGGAAACTCTTGTTAACACTACAGAGACCGCAGTTTTTGGTTCAGCAGTTTGAAATTTCGTAAGAATGTTTGTCTTTATCATATCTAGGCCAAGTTCAAATATGGGTCATATTGTGTCAGAAACTAGATAAATAGGCCAAATTAAAGGGAAATCTTGTTAACACTCTGGAGGGTGAATTTTAACAAAATCAGAATGTTTGTTGTATCTATGATATGTAGGCCAAGGTCGAATACAGATCATGTCTGTTTAAAAACTAGGAAGCTGCATCTTTGCTTCAGCAACCATAACTAGTTAGAATGTTTATCTTACTGATACCTAGGCCAAGTTCGAATATGGGTCATGCCGGGTCATGCCGGGTCAAAAACTATGTCACAAGGCCAAATTTTTACACTCTGGAGGCCGCATTTTTTTCCTTCAACAGCCTGAATTTGTGTCTGAATGATATAATAGGTCAAGTTCGAATATTGGTCATATTGTGTCACTAGGGCAAATAGAAGGGCAATATTCTTGATGATGCATTTTTAACTCGAGAATGTCGAAACTTCATCTTCCTAATTAAACTATATAATGGGTTAAAAAAACTAGGTCACTACGTCAAATTGAAGGAAACTATTTTAAAACCTCTGGAGGCTTATTTTACTATGGGCAAATTGAAACTTTATCAGAATGTTTGTTTTGATAATATCTAGTCCGTGTTCAAATATGGGTCATATCAGGTAAAAAAATAAAGTCACTAGGCTAAATGTAGGAAAATCTTGTTAACACTCTGGAGAAAGCATTTTGAATCTTTGTCAGAATAATTGTCTTGGTGTGTTTTGAATAAGAAATCACATTGCATAATTCCGATGAGCGAACTAGGGCCGTCGTGGCCCTCTTGTTTGCAAGAAATTATGAGTCTCTGTCTTAAATTGGATTTATCCACACCTTTACTAAAAATAAAAGAGATATTTGATTACCTTCTACCATAGACCAAGTGGCCTCAGTGTATCCACCAAACTCAACATTGTGTTTACCGTATAGAATCGTCAACGTCGGCCCTTTGTTGTCGCAAGCTTGGTGGAAATCATCGGCACTTAACTTGTGCTTTGATGTATCGTAGATTAATCGAAATCTTATTTTCTGCTTTTTACACAGTTCTATGTGATGTTGTATTTTATTTAAAACGTTCATCCTCCTGCAATCGAGCTAAAATTACTGAAAAGTAAAATATTAAGTGAAATCGCGAGAAAAAAACCACACACGCATAACAATGGCAGACTCATGTGTGTACATGTTCGTAATATAATACCAGATACACCAATACAGTTAATACATAATTGTACAATTTGTTTTATTGGGTTTTTACGCCGCTTTTAACATTATTTCAGTCATAATTATACAAAGCCATTCTAAAAAAAAAAAGAATTATAAGAAACTAAGAAATCATCACATATACCTTCATACCTTCATAGGCAATCAAAAATGTTAGAAGAGATAAAGAGCGATGCTTTTCTCGTTGAGGAATCATACATAAATGAAACTAATTGAATTAACTTCAGAAACAAAAGTTTATACATATATTTAGCAAATATTACATTCGTCATCGTGTATAACTTCAAATAAACAGATGCGATATTTATAACATATAACAATAACAAAAAAACAAAAAAAAAGAAGTACAAACGAGAAAGAAAAAGACACAAAATTGTAAAATACTGGTATGTAAATAAGTGAAAGACTATTTACAAAGATAAAGTATTCTAGTTTTTAAAATATTATTACAGGTGTTGGCAATAATTCTTCCCTATTTGATAATATAAATCATAACTTATCAATATCGGACAGATTGACAAACAAAGGATAGATCGAAAGGGCTTTGTCGATCAATGGTTTACGTTAATGTAAATATAGTTTACAATAAAATAAAACTACATTTCTGACACAACGTCGTCGCAAAATGATCAGAGACGGTCATTTAAAGCCGGACTTTCGTACCTACCAGTTTCTATTCTAGTAGGTGCAACACCGCATCTAAACCTACTTAAACCTGACCTATGTGTTGTGAGCAATATTAATTTAAAATAATGTTCTGTAAAATAACTAGATTTCATTTTACAAAAGTTTCTAAGCTTATTTCTACCCTTGCCACCTTTAATTTCATATTTATTTATTATTTCTATCCAATCATGATTGAAAGCATACATTAATTACTCCTGTAAAGTACTGACGAAAGTGCGTTTATGTAAGGGATAATTTAAGTCTTGCCGCACATTTATACCAATTAAGAAATCTGCTCATTAACATAATAAAACCTAGTCTTAAAATAGTTATTAGCTCTACTATCTGCCCAGAGTGCTAGTAGCTTGTTTATACTTTGCAAAGATAAGTTACATAGGTTACACCAAAAGCCCTCAACAAATTTCCACTGGCGGACAGTGGGTGGAACCCATGCTATTTAACCCAAAACAGCATCATTTGGAGAAACGCATGGCCCTGTTTTGAACGACGGCTATACAAGGGTAGACTTTAACGCCCCATATAGGCGCACCATAGTTGACCATATGACACTAATAGATTTGTTTTCAGTTTCACTTTTAATAACCTAGTTATCTAAACTGAATATGACGCTCGTCATATCTCGCGGTATAACATCTTAGGAAACTCGTTTATTAAAAGTGATAATAAATAAACCCCCATGAAGTATCCTCTCTTTAGATAATTCACAGTAATTTTGAAAATAAATTCAACAAAAATATGAATTAAGTGAAAGGTTGTGGGGTCATTATGTGTTAGACGAGGGAAAAGCCTATCTCCTTTCCTATTTTCTATGTATCTTCATGATATTGAAGAATATCTCATTATAAATGAGGTTGATGGCATGATATTGAAGTGTTGAAATTATTTTTACTTTTATAAGCAGATGATATAATTTTCAATTCTGAAAGTGAAATTGGGTTACAACTATGTTTGGATATACTGGGAGAATATTGTGATAGATGGAAACTTCAAGTTAATGTTAATGTAAATGAAAATTAAGTTTTAATTTTCAGAAAGGGTAGAATAAGGCAAAATATGAAGTTCAAATATAAAGAAGACTAAGATACAGGTCAATGTCCTGTAAACATAAACATGTTGACAAGGAACGTGTGTTGCTTATAACAGCTTATTGATAACAACAGTTTTATTTATCATTTACAATCTGTTGACAGTATTGGTTTGATGGAAACATTGAGTGCTTTTAGTACTGAATTAAAAAACCTTCCTGATGATTATACATGTTTTGATTATGTTAGATCGAAATCTGTATGAGCGTTACGTAGCGGAGGTGTATCTGTTTACATTAAGAATAATTTGATGGAAAATATATTAAGAGTTATGTTTATAGATCTATGCATGATATAGTATTATACATAGCTTATATTTCACCCGAGAGTTCGTCCAATAATAATAACAGAAAAGTGAAGAACGGGATTAACTATATTGAAAACAATATTTCCATATTACGAACTAGATTTCTTGATGCATATGTATATTTGGCAGGAGACTTCAATGCTCGCACAAAAGATTTGTTAGATGATAACTTGCAAAATATTTTTATATGATGTTTATTACAATTCAGACAATTTTGAGTTAACTCGTAATAACAAAGATTCAGAACGATATAATTTGTTTGGGAGATCTCTTATTGAGCTTTGTTGAACACATAACATTCATATTTGAAAAGACGTATTTATGATGATGTTGTTGGTAATTTTACATATCTTACATATAATGCGGCTAATGTTGTTGATTATCATATAACTTCCTCAGAACTTTTTTCTGGTGTAAGCTATTTCAATGTCGCAATGCACGACGAAAATTATATACGTATCGAAAATTATAAATGGAAAGACGCATTTAAGGAAGATTTCGCAGTTAATGATATTCCCACACTAATGAAATTTCACTACAAACCTATATTAATATAAATAGCGCGGTTGAGAAAATACTTGACTTTACAGAGATTCGGCTGCTATGATGCGTGTAAATTACAATAATACAACAAGTTGCAGTATAAATTTAAATAATCAACCCTGGTGGGATCGTACAATATTGATTCTTAAATATTGTAAATCGAGAAGAGTAAACAATTTCAGATAATCGAGTCCCAATGATAACATATACTCAAAAAATCAAAGTATTGAAATGATAATGAAATAAATAGTTTACAAAACATATACGGTAAATGTCTTAGTAAGCCTAGGCGTCGGTAATTTCCAAAAATCCTTTCGAATAACGTTTATCATGAATTTAATTACTAGAGTATTTCATTCTAGATTCCTGCGTAAATACATCAGATTCTCAACCGAATTTAACCATAACAATCCCCGGAAGACGAAATACGATAGGCAAGTCCCAGTCATAAAATATACTCCAAAAAGAGAATCAAATTATTAGATGATAGTGTTTTATTATAAAGATAAAACAATTAAATTATAAGTAATTCGCTAGCTCGTTTATTGAGTTTGAATGATTTCATAAATAAACTCGGTGTACTGGCGTAGTCCGGCTACTTTAACGGTTAGCACATTCGCTTGACACGCGGGAGACCAGTGTTCGATTCCCTTATTTTTGTTAAATAAAAGTATATTATAATTATTTTTTTCATTTTTGTCTTATAAATTGCTTGGTGCAATTTTCATTTGACACCGCTGCAACAAACTCCTTCAAAACGTTGAGATTTAAAATGTATTCAAAAGCAATGCATTTAAAACTCTTCACCTATGCGTTGTGAAAAACCTTAAGACATTGATTAATTCGTTTGTATTCGCTTTTAACAATTAATATTTAAGTTATATCACACTAAAGAAAATGAAGATAAGACAGGATTCTATATGCTTTGATAGTAGAATTGGACTCTCAATATATTTATATTTGTTATGCAATTGTGATTTTGATAAGACTTGTATGTGTTTTAATTGCATAACAAAACCGGCTATAATACATTGTAAACCAGGAGGTGTACTTAGCATAAACTATCCAGATAGCAAATGCGCATATGTATGTCAAGTTTTAGTATATCGATAGACCACCATACTGTGTGTACAGTATTGTGTGTTCAACTATGTTATCATTCAATATATGGACATATAAAAGTGCTATTGTAAAGTGTTCAAGTTAGACTTTTGGGATCGGTAAATCCATGTCCAAATGTAATCTGCAGTTAACCCCTTGCTGTGAGCTCTTTCCGTGCTTTGATTTATGTATGCACCTTTTCAGATCACCTGGACATGACGGCTCAAGGAAGATTTTCCTTGCATGGTTCCCATTTAGGTTTTCCAAAATATGTCCATTGATCTGCCATGGCAACAAACAGGGACAAACTTGAAACTGTTCTTGTAAGAAACTACTGGACCAGTTGTGAAACATGTTCATAGTTTGCTTAATATGTTGAGATTCATTAAAACATGGCCAGCAAGACTGTTTCCATATATCGCTATTGTTCCTTGGATAGTCCCCTTTCAAATGTATGCCACAAGTTGGATTGTATTCAATGCATAACTTTGTTGCTATGGGTAATATCGCAAAAAAAAAATGCAAAGTGTCTTTTCGGAAACTACTGGTGCATTGTAAATTTTGCCGAAATGTTCCTTCTGTTTTTCATCTTACAAGTTTGCTCAAGCTGGTCAAATCCTCCAACAACAATACTGTGGAGTTGGCGCTGGTTTCTTCCAGTGCTATAGTACTATAGAAAAATCTCCTTGTCTGAAAACAGTTACTGCTTTCAATATAGTTTGGCATAAATGTTCCTTTGTTTGACCCTCAGTCGAGTATGTTCTAGCAGTTGCTTTTGGCATGGGGTCAATTCAATTCAATTCAATAAAATAGTTTATTGTATTATAAGGCCACTGGCGCATACACAGTATATACAATCACAATATAGTTATTATACAAATATTTCATATTACTGCATATTTTCAATAACGTAAAAATGCCAAATTCCTTAATCACAGCCCTGCAGAAATGCGTTACGTTTCTTAAAGGCATAGTACAAAAACATAGCAAGATTTGTTATAACCGTTTCATTCGAACATGGCATTAGTTGAATAAACAGCCATTATGTGTAAACCTCTTGTCTACGGATGCTGTACGAAGATCTTCATATAGAGAACACAACAACACACAATGTAACTCATTTTCAATACAAGTCTCAAAATAGATATAATATCTCTCTTCTCTTGAAATACCGTAATTCCTGCACTTTTCAACCATAAGACTATGGGATGAACTTCTAAACATAGCTTAACATGATCTGAATTTACTTATACTAATTACAGTTATATATGATTCCAAACCGAAATTTGGTTTATAGTCTTTAAAATATAAAAGTTTATTATTATCTGCATAACCTTCTCTCCATATGTGTATGTACTGGTCCTTTAGTCATTGGACTTATTGATTTAAAAAAGACTCTCATTTTGAATATGTTGCATTTACAATATATACCCAAAGCAATTTGTAAACGAATTATTTAGAACATACTTTACCCAATTTGTATGCCCTATACTATCGTAACATTTCATAACACAACTTCACATATCTATTTCTCTGCATAATAAGAATACGTAACCGGTATTTAATACATCTTTTAGAGGTAAATATTTACATCGGATATCTTCCGATATCTCCCAAAATAGCATTACTACAGGATCCAGTATTAACCTTTAAAAAACGTTTACATGCATATATTTGAATACTCTCAATACACGTCATATGTTTAAGTCCCCATAATTCGGAACCATATAACATTACCGGGCAAACCTTGATATCCTGAAGAATGCATTTGCTGGTAAATATGTTAGTTGACATAAATAATTGAATAAACCCATTAGCACATTTCTTGCTTTGATTGATGCTGTTTTGGTCATTTTGTGCAGATATACCTGTTTGTAAAATGTATACCAACGTGAGTAAAGCCAATGAAAACTTCAACTGTCGTATCTCCATAACTCTATCTTTCCCTTTTTGATATCTGACCACCTCTTTTAAAAACCATCACTTTATTTTTATCAATGTTCACATTTAATTTAACATTGTCACAAAATCCATGAAAAATATTTAAATTGTTTTGTAGACCGACAACCGTATTAGACAATAAAGCTATATCATCTACGAACATTAAAAGAAATATTTCTGTTATGTCAGGGAATAATTGTATTCCCTTAGCATGTTTCCTTTCGTCTTATTTAAATGATGTTTTATGTTTCTTTGCAAGTGTATGCTTATGTGCTATAATGTGCTTCTCTATTATTAATTCGTTCACTATGTGCTGTTAATTGTTATCAATAAAGGTTTATGTTCAGTATAGCTATGATCAAACACTTTTCCTAGTCTAGTCCATGGTTTAGAGAATTATTTTCTTTCAAACCTTTTTTTTCCAACATCATTACCAGTTCAGTTTATTGCATTGGTGCATAATTTTAATTTTCTATTTAATCATCATGAAACTTTGTCATACTATTTGTTTTTCATGTACTTTGGGCCTTGTTCAAAACTGTCGAATTTGCTCAAACTATGTCATTTGTAAAAGCATTATAATGGTTCATGGGGACTAGATGACCATGGTGCATTTTTCACACAATTGCTACATAACCATGTGCTCCATAAATACATCTTTTCCCAATCCCTTACCAGCACTCTATTAATAATGGAATACTAAGGGTTCAGAATGCTCTTATCTTTCTGAACTCTTACTCCACTATTTTCGACTATGTCCGTAAAAGTGTACCCAATCAATCCATACATGATACATGATGAATTAATGCTTTCAATGTGCTTTCAACATATGCTTATGAAGTGCAGCATATTGCATCTTGTTCTGTAACTAGTTGTACGTAATAGTGTATGTCTTTTAATGTGTTCATTATATTAGTTGCTGTATCACATGCATACACATTTTCTTGTTTACCCAATACTACGCTAAATTACACGTAACAATAAATTATGTATTCAATATGCTAATATTTTTGTGGTCCTTTAACCTAAGATTTGTTCAGATCACCTGAGCCAAAGGCTCTAGATGATCTCTTGGACGCAATCACTGTCCGTAGCCAAAGGCTTTAGATGATCTATTGGACGCACTCACTGTCCGTAGCTCTCCTAAAACACCACTGGCTGCAAGTTGATAAAACTTAGTATGTTCCCTGCATGACCCCACTTTTAAAGTTGTTCACATAATTCCATTCAGTACACAACTTAAATTGTTGCCATGACGGCAAAAAAGAAAAACTATTCAATTCTTCTTGTCAGAAACTACTAGCCGAGCCTGATTTTAAAATAGTTTCTCTGAAATGTTCTGAACCTCCACCACGTTTGCTCGAGTGTGTGCAATTTGTAAAACAGACAGAAACTACTTGGTGGAAGTTGATTTAACATTGACATATTTCTCAATATAATAAGGCAGATACTTAAATATTCTGTCTAAACCTGCTGTCAAATTTTCCTTTGATTCTTCATGTCTTTAATGTGTTACTTTTGAGCTCTTGTATCCAAATAAGCGATATATGACCAACAATGTCCTCCTGTTTTCCAATTGCCAGTTTCATAATATTTACAATTTTTGATATGTCTTTTGAACTTCTTAACAATAAATACATAGATAAAAGCTGCAAATAGTATTTACTTTCACATTTTCCCTTCTTCTTCTCCAACCTTCCTGCAGCCCCCGGCCGTCAGCACTTTCAGTGCTTTGATTTAGGTTTTCAAAACTAGATATCACTACGTAGATGTTTTAAAAATACATGTTCGATCAAAAGGTAATAGTATCACAGTGAAAATGGAATGAGTTAGTAATGTCTCGTAATAACCCAAAATTCTTTTGAAAATTACTAAAAGGGAGCCATCGCAATAGTAAAAGAAGAACCCTCGCGCATAGACTCTGATACATGGCGGAACTATTTTCGAGGTTTACTGTTTAAGGATGATCAGCGAAATCTTAGTGAAATGGCTTAGGATTGGGACATACATAATAATGAATACGAACGCAGTTTGAATTCTAAAATTACAGACGATTACATTACTAAAGCATTTTAAGATTAAAGAGTTAAAAATAACAGGGGCCTGATGTATTCGGAGTCGCATTTATAAAACCTCAAGACAAGCCATAACTCCGATCTTACGTCGATTATTTAATACGATTTTGAATACTGGTATTTTCCCGGAAGTTTGGAAGGATAGCATTATTGTCCCTGGACACAAGTCATGCTCTAAAAAAAGATCCTTCAAATTATAGGGAAATTTCTCTAATCAACGTTATGTAAAAAAAAAAAAAAAAATACAATTTATGATAACCTGTGTACATGAGCTGAACAGTTTAGTAAAATTGATGAGGCAAAGGCTGGTTTTCGGACTGGTTCTTCGACGACGGATAACATATTTACATTACAAAGCATGGTACAAAAATATACCAGTAAAACTGGGGGTAGATTTCAAAAAGGCGATCGATGGCCTGATACATCATAAGTTATTCGCTAGTTTGCATATACAAGGGATTCAGGGAAAATTATTTCGTGTACTAACGTCTTTGTATTCTAATCTGCGAGGGTAGGTATGAATCGGCGACGATAAGGTTACTCAACCCTTCAATTGTAACATTGGCACTAGACCAGGGGACATTACAACTACAATAACTTTTCATTTATATATTAATGAGTTATCTTCATAATATGTATACTCTTTGCAGATGACGTGGTGAACTGCACTGATACCGCTATTGAGTTACAATTACAATTAAACTCTATTTCGGAATTATGTGAAAACTACGGTATGACCATCCATCAGTATCAGCTGACATAATTTTAAGAAGAAACGGCAATTTATGCTATTAAGTCATATCAGAGGTATTTTGGAAATTGTTCCAATACTGATTATTTAAAACTATTTGATTCTATGGTTAAGCCTATATTAAGTTATGGAGCTGAAATATATGGAACGGAAATGTCTAATATTCTCGAACAAGTTAAAATTCAATATTGTAAAGATGTTCTTGTAGTTCATAATTATGTTAATGATTATGTCGCATTAGAAGAACGCAGCAGACTTCCTTTATGTATTGATCATCATGTAAAATGTATTAAGTACTAGTGCAAACTACTATGTATGTTCAATGAAAGGTATCCAAGAAACTGCTTTTTAATTCTAAAAAGCCGTGATGACATTGGGAGAAATAATTGGGCGACATCTGTAAAAATGTATTGTAACTATACGGCTTTGGCTTTGTTTGCTTAATTCAAGAAGTTGGAAATGTTTGGGCATTTTTACTATGCTTTAAACAAAGGTTGATTGATTGTAAAACAGAACTGACTCGAAAATTTAAAAAAAAAATCACCTCGATATGACACATATAAACAATTTAAATCTCTATTAAACCCAGAAAAATACTTATGTATAAATTTACCGTTTTATATAAGAAAATCGAGATTTCGATGTTCTAGCCGTAATTGTGGCGATTGGTTTGGCAATCGCCACAATGCTAACAGAAACAACAACATTAACAACAACAACACCATTTTGTACATAGTCAAGTTTGAATAGCCTGTCAACTGTTATGTAATACTGCAAACCAAATATCCTTAAAATAGAAACCGCCAAAAAATACGATCAGTGATGCAGAGACACGGTTAACAATAATCCCGCCATTGCTATTTTGATACCGGAATGATACTAAGATCTCAAATGTATCGAGCTTAGATATACATTCAGTTAAAATATGCAGATATTCACATCTTCATGTTTTGGCAGATAAGTAATATCATTGCGCTTATTATCTGCCATGCAAATATATAAACTACTCTCATGATAATCATGATTCATTATACGTTTTTGAGATTAAGTCCGTATTCACCAACCCGACTTAATTGAAAATATAACTAAATCTTTGAATTTTCGGACTAAATATTGAGTTCACTTTGGGGCGTGCTAAATGGAATACAGTAGTTTCGTAACCTAGGTATCTCTTAACCGGCATATTTCGTAACATTGTGTCAGTTATTTCGCAACTGCTCATTGTAACACAAACATGGACTAAAATTGAAGAAAATAATATGTTGACAGCTCAATGCCCACGTAGCGCTTCGATAGTTCAATTTGACTATTAATCAATGTAAACCCAAATATTTGGATGGAAAATTACTTATTTGCAATTATCTCCCATTTCTAGTCAACAATTTTGTCAATTTCCGGTTTGAACAGAAAATTGAATTTCGAATCATTTTCATAAACTGTAAATTTAAATGTGCAGGGCCTTGCATTCAAAATAGAATATATACATTTTAAGACAATATTTTGTTGACCATTTCCCACTTACAACAAATCTGCAGCAGACGACTTTAAAAGCATTTATTCAAAAATAAAGAAACTCTCTACAAATGAACGAACAATAGTAATTATAATTGAATCAAGTTGAAAAAATTTCTACTTTTGCCAAAAAAAAAAAAAATTATATATTATTTGCTCCAAAGGCACTAGAAAGTGACTGTATGTAGGAAAGGGTTAAACTAAGAACTAGTTTCAATTTTCATTGAAAAAATGTTCAAACAAGGCATGAACGATATATTTCTTGATGTTAAATCTAAGTTTCAGTCCTCTTTAAGTTAATAATTGACTTTTCACATTAATAAAATGAATTGTTATGTAAGTCTCTTATTACCAAAACATAAATCTTAAATTTTGTCAAACTGTTATTCAGATGCATCTACAACAGATGACTTTTGAAAACATTGTGACAAAAGGAGCAATTGCTGATAATGAGCAATTTCTCATTTTGCTACAAATTTTTCAACACAATTCAATAATAATATTTTCATTTACAAAATCTAATCATATGTTTGCCGAGACATTTTTAAAGTTGTTTTCTGTAGAATAGTTGTATGTGGGGAAGGATTATTTAGTAGCCTTTGGTATGCTTATGAATTATGTCTTCCCCCATACAGTGAGGTGACATATTGCTTTGCGCTGGTTGCCTGTCACAAATCGTGTTACTTTTGAACCGCTTCAAGGATTTTGAAATAAATTGCAACAAATGTTCACCATACTGAGACGATTTGCATTGCGCATGTTACAATCAATTTTTTTCAAGGTTAAGATCCGATGAGAGGTCAAAGGTCTTATGACTATATTTCGTGTCTGCTCAATAACGTTTGAACCGCTTGAAGGATTTTAAATTAAATGTTCACCATATTGAGAAGAAGTGCAAAGCGGATGTAACAACGACTTTGGTGCAAGCTCAAAGTCTCAATTAGGGGTCAAAGGTTATATCACTATATGTCATGTCCGCTTAATAACTCTTGAATCGTTGGAAGGATTTAAAAAAAATCACCACAAGTAATCACCATACTGAGACCATATGCAAAGCGTGTGTTACAAGCACTTTGGTTCAATGTCAATAACAGGTTAAAGGTCATATGACTATATTTCGTGTCCGTTCAATAACTTGAAACGTTTTAAGGAATTAGGAATAACTGAACAGAAATTTTGACCATACTGAGACAATGTGCATAGCACATGTTACAACCACTTTGAATCGAGTTCAAAGTCGCCTTTACAGGTCGAATGTCGTATGACCATATTATGTTGTGTCCGCTCAATAACGTTTTAACCGCTAGGAGGATTTTGAAAAAAACTCACCACAAATTATCACCATACTAAGACGATGTGCAGAGCGCATGTTACAACCTCTTTGGTTCAAGGTCAATGTTTCAGTATAACAATCATTGACAAACTGCAATCGGGGAGACGTAATGTTTATGTGACAAAAACCAACATATATAATGAATATATATAATGAACTATACCACCATCGATTTCGGCAGGTTCTTTTATATTTCAAACTGCAATTCAATCAAATGTCAGATTAAATAACGGCGACACAGATGTGCAGTCTAATATTTTCTACAAATAAACATTTAAGCCATATTAAATTGAAAACTTGCGAGCTGCAAAAGGTGACAAAAGTTCAAGGCCCAGCACTCATCATCGCGTTTCATGAACATGTTAATTGTATCTTAATATGTTCCATATGTCTCTGGTTTATCAGATAAACAGCAATAGTAATGCAATTAAACAAGGGCCACACAGTACCATGAGCGTAAATATGATGCAAGGTCTGTCATAATATATGCAAAAACGAAAAGTAGGTGTTTAATCCTTTCCCACTGACAATTTATCTGCAGCATACGACTTCTAAAACATCTTGGCAAAAATATGGAAATGCTTTCTAAACTATGATAAAAAAGAATGACGACTAAACAGGTTTGTAAATAATGTGAGCACGTTTGTTTTTAACACAAGTTTTCCTAGATGTTTCAAATTCGTCAACTGAAGAGTTGCTGTATGTGAGAGAGGGTTACCATGGACGATTGAAACTGGTAACATTCTTTAATGAAACATTTTTATCTGGGGTCAACAATTCGAGGTAATTTGAGGTTTTGCTCAACTGAGTGATCGAGAAACCGCAAAGCATGTATAGCCAGTGGGGCTATTCAACGTTTCTCTTTAACCCTTTCCCACATACAACAAATCTGCAGCTAACGCTGACGACTTTTTAAATAGCTGGGGAAAATAATGGAAAATCTCTTAAAATGAAAGTATATTTAGTAGAGTTGAAACTTTTATGAGCAGTTTGCCACAATGTCTTCAAAGGCCGTCTACGTCAGAGGCGTCAGAAAGCGTCTATAAGTAGGAAATGGTTAAATTAGACACACTAATAATGCGACTGAATGTCTTAATAATATTGAGATATGAATATTTTATGATTGTTTCTGCGATGTAAGCAAATAACGATAACAGAAAACGCTGGTAGCGTTAGGATAACAATAGTTAAATATTTATTTTCGCTTTGGTTAGTAGATGAGAGTTGTTTTCGTAATTTTCTCTCCCCTCCTACAACACGTGTCGATAAATGTTTGATATTATACACGTAGAATACCACACAAAACTAAAACTAAAGTCATGTCTCACACAAAGTTTGGTCAATACATGACTAACATACAAGTAACATCCCGTACTTGTAAAATTAATGTGTGGTACAAACTATGGTGACCTTCACATTACACTGACCACTTAATGACAACTCTCCACTCTTAAATAACATACTCCTTACATGTACGTTGGTAGTGGTAAGCAGTAAGTTGTAGATTTTTGACTTTTCAATTTGTCGAAAAAAGATTTTTCAAATTAGTTGTTGGTTACCTTGTCAATATACTTGTTTTCACTGTTTAATGTTAAACGTGTTTTTTTATATATTTTTATTGATATTTTCTGATCCTTATCTGACATTGAAAATATGTCTCACTCATGTTTAGTTCAATACTGAAAGGGAACTGACTTTCTTTCTTATTTTCCTGAGTGTGGTTTGATGCTGTCGTTAAGAGTTGTCCTAACGTAGGATTAGTGTATTATCTATTTTAATGCGTATTGATTCAAATTATGAATGTATAATTTAATAAATAAGTAACTTACTGTTAATAAGCATATTTTGTTATAAAAAAAAGTGTTAATCAATATGTTATATATCATTTAGTAGACTAGTAAAACAGTTTTGATTTACAAGTGTTGATCTGTCAAAGTTATAGTTTGATGCATATAAAGAATTGATATAAAATGACATTTACAGTATCCTCATGCCTCCTGAACAGACGACATGTTTTTGTCACTAAAGAAGTCTTATAATAAAAGCCTTCTCAATATTTTGATATGTTCGGAATGTTGACTGAATTCTAAGCCATCGCCACAAGACTAATTAATTTTAAATGAACTTTAGTTTAATTCATAGCCGTTGACTTGCTACTGACAATTGAATTTAATTTGAGATGTTTTAAGACACATTAAGCATGAGACATTCCATCCAAAAACAAAGTGATTCGTGAAATACTGTCGAGTTTAAACACCTATCACACTTTGCTTGTAAGAACAATCAACTTTCATTTCATTTATGTTTCCTGGAAGTTTACATCGCATCCGTGATGAAACATGTCGTCGTGTAGGAAAAGTACACCAACATCGTGTTTATCCCATATTGATGAAAGTGACTATGCAAAAGCGATAGCTTACGAACCGACTTGACAGCGAAATTGATCTTGACAGAGTTATTCCTGTGATTTAATTATTTTCGCATCTGCATTTTGGCATGAAAATTGGACTTCAAATTTAACTTTTAATTAAATATGTGTAACACAATCGTAATTGAAGTGCCTTCGGCGCTTTGATTTTTGTATTGAAACTGGTTGGCGTTTGAAGGTCAATTGAAACGCACTTTTTCAATTGTATTTTATTGTGACCTTTACTTTTATAATAACAACTGCGTAAAAATTGTCACTCAATTATTTGAAATGATGTTGCTATCATGGATTTTGTGTTGGTGCACCTGTATCGGTTAACTAAAAAAATCTAGAGAATTTGTGTCACGTGATTAAACCGGAAGTGACGTCAGTTGTAGCATAACAGAAATGGAGGAACATTAAAGTTCAGAGGATTGTTTTCGTTGTGTTAATTATTTATATCTATTTCTCGTGAACGCTGAAATTGACACGACACAATGTAGATTCGGTGCGTTGCTCCAGGCTGTAGTAACTCGTTCGTGCCAGGCCTTTCCTTGTTTACATTCCCAGGAGACAACGATTTGAACTTGAAATGGAGGGTGAACATGAACCGTGGTAAAAATTTGAGCCAGCGACATTTGTTGTGGAAATCTAATAAGTATTCTCGGCTGTGTCAGGAACATTTTACTGAAGATTGTTTTGTAATAAGTCCCAGGCTAGCTGCCGATCTTGGGTTCAAACCCGGAAGATTTCAATTAAAAAAGAACGCAGTGCCAACTATATACCTTTAGGACTACCATTTTGAAGGAACAAAAAGTCCGTGGTGCTTTTGGGAAAAGACAGCGACAAGAGGTAAGGAAAAGTTTTTCAATATTTAACAATCGTAGATAATATTTAATTATTATATTCTTCTGTGTTTAAGGTTTTATGAGTTATTAGATGATAATAAAAACAACTAGACGGTCATCTGCCCCGGTTTTTTTAAAATATTGTGACACACTCAGAAGGTTCTATTTTCCCCATAATAATGGGATTATGTTTATAATAGCCGAATTTTCAATTTGTTATACAGTTTGTCATCTATGAATATGTTATGAATGGTTTTTACTGAATAATTATTGTATGTTCAATTATTGTTGGAAAGCGTTCTAAAATGACATTTTGTGTCAAGGGCTAAAGTTGCTCGAATTTTGTGAAATGATGACAAATTTGATTTCTAATCTACATTTGTAAAAAACAATTGTATTAGTTTTCAGAGGGGGGGGGGGGATTAAAACTTATATATTCATGAACATTTTTAATTTTATATAAATCATAATCCTATCCAACATACAAAAGCTTCTGCAGCAGACTAATTTTATTAGAAAGAAGAAATTGCTTCAAAGTCAAGATTCATGCGCGATTTTTTCCTTTTAAAAAATGTTTGTTGCTATCATAAGTACATTTACAAACTTATATATATATAAGGAGAGTTTAATTAGCAATTAGCCCAAGTCCCTGTATGTACAATAAAAGGGTTATACAACCAATTAATTAGTATGTAACCAACACACTTGGAACAAGACAGGAAATGATTGCATAATGTTACATAACATAAGTCACCCTGCCATCTGGTCACAATGTGATATGATACACCCTTTAGAATTTTGCATATATTTTACTGTTTTTTGCCAGCTCATGTTTTCAATAATACAATGTGTCAAAATATTCCCTTCTCCATCAAATTCTTTTTTAAATACTAGTTTTTGGTAGACTTGCGCATGCGCAGAGGCTGCCATAGTCATAGTGAGTTTGAAGTCACGTGATGTATATGCCCTTCACCACCAACAATTAAGTGCAATTTTTGGTTTGACTAATTTACGAATGCTCACAAAAGCAAACATAGAGTAACGAAAAAAAATCCGATTATTTAAGCTTATAATAGAAAATAACAAGTCTTGTAAGTATAAATATCATATTTAAAGTGTACACAATTATTAAGATATCACTACGCCAATATAGCACTGCACCGCGCAATTACCCTTTGTAAATTGTAACCCTTTTTTCACTCTCGGCAGAGATGTAAACATCCACTCGCCCGCTAGCATAAGCGAGTGGAATGAAGGAATGGCTAGTACGAAATTCTAGGCGCTAGTCCATACATATTCGTTCATGTCCTTATTCATAAAGAGAGTATGCATTGCTAAGCCTTTTCTTTCTCTTTCTCTCAGTCCATCTATTCCTTCGACAACGATTAACGATGATTTTGCATTTTGGATAGGTGCTTTCGACAAGGTCCGCGTCTAAAGAAACAAAAATACTTTGATTATAATAGGCAGAACGAATAACGAATAAATCTTGCAAGAAATCGATCATTTCTTTCGGCCAAAATCAGGTAAATGACCCGCGGATATTGGTTGTTACAACATAACTGATTCATCCTTTTATTCTAAATTTGTATTACACAGTTCAAAATTAGATTTTGACAGTTTGTTCGTTATGATTTTGACGCGATTCAAGATTTTGACGCGATTATTTCGTTCATAGAGTTGATTACTAACAGATGACTAAGTTGATGATGGAAAGAACATTAACAAGTTAAGTTAAGCTAAAACATGCACAGGCAGGCGAGTGTTTCATTAGGATAAGTGCAACACTCAATTCCCAATCCTGCTTGCCCTTTAACAAATCACAACCCACCCCACAATATAAAAACTCTACAGCAGACGAATTAAAAAAATCTGAGCAAAGATACAGAAAATCACATTTATTGGAAGTGTAATCATTGAATATAGTTGAAAACATTGTTGCAAAAGGAGAAAGCTTGTTATGAGCAATTTCTTCTTCTGCATCAATGTTTTCAAAAGTCGTCGGCTGCAATTACGTATGCAAGTGGGAAAGGTTTAAATAAGAAACACTTTTTCAAATGATAGTCAGTTGGCTATTCTAGTATATAATGTCCGTCTTAAATAATAATGACAAAACTTTCAAAAAACAAGAAAAAAAAAAATTACAATTTAATTGAAAACATATTTAATCAAAGTTGGGAAGGTTGTCCCTTTCCGTGCTTTTTTTATGAGAGTTCAAATCACAAGCAAAACTTATGGGACAGAGTTGACAAATAACACATTGACACAATTTCAGATTTAGGCTTTGTTTCTGTCAAACTGCTGAAGAAGACAACACTGAGACACACATTTTGATTAAAAGTTTATTTAAAAAAAGGAATAATTTTATTTATGATAAACAACATTACAATGATGGTGTAGAAAATACATGTCAACAATACATTTTTCAATTTGTACATTCATTGCACAGACCAATCTTAGCAAGTTTGAAATTATGGACCTCTCAGCACATTTTTTTCTCAATTCATTACTTCTTGGCAGGATTTTACTGCTAAAATTGATGATTTTCTTTTATTTTTGGCCAGATTGGTCTAGCAATTCCGGTCTATAGATTGGCGATGTCTGTCTCTCCGTCTGTCTGTTCGTCAACATTTTGGTTAAAGTTTCAGGTTGAGGTAAAATCTCAGCACTGGAAAGGGTTACACACTTGAAACTTTGCCTGAAGGTAACCGGTAAAATAAATATTCATATATGCACTTCTGTATCTCTTCTTAAACGATCGCAATTCTACCTTCAGTACTTTGATTGTGGTTTGTTTTTAAAAATCAAAATCTAAGACACATACAATTGTAATGACCCTTTTGGTTATCTGCTTATCATATTTTGACTATGAGCAAGTTACCATCATGTACCATCAGCTGGCATTATTTTTACTTTTATCAGGGATTATTATACTGCTCAAAGTATGCAGATGCTAAATATTTTGATTAATAGTACAGTATTCAGTAAATAAACCCATCCCACATACAGCAAATATGAAGCAGATGAACTTGGAAGACATCTGGGTAAAGGAAAGGTAAACCTAATCAAGTGAAATATGAATAGCATTGAAAACATTGTGACAAAGGGAATAATTATTAATTATGCAATTATGGAGGTCATGACAGAATGCTGAAACCTCAGTGTGTTGGAAACGATTAAAATGGGGGACATTCAAAACCCATATGGTCAAAACCCATATGGTCACTTTTTGTAATAGTAGTCAAAACCCATATGGTAAAAAAAACAGGGTAGTCAAAACCCATACGATAAAAAATGCAGGTTAGTCAAAACCCATACAATAGAAAAAACAGGGTAGTCAAAACCCATATGGTTGAAAATGCATAGTAGTAATAATTCAGTCACAGATGATAATTACTTTAAGTATTTAGTATATGGTTGCCATTTATCTTAGATGTAGGTTACTTGTATAAAGAAAAGGCTAAACAATAGAATTAATAACTGTCCAAAACGAAGGGTTCTTGTGTCCAACAAGATGTTTAAAGGCGTTATTCCATGATTCACACTGATTGTTAGTCCGGTCTTGGTTGGCGATAGTAACATTGTGAAAGTTACACACAAACTGCAGTAATAGTTAATGTAGGTCTACAATTGTTGAATCAGTTAACAATAGACAATATTTTAACAAAGGACATCTTAAGATAGTAATTACTAATAGCATAGTAATTATGATTAACACAATCAATAACTGTGAGAGCATAAAAGCATATAACCTATTGTTATCATTTATAGAAAATATCACTTTAAAATAATTATCACCTTAATTCAATTATCATCTTAATTCAATTATGTGATCTGATATTGGACAGGCCCCACAGAAGCGTGTAAAGAGAGGAACTCTCATCCATCAAAAAATACTTCAGTCTTCATTTAAGTGGGCTATGCTAATTGATTATATTTTGCTTTTCTCTTTTATAATTAATATTTATAAATTGTGTTATATTTAAATAAAAAGACTTAACATTTGGCATCCATATACTAATTAAACTAACTATCATCTGTGACTGAATTATTACTACTCTGCATTTTCAACCATATGGGTTTTGACTACAATGTGTTTTCTATTGTATGGGTTTTGACTACCCTGCATTTTCTATCGTATGGGTTTTGACTACCCCGTTCCTTTTTACCATATGGGTTTTGACTACTATGACAAAAAGGAACCATATGGGTTTTGACATACACTCGATTAAAATACCACTTGAATAAGACTTCTTGATAAAGGAATAATTTGTTTTATACAAATTTAGATCTTTTGTCCAAACCCCTATTTTCCCTGGTCAAAATTCATCAATATAAATTTATAGTTTATATTACAAGAAATTTATTAAGTAAAATAACATTATATTGATATAATAAATACATTTTCTCACATTTACAATCCTAACTACATTGTTGTCATCAAATTACCAGTTTGATGCAAACAATTTTGTTTTTCCACCTTTTTTTAAGAAAATTAATTAAATTAAGAGTTTATAGCAAACAAAACAGCCGAACCATAGATTTAAAAAATAAGTGGTAATTAAAAGGGCAAACATTACAACTAATTGACTGGTGTCAGATTAAATGTCCCAGACTTACCCAGGAAACCTTGTGATATAACTGTATAATTGTTTAAAGCGGCAATCACTGTCAATATGGGGTTAAGTTCTGACATCCAATGATTGATTGATTATAATTATTAACCTCATACAAATGATTTTTGAAAACATCATTGGCAAAGAGTGAAATTGCTTCTAAGCAATTTCCCCATTTGCCACAATGTTTTCAAATCAATACAATAATGATACTTTCATTTAATGAGATTTTCGCTGTACTGTTTTCAAGGTCATCTGCTGTGATGAAATAAGATGAAAATTCACGGACAACACCATATAACGGCATGAAACATTATATTTTAGACTACATCGACAAGCTGATGGATGAAGTTATGGACAGGAGAAAAACGCTCAACAGCTATCAGGAATGCAGAGAAGACTTGAAGAATGTAATGATGTCCACACCCAAACCTGTTTGTCACAAATACCCAGCTGTCAATAAAGAAGCTGTTGTATCAGCTCACAAGTCAAGATTTGCAAAACTTTGAATTATTAGTAGTTTGGGTTACTCCCAGAGGAAATGCCTTGGTATAATTGAAAAAATCTTGAAAAGGGCATAAAACACAAAACAATAAATCGACCCTTATTTTTTTAATTTAGTTCCTGAAAGAGCAATTAACTACACTTAGATTAGTTTTCCTGCACAATGCTGAAATTGGTATAAGTATGGTCAGATGAACTTTTAAATGTAATTTATATTTTAGTCTACAAGTTCCAAGCATATCGGGAAAGGGAGAAATTGCTCATTTTAATCCTTTCTCACATACTACAAATCTGCAGCAAACAACTGTATAATCATAGTGATATAAACCTGAAAAATCTTCATAAAAGATAGCTTGACCCTTTTTCTCATCGGATGCTTTTTGAAAACATAGTGACAAAAGAAGAATTTGCTTAAAACGAGCAATTTCTCATTTTGCCACAATGTTTTCCACTTTTAGTCATAGTTTATCCATTAAATTATAGAGATTTTCTATCTGCTGCAGAGGCGTCAGAAAGCGTCCATTCAATTATAGAGATTTTCTATTTGTTGACAGAATATGTTCAAAGTCGTCTGCTGCAGAATTATTGTATGAGGGAAAGGGTTGACTGTTAAACAAAGTTTTCTCCTTTTGCAATAATGTTTCAAAAGTCGTCTGCTGCAGAGGCGTCGGAAAGCGTCCATTCAATTATAGAGATTTTCTATTTGTTGACAAAATATGTTCAAAGTCGTCTGCTGCAGAATTGTCGTATGAGGGAAAGGGTTGACTATTAAACAAAGTTTGAATATTTTGTCTAATCATGAGCAATTTCTCCTTTTGCAATAATGTTTTTAAAAGTCGTCTGCTGCAGAGGCGTCAGGGTTAATTAAGCAAACAATGTTTTCAGGTGAAGCTATCAATATATTATAGGCATAAACAGTGGAAATTATGGAAAAATCTCTTTGAATGAAGGAAAAATTCATCTTTATGGGAAATGTTCTTCGTTTTGGAGCCTGTGCTGTGGAGAAGATCAGACAAAGGTGGCCCTCTGAGCAGTACACTGGATTTAAATATACTAGAGCTTAATGAATAATTATTGTTTTGACATTTGACCCATGTCAAATAGATGTGATTAACATTTAAACCAGTAAAAATATATATTGTTGTATTTACAAATCATTCCTGAAAATTTGGAGACATCCAAATATGATCAAATTTATTGAATTCCTTAAATCTGAAAATGAAAATATAGTTAAAAACTTGCCCATATTTGTTTACAAGACTTTTGAAATAAGGAATGAAATTAATTATGTAGATTAACTGTGTTTCAGTTGCACCCTAAACATGATAAATGATGTGGAAATTGCGAAAATGCCCACGTTGAGCAACTTCGCCACTATCTTCAATGATTTTTGATTGATTGCCTATGTTTTGCATACTAACTTATTTTTGATATAGTAGTTGAGAAAAACATAACCGCGGATCTATGCCGTAGGTATCGATAACCGACGTCCTATAGGTTGTGAGATAGCCTGGATCTTTATTTCCTTGGTAGACATGTCGATTTACCAATGTTAATTAAGCCAATTTGAGTTTGGTTAATTATGCGTACCGTTCAGTGAAAAGGGTTTGATCTGCCAAGTTTTGTGCAATGTGTAATATTTAGAGCTAAAGTTGCGATTTCGACTTAAGTTCAAGCTCCACATTCAGGAGATTGGTGGACTCTAACTACCGACTGTGAAATGAAGTATGCGGCTGCTACATTTTGTACAGGAAGCATAAATATTCTCTGTAACCAGGTATTTACCTAAGCCCTGGTGATATATGGAAATGGTACACGTGGTGATACCGTGGATTAGTTTTCACTCAAATGAAGGGAAGGGAAGAGAAAATCGTCATTGATTTGTATTAACAGTAAACAAGACTGTCATTATCGTTCTGATAATCGTTCAATGCAGGCGTGGAGTGGGAACAATAATTAATTGAGTTATCTGGAACATGAAAAACTATCTAACTCTTATCAGCGTGTGGTTGAATAACCTAGAAAATATATCTGTCAATCAAGAAACATTTAAATACAACATGACCTGTGAACTGTGACCTTTAGATAAGTCTGCCTTTAACCTGTCCAGTTACTTGTAGGAAAGAAACCATTTAATAACCACCTGTTTAGAGCATTCAGGAATTCATGGAGAAGTACTACGATCCTTTTACCCAGAGACGAGATTACAACGCTTTGCTGATACAATCGATTTATGACGAACAATTAGTTTAATGGTTACTTGTTTATATATTATATACGTGGAGAATTGGATATTGACGAATTTGTATTTATGACGCTTTTGTATTGATCATGCTGTATACATGTTAGTTTAATATCTATCCGGAATGAATTTATATGTATGGTTTTAGATGACATTTTAAGTTTGTTTTCATAGCAAGTGTTTTTTCGAAAAATAGAAGCGTTATGCTCGGTTTTGATGGTGGAGTACTTTATCCCGGATATTTCGACCATTTTCTTATTAATTCTAGTATAAGAATAATTTAAGCCAATGTCTTACCGCATATCTGCAAGTAAAGACGACTATGGTACCTTTGTGAACAAAGTGTTTTATCACAGGTATGCTTAGGCCATTTATAGGATTGCTAATGCCGACGTTATGTTATTTCTTCATTTTTTTTTAAAGTTGAAGATTTCTCAAGTGTTGGAGGAATGTTACAAAATGTCTCGGTACGTTCTACCACGCACGGCATCGGTTTACCTTAGCATTTACGACACAATGTAACCACGGTAACCTTGTCTGTTTTATAAAAGTAAGGAAGCTAGAAAGATAACAGAGAGATATTTAGAGTCTTGATCGAGTTAGTTGTGTCAAAGTGAGCCGCCCAAAGGAGGCAGGTGACATGGGAGATGTAGCACAACGGATATAATGCAGGGAGTGGAGAGAGAATCGGCCATAGAGTAGACAAGCATTGTTTGTGGTCAAATATACATAGAAAAATTGCTCATGTTCACCATTTATTCCATTTTCCACAATATTTTCAACGTTCGTCTGATACAGTAGCGACCACGGAAATGTTTTAATCCTTTGCCGTGAACAGACGATATCGATGCATGTGCAGCAGAAGACACTTGAAAACATCGTGACAGAAGAAGTAATTGCTTAACGTGAGCAATTTCTCCTTTTGCCACAAAAGTTATAACTCTTGTCAACATTCAAACATTCATTTACATATATTTCCATTTTTATAGCATTGTTAGCAGTTACGCCATTTCCTACAATCCAGAGATTGTAACATTCGAACCGGCTATTCCGGCTGTTCCGGCTACTCCGGCTAACTTCACGCACATCTTACAGTATATGTGAAAGAGCAGACAGTTGATTAGAAAGTGTGATGAACTGGTATGAAGAAGCTTGGAAACATATAAGTAGGTTAACTGGCCGTCGTGATATGATTGAAAAATATTTTCAAAATTCGTATGTTACAAAAGCTATCACAGTAAGGGATGAACGGAAAGTGTTTAACACTTTCCTGTTTGCAGACCTTTTTTGGCGCATTTATAGCTGACGACATTTAAAAGCACCATAACAAAAAGAGAAATTGCTTTTCGTGGGCAATTTTTCCTTATGCCACCATAGTTTCAACTCTTTTCAATAATTATACTTTCATTATGTTAGAGATTTCCTTAAATATTCCATAGATTTAATCAAAGTCGTCTGTCGTAGACTTGATGGGGTCACAGTATGACCGATTGTTAACATATACGACTGGCATTGAGGTCACTCAAAGGTCAGAGTGTGTCGGTCAAGACTAGTGGGAACTATTTTGACTCAATGAAGAAAACGGATTGATTGTGCGTTATTCGGTCGAACCAATCAAAGTAGTGTGAAGCAGATGGTTACCAATGATTTAGACGTAGACAAGAGTTGATCGGTGTTGCGGCCTTAAGTCGACCTAATCGAAACTCATGCTAGGAATGGGATAGGGGCGAACAAGGTTTAAAAATATTACAGAACTCGAAAACGGCTGTAAATTGAACCGACAACTCCTGGTTTAAATGAAAGGTTTGTGTGTCCTCTATCATGTGTTAGCATCAAGCAAAGCAGTTTAAGCGTAAACGGTTGTATTTATCATCAAAAACTGAATTGACGGCTTTTACAGGGTTCTTTTCACGGTATATTTAAAATCTTATCAAATCGGTAAAATCATGCATATATGTTTTTATAGACGGATGTGTATACACATATGTAAAGTGGAAAATGACTATATAAGGAGTTTTTGTTTAGTCCATTGTATTGTTAATTCGCGGGAAAAGTAGGCTCGTGCGAAGCAACTTTTGTATACCGTACAATGATGGTCATTCGAGGAGTGAACGTCCAACTGCTCAGACCGTTATCAAATTCGAAGACTCAAAGGCGTTCATGGTGTAGTGGTTAAGACGACGGGGTTTCAATCAAACGGTAGCAGGTTCGAACTTCATTGAGGAAAGTAATCTGTTATTTCTTTAACAATATTTCTTATTTACACACAGTTTAAAAACAATGAAAAAAAGAAAGAAAAAAACAACAACAACAACAAAAAGGGGCAATAATTAGGATTAAACGAATTCACCCTTTAGCCAACTAAGTCCGTACAATATTTTAGCGATATCATGCAAAAGTCGAAACAGCAAAATGGGTATGTGAAATGGCAGGTCGAGCTTTTGCTATTTCAATGATCCGTTTAACGTTATGATGGACTCAGAAAGGCTCGAACCACATTTTCGCAGTGAATGCTTCTATCGGAAGGACTCGGACCATATTGGTCCATAAACTGTAGGTGAATGAGAAAATGGGAGTCTGTATGGCTCGGGCCACAGTTGCCAAAGGAGTAAGTTCAAACATGAAAAGAAGAGCCAAAAGGGCCACATAACTTTAATATTATGTAATTGAATGTTTTATTATTGTATTGATGATGGATGATATAGATGTAGCCGGAAGGGCTCAGACCACATTAGACTAAAAATTGTGTACACAATAATTCAACATTAGCAAGTAGAATGTTTTGTAGTTTCATTCTTTTTATATGTTTTAGATGAAGCTGGAAGAACTCGGACCACAGGTGTCCATTTATTGATTACAATTAATTTTAATTCAGATGTTTAGATGGAGCCGGAAGGGCTCGGACTACAGGTGTCCGTTTATTGAGTACAATTTACTTTAATTAAGATGTTGAGGTGGAGCCTGAAGGGCTTGAACAACATATATCCATTTATTGAGTACAATTAACTTTAATTTAGACGATACAGACCGTAGGTGTCCAAGAATTGTGTACAAATTATTTCAAAATGATTTAGTTTAATGTTTTGTTGTTTCATTGTTTTAATGTGATTTATATGGAGCCGGAAGTGCTCAAACCACAGGTGTCCATTTAATGAGTACATGTGATTATATATGGAAGGGCAACAAGTGTGCACCAATAATATCAACGTTACCGAGTTGAAAGATTTGTTGTTATATTGATTTTATTTAATTTATATGGAGCCGGAAGCGCCTGGACCGCAGGTGTCCATTTATTGAGAACATATGAATTATATGAGGAGCCGGAAGGGCTCGGACCACAGGACTCCAAGAATCCTGGAATTGCGTACAAATTATTTCAACGTAACCAAGTTGAATGTTTTATTGTTTTATTGTTTTTATGTGATTTGTATGGAGCCGGAAGGGTTCGGGCCACAGGTGTCCATTTATAGAGTACATATGAATATATATGGGGCCGAAATGGCTCGAACCACAGGAGTGCAATAATATGTACAAACTATTTCAAATTTACCAAGTTAAATGTTTTGTTATTTTATTATATTTAGATGATTCAGTTGGAGCCGGAAGCGTTTCGGACCACAGGTGTCTATTTTTTGAGTGCACATTATTTATAATTCAGATGTTTAAATGGGAGTCGGAAGGGCTCATACCACAGTTGTCCATTCATTGAGTACACTTAACTTTAAAGAAGCTTGCATGTGTAATGCGGACTATGAAACCGAAAGGGTTCAGGCAACAGTTGTCCAATTAACTAATTACAGTGCCAACATTGAATTAAACATCTTTAGAGCCTAGGCCACATCAGTAATTAGATTAAAGGTGAAGCATGTGTTAAGAGTGTTGAATGCGTTTCTTTTATAATTTTTCAGACATATTTAGATGGTTGTGGATAAGAAATCGGTGAATGTCATTACAGAAACGATAAATTGAAATAATTAGCCAAAGAACTACCTATAATCGTTCTGAACGGCAGATTTGAGAACACTAGAAAGATATAATTCTTTCATTTCAAGAAATGGATCAAGTGGTGCAAGGACGTCGGAATAGAGGATGTTTATCCTGCAATACCAAAGGGCGTTATTTTGTTCATTACTTCTTGAATTCAAAGTGGAAGATCTGTGTCAATTAATGAGGGTGTTCTTTATAGTTCAAAGTGCGCTCTCGACGTCTTAAACAACCCCTGCGCTTCTAACCTTGTACGTTTCTCGGTTGACGCAGCTAAGAAACTATGCGGTGTTCCCGTAAAAAAGAAGAAACCTTTAACAGCAGAATTAATTATTAATGTTGAATGACCCTTTTACTGCGTCCTTGTATCATCTAAAATTGTTAACTCTATTAGAACTAGAGTTCTCGGGTTTTTAAAGGATAAGTGAACTGATAGCATTGAAATGCTCTGATATACATTTACACGATTTTATCTTCATATTACACTAAGGTCTAGTAAGAGGTATCAATCGAATGCTAGTTCCGTGATTCACATAGCGAAAACTGGCTCTAAAACTTGTGCTGCCAATGCCGTTCGACTTCATTTCCAAAGAGGGAAAATGCAGGAATGCAGCGATCGTTCCTGTTTGAGTCTTTTCTTTGTTTGTAAAAAAAGGCAATATTTATAAATTCCAAAAAATGGTACATTACCATATACTAATTGTAGGGAATTGATTAGAGAAAATTTGAGGGAGTTATGTGAACATCCTGATGAATACAGTACACACAGCTTCAGGCGAGGAGGTGCGTCGGCTGCTGCTTTAAACAATGATTCAGATAGGCTTTTAAAGAAGCACGGTCGTTGGAAAAATGACTCGGTTAAAGACAGTTACGTTTCTGAGGATATTTCAAGTCTTTTAAGCGTTACATCGAAATTGGGGCTCTAATACATATTGCTAATTCAATATTCAGCGTGTTATCAAAGGGAGCAAAATTTAATCGGAGTCATATTAGGATTGTTTCCCTTGCCATGCAAGTTCTTCACTATCAACTTCAAAAGGCATTTAGCTTATTTAAACCTGTTTTCCCGTTTTTTATTTCTTCGAGATTGGACTTAGTTCCCTTAGCCTAAAACGTATATGGTGTTCTTATATGATTATGTGTTTAACGTAAGTATATAAATGTTTTATGTTCGTTTGAAAGCATTGAATTAGAACATAAGTATAACTACAATGACACGTTTCAGGTACAAGTTTAGACATAAAAAAAAATAGATCTTTCATCATAGGGGGTAAACTTTTGAACAGCAGTAAAAAGGGTTATACCCAGGCAAGTTAAAACTCGTTCGTTGCAGGTGTCTCTTAGACTGTTTAATGTTATGAAACTGTTATCTTCGGGGAATTGTTCATGCATCCGCTTTTATATCAACATACGCTGGACACGGTGGCTATTTTTAAGGGATTATCTTTGACAATTCAATAGGAGTGTTATTCACGTATCCGGCCTAAAATTACTTTAAAGGGGGATTATTTTATGATAAATAGAAGCATTAACTTGGCAAATGAATGGGCTATTGTCTACACACCTGGTGAGAAAATAGACGTTTCTGATGAAATATCTGATGATGATTGTGAAATATCAAGAATACAAATAGATCAAGGACCCTAAAAAACATCACGTGATAGAAAATGTTAAATTTATTTATGCTTTGCCATACATGTTTGACTGTTTGCTTCGGCTAGACTAAACGACATAACAAAAAGATATCTCGTGTCGTATGGATGATACATTTACGGTGTCTCGAAACAATGTAGCAAAGGTTCAGTTGAATTTCCCCGCCTTTAGATTCGAGGATCAAACAATATAATGCCTGCTAGAATATATTGGTAGAATGCTAGAGACAAGTCGTTGGTGGTCTCGCCTGAAGGGTGCTGCTGAACACTTGCCCCGTTGTAAAAACTTGTCAATATATAGATTCAAAACGTATTTTTAGATTTAAAAACGAGGCTGGCACCTGTGTGCGCAACATATAGGATTTAAAAATGGCTGCCGCTCATGTGTCAATCCTTATATGCAAATGAGATACTATAAATAGTACCAAGTGAACACAATGGGGACCGTTTGTTTACACGTAAAGAGATCCATATACCGCGATCTACATCCTTCATCAAGAAGTATGTGGGTGTTTCCAGATCGTACGCGATTTGCCTAATTAGTATTATGAACAGAATATACATGTGCATCTTTAAAGGATAACGGCATGTTCTAGTTTTTATCTTTGTCTAACGAAAGGACCTGAAAATCACACACACACACACACACGCACGCACGCACGCACGCACGCACGCACGCACGCACGCACGCACGCACCACACACACACACACACACACACACACACACACACATACACACACACATACTTGTATACTTGTAGCACGTTCTGAGGACTAAGTGAAGCAGCCTACTTAGCGGAATATAGAAAGTGTCGAACAACCTGTTTTAACGTTAGTTTTATATTATACTATTCAGATTTCTCTTACACTGTATAGAGATGCTTAAAAACAAAATCGGGACGTGTCCATAATATCTATCTTTTTGAGGACCACAAAACGAGGACCTTCATTTGCATATTCTATACATTCATGATTTTATGCATCGTAGTCAGGAGGTTGTTTTGTGTATCATTAAGAAGACTTTAGTCCTAGAATTGCAAATATTTCTTTTTTGGAGAAACCATTGTACTGAAGTACAAATCAAGGTCACGTGACGAATAAAAATGTGCGTACATATAAACATAAACGTAAAGACATAAATACAGATAGACATACACTTATATAGACATAAATTCAGATAGGCATACATTCAAAGACACATGAATATATGCAGATAGACATACATAGTGATATACATACATACTGATATACACACGATGATATACATACTTAATGATTCACATACATAGACTGATAGACATACAAACGCATAGACACATACACAAACAGATTGACAAACACACGTATATACATGCATACAGACATACAGGCAGATTGACAGTAACACCAACAGAAAGACAGAGAGATAGACGGACATACATATATACATAAATATAAAGACATAAATACAGATAGACATACACTCAGATAGACATGATTTCAGATAGGCATACATTCAAAGACACATGAATGAATGCATATAAATACATAGTGAAAGACATACATAAAGATAGACCCACGATGATATACATACATAGACAGATAGACATACACATACATATACATATATACATACAACCGCATAGACAGACAAACATACAGATTGCCATACACACGTATATACATGCATACAGGCATACAGGCATATAGGCAGATTGACAGTTACACCAACAGATAGACGGAGAGATAGACGGACTTACATATACACATAAACATAAGACATATATTCAGAGTTTTAGTGTGCACATGTATATTTGAAGATCAATCCTATATGAATAAAGGTTCTGTTCTATGCTATGTCACACAAATACTGACTGCTATTACACCATTCATAAATATTAACATCGTCTTGTATATAGTTTGTGTATGCCCTATTTATTTGTATATTATATTATGATATTATATAATTTTATGTTCTGTTCTGTTCTGTTCTATTCTATATCACAGAAACCCAGACAGAGGTTTAGCGCATTAAACCAATTGTCATCGTCTGATATGTTTCGTATGCACATGTATAATGTTAATCTTTTCAAGATGAATAAAGATTATATTCTGTTCTGTTCTGACACAGTGATATGACGGAAACATTGTGGAAAGTGACACGAAACACACTTGAGGAGAAAACACGCCAATATGTAGTATTTTGGAAAGTAGCATAAAACATCGTTGAAAAATGTAAAACCTGACAGTAGTTTTTGCATGGGTCTTAAGAGATTCAACTAAATTATATATATATATAAACATTCAATTATGATAAAGTACACCAGTGTGATACCCAAACAGATCGCAAATGAACGTATTCCACTTTTGTTCCGCTTTGCAAACGTTTAAAAGTAGCCAGATCCTAGGTTGTTTTGGCATTTGGTGGTAGAAAAGACTCTCCTCTATCCAACCATACCATCGGTTCGGCTTAGATCACTATATTCAAGAAAAAGACCAGTGCCCGTTTTCATATTGTTCCTTTTAAATACATTTCAGATGTTAACATGTGCACGTTGGTACATGTATTCAAAGACCTATGCAATGCCTAGTTTTGTCTTTCACCACATGTTTGCATTCATTTTGCCTCAGTGGTTCGTTAATTGCATCAATTTTGCTGATCATAAGATGAATAGAATATTTAAATTTAAATAAATATTGATTAATAGCAATGTCCACTACATCGAGTAACAATGGCATACACAAGACAGATCGACACTTATCACATTTTGAGAAGTATAAATGCAAAAGTGTACCTTTTAATACAACTTGGCTTATTTCACGTTATCTACTACTTCTATGTGTGCAGTGTGTGTACATGTAACTGTTATCACTGAATAGTTTTATATGGTGGCATATTACTGCCGTAAGATAACCAGTTAATGTTTTGTACAATATTAACAGGTTATTTAGTTAGGGTTTGCAAATTTCACTTAAAAAGTAACATAATAACTGGTTAACTAGATAAGATTCGTGTTACCACTTATTTGATATTCTCGAAACGTAAGACATAAATCAGGCATGAAAGAGCCCGGAACTGCCACCCGTTACATGCTTTTTCTGTACTGTGCAACACTAATAGGTTATCTAGTTATGGTTTGCGAATTTCACTTAATAAGTAACATACTAACTGCTTAACTAGATAAGATTTGTGTTGCGAGTTACCAATAAATAGATCTATACGTCCATTAACTTACAACTGAAATCCTATCTAGTTAACTACTTATTATTACCCATAATAACTGGTTAAGTAGATAAGATTCGTGTTACCAGATATCCAGTTGTATATAATAAATCGATAAGTGGCAACACAAATTTTAAATATTTAACTACTTAATAAGTAACCTAACTAGGTAACTAGATAAGATTCGTGTTGCCAGTTATTGATCACGCGTTTATTTAGTGGCAAATAGAGCGAAAATTCGAATGTTGTAATAACTTTATGCGCTTGGTGCATTGGTATCGCACCTGGCTTAAGAACCTTTTCGTATAAGAAGAGCGGATTCAAATCCCGGTCAAGTCGTGTGATTTTTATTTTCATCAAAGATTTGTCATTTTTGTAGAATGATTTTATCATATGATTAATGTAAAAGCCTTCAGCAACCTCTGCAACGTGCTGATTCAAACAAAAGGATTGTGAATTTAAGAAAATAAAAATCACTGCATTTAGTTCACCTATAGTTTGTGAAAAAACTAAATTTTTAGTTGTTTTGAGACAGCTGTAACTATTGATTAAGCCATGCTAGACGGACCCCTAAGATTTGCATTTAATATTAGTTTGAATTGAATTAGTTTACTGTAAAAACATCTCAGCAACAGAGCTTTTCACGTCACGTTTGTTCTAGTATAAGTTAAACACAACAGCACACTGTAAATATTCGTCTGGTAATAAAACGAATGTGTTCATTTTAAAAGCATTATTTCATTTGTTTCAAACTAGGCATGACACTGATGTCCAGTTTTGGTTTAAATAACTAGGAAAATGTAGATATAGATGTAAATAGTTGTCATTATAACTGTGTTCAATTCATCAGATGAAGAAAAGTACTCTTGAACGAAGGATAACAATGAATAAACCGCCTAAAACGTGTCATTTCAATAAACATGTAAACAAGTCAGTTAGTATGTGACATAATCACTAGATGTTAACATGTTAAGTAGATAGGATTTCAGTTGTACGTTAATGGTCGTATAAGTCTACTTTTTCATAACAGGCAACACGAATCTTATCTAGTTAACCAGTTATTATGTGAAATAATAAGTAGTTAACTAGATAGGATTTCAATTGTAAGTTAGTTGGCGTATACATCAATTTATTTATAACTGGCAACAGGAATCTTATCTAGTTAACCAGATAGTATGTTACTTATTGGTTGTTTGGTGTTTTACGCCGCTTTCAACAATTGTTCAGTTATATCATGGCACTTCCACGGTAAGTTACCAGGACTTGAAATATTGTTATGTGGAATACTATTGTGAGAAAGCCAGGAAACATATGATTAGGTAAAGATGGTTGCCGTGATAAGATTGAAACATTGTTGAAATGGTGTTTTATCTCAAATCCATATATCAATCAATCATGTTTAAACTTACCAACTGTAGAGGAGAGTCGAAACGTAGTTGGTGAAATCGCGACTCGATTGATGAATTAGTCGTTTTGATGTAAACGGCTGGCAAAATTCTATATTTAAGCAGTCGAAATACCAGTGATGGCAACTAGAAAAAATATTTAAGTAAAAAAAAAAGTTTTTGGTAATTACCTGTCTTCGTGTCTTTCTTTTAAGCTCACTTGAACACAACACAAAGTGGTCAATGAGAGCGTTTTCGAGGATCAATAGAGATTCTCGTGTTGCAACTTGTACGATGACACAAATTCACTCAATACTCACTAAATTGCATTTTATTAATGTAGTTTGTCCACTTTTATATTTAATAAAAGAAAGAAACTGGATGTTGTTAACATTTTCGGAATTGTGGTAATTTCGTGGAATTTATACTGATATCACTGACGTATAGAAGGAATAGACCTAAGAGTATAACAACCGTTAGACAAAAATAATTCTGTGTCCGCACAGTTCACAGATTAAATGAATTGACAGAACTGGTAACTGCCAAAAGTGTACTTCAATTTATAACACTTTATGATATGTGCCTGTAAGATAAGAAATGTGCCACGATTACGTTATTACCTTGCTGTGCTTATCATTAGATGTACGTCAATCCTTATCATTTATACCAAATTTAAAAATTCTTAACTATGGGCCATTCCTGTCAATAGTTGTTTTAACATTTTTTAAGAATTACAAATACTATTTGTCAAATAGGCAATATTTTGTTTTATTTTCCAACTATTGTTTAAACAAAAAGAGCATCTTTGGTCGAATGGTCTTTACTAAGTCCAAACTGAGCTTTTGAATTAACAGACTGATGCTCACAATATAAAATGATTAAGGGGTTTTAAAATGGTAGTGAAACGTTTCGACAAGTAACGCAATGGTTGTTGGCGTTTTTCAATGCACGATATCCCCCTCTGACCAGTTATCAAAGTAAAGCCAAAGAAATCACCGACACCGCTAAAGCTAAATATCATATGCGTGTGAAGACAGTATAGCTCATATTATATAAAACTCTCGTTCAAATTTGTGTACGTTGTTAGGGTTCTTTATTTAAGATCTGATCGAAGATTGTAAATGTAATAAAAAAGAAAAAACAAACGAATGAAAATCGTATAGCATTACGACGTCAGGAAAACCTTACCAGCAGTGCGGAAATTGTACCGATGAGACGCCGAGATATGAATGAAATACTTTTGAAAGGGGCATAAATCCCTATTCAGACAACATGCAATATGCGTATGGTTAATAACTAACTATCAAAACACACACAATACAGTCTCCTTTTGACACAGGATTGTAAAAGCTTTCGCTAATGAAATTGAATTAGAAAGATTAACACAAACTAAAACAGTTCAACCAAGTATCAACTGTTGACACTTAGTACTTTGAACTCGCAGTCGTAAATGATCCTTTGATTCTTTGAAATTATTAATGCTCTGAGTTTCTCCCTTCTCCCACCTTATTTTTGAGTCGATGTTGCAGTTATAGTCTCAATTTTCTATCTGTGGCTTAATTTGTCTATGGTTTAAAACAGATGTCCATGCAGAAGTCATATCAGTTAAACGGTAAACCTTAAAGCAACCGACGAATTAAATGAAATTGTGGACAAACATGATAAATATTTAAAATTTGAAAAGAAAACGTAAGGAGACGTTTCTCATTATTATCAAGATTATCGACCACCATGACGTTTAATCCAGTTTTCTATAGCTGCATAACAATTAAGTGTGTCAAGCAAGCTCAAGTTGTATTCTTTGTATTCATATCGGATGACAACTCATAGTCGTAAAGCGGCCATCGTATCTCATCTACTATATTGGCATACAACAGATTTATGCATAGCCTAGCAACATTACGTTATCCTGTTACAAATGGAATGACAACATGTTGCAGGTTAGTATCACGGTTGCATCCAGTTATGATACAAGGGGTTTTAATACTATGGCAAATGCCAATCTAGAGCTATCACGTTTAACAATACCGAAGCGTATATCTTTACGACAGAAAATACGTTGGCGACTTTCACGTTGGTACAATGAGTATCATGGTCTAACTGTTAAAAGTACACGTATTTAACGACGCAAATGGGAATGTTTGCACTTATCTAACGTATACCCTGGTTAAGTGATAGATTCAAACAAAACTCAAACATACGTTAAGGATAATCATTTAGCGATTATATTGTGATTGATATCATGATTCCAATTAGCCGATTACACAAGTGTGACAGTAGTACAGAGCGGATTTGCTGCTACAATGTCATGCGAGTACGTCCTGAGCGGGACCGATCAGCAGTGGTGGCAAAAATCGTCCTTTTGCGCTGTTGAACTGTACCGGTTAACCCCTAGTGCATTAGCAACAACACGTTGACTGTTTCCACTGGGCAGCACCTGAAGGCTGTCATGTCCCTTAACGTTTTACAGCAATGGATATTTACCTTCGTTTGACTTTATTTAGTATAAAGCAAGACTACAATGTACAACATAATGTGATTTTAAATCAATTGAACACAAATAATTTATAAAACGTGTACGACATGAAGACGACGGCTGTTGTATGAACATTAATCGATAAAAAAGTACTAACTTGCAATTCTTGATCATCTAAATTTATTTCATAAGAATTCAAAATTTACAGTTGGATATACTTTTATAGTTTCCCATATTATTTCTAGTATATCTACAACAATTAGTAATGATCATGTCAACAAAATATCTGGAAATGTGAAAAATAAGACGGTGTGTATATTTATAATTGATTGATGATTAACGCCGTTAAATTCAGTTGTATCACTGTGACCAGTTCACTTCCTTTTTCATTTGCGACGAATGTTTTTGAAATGTATTCTTCGTCTTTAATTTTTATTCCCGAAATATTTTTACTGTTTCTTATTTTGATAATTAAAATGTTCTGAACATACAATGAAAATATAACCGAAATAGGATCTCCCTGTCTACAGCCCCTTTTGACCGTGAAGAATTCTGATGAAAAACATTTAACCGTACACAGACTTAAGGATTATATAAAAATAATTTAACCCATGTTTTTAACATTTCACCAAATTTAAAAAGTGCCAAAGTTTTTTCAATAAATTCGAAAGACAGTGAATAAAAAGCCTTTTCAAAATCTATAAGCATTAACATGCCTGGAATATGATTATCTTCACAATATTTCATAATATCATATACGAGTCTTGTGTTTTTCCTTATAAATCGATCTTTGATAAAAACCAGTCTGTTCGTTTGATACTAGATGGTTTAAAACAATTTTGAGTTTATTAGCTATCGTTCCTGAGGCTAATTTATATAAGACATTCAATTTTGTTTTGCCTTGTTTTCTTTAGTTCCTAATTTGTGTTTTTTTTTAGAAAGAATTCTTACAACAAAATGACCTATTTTATTCCAAAACACTTCATAAAAATTAAAGAAAATCCATCGCAACCCGGACTTTTGTCGTACTTCATATTTTTCAAGGTGTATGCAACTTCATAATAATTTTGTTTATAAGAGTTTTACGCCATTTTCAACTTTATTTCAGTTATATCACGGCGACAGTTCACTAATTCATGATCCCTGGGTGAACAAACCAGCAATATGCTAGGAAATGTGCCTTGCCCTGTTGCACGCCACCATGACCGTTGCACCGCGACTGGAGATCGAACCCCGGACACCAGGTTTCAAATCCCTCATAATAATTTAAAAGACCTTCTAAACTGTGACTTTCATTTAACTTATTTATATCACAATTGTGTAGGTCTGCCTCTGAATCAAAGTCTTTTATAATATTTTGTTTATCGTATATAGCTTTTCATAATATAACTTCGTTTCGTGAAATATGTAATTTTGGTTGTAAATATGTGAGTCATCTTCTTTTTCAATAAATGGAATAGTTTTAGAAGAAAAGTGTTGTTTTTCCAAGTTGCACACATAGGTGGTAACCTTTTCATCATTATCAAACAAACTTGATCTTGATCTCATAAAACAATCATTAAGTTTATGTTTCCTTAATTCGGTCAGTTCTGTTTGTAGTAGTAGTATTTTTTCTTTATTCGATTCATCTTAACTTGTTTCTTAAGTAGCAGCACAGCTAAGAATCATTCAAAATGATATAAAAGTGATTCATGGTATATCACAGATATTGTTAATATTGTTTGTGTGAAGTTGTATGGTGAAGTTTATGAGTGATTTGGTATTAACTTATCATATATTGCAATCTCATCTTCATAATATTGCTTTGAAATAATTTGAATATGTGAGATTTTCCTATACATTCCTATGTAAAATATTCCCACTTCAATTCCAATTTTCTCCGATGAGCACGTGTCTTACACAGAAATATATATATCAACATAAAGAGGACAATACACTCTATAAAATATCAAAAAATAAAATATGTAGCTTAGTACAGGTTTTGAGTAAATTTGGTTTCTTTTATTGGGTTTTGAGCCATACTATCAAGAAAGATAACCCTTACTCGCTTCACAACAGTTGCCATGTGACAAAAAATACTTAATATTTCTTTCCTTAATGGAAAATGGACTATATTTGTGTCATTTTTATTCATTAAAAATAGATAACAATTTAATAAATATTTGTTTATATGTTATTTACCTCTATACTGAAATGAAAAGAAAATATTTACATCTCACTTACTTCCTGTTTACCAAGATATTCTTACATGCTGGCTTTGATTAGATTTTTCATTAGTTTTATATCGTACATGTCATATTAACCCATTATATACAGTTTAGCAAGGATGTGAAGATTTATGTATATGATTTATTACAATCATTCTGATTCGTGATGCTTACAAAAGAGAAATACAGAGAGAACAATCGGTCAGGCTTTTAGATTGTAAAACAGACATTTCCAATCACCTACGGGCATTACATTAAATGTGTCGAAATTGTGGAAACCAACAAACAACATAACAACTTATGAGGCAGATCATTGTGTGAGACTTTTTTCAAGTTACTTTCTGTTTGTCTACATCCAAATCTCGAGGTATATTTCAAGAAGTGAAGTTGACTCCGTTGTGTTTTTATCCTCTACACACTGAGAAATGGAAAACACTCAGAGGAATAAGTTACCAGCCAAAAGATACTGGAAGATCAAAAAGATTTATTTAGTTCCTGTTAGGTAATTTCTGTTTTGATAAATATATTATTTACTTTCCCACATATTCATGCATTTTGACACCTCTGCAGCAGACAACTATTGTAAATATTGCCACAAAGTGAGAACAAAATTCACAACGTAATGACTTGTAACAACGTTTTAACCATTATTTAATAATTCTATTTTACTTACAGAGATTTTTCATATTTTTGTCGGGTCTGTTGTAGATTAGTTGTATGCAGGAAAATGTTAATTGAATGTTCAATTACATGTATTTTGTGTATTTCTTTCTTCATATAGTTATGTTTTTAAAGCAGACTCCATCAGTTGAATAGTAAAATATGTATTTGTTAAGACAGAGTCTAGTGGTAACTAGGTCTTATAATATGTGTTGCTTGTTTTGAGAAAAGTTCAGTCTTTTAATAGTTTTATCATAATTCATTTCTCTTCCATGAGTTAACGTTTCTACTTCATGGAAGGAAAAACTAGTTGCAAGTGTACAAACTCAAGAGTACCTAAATTTAGACTTAAATCATTATTATGCTTTTAAAATAAGCAACATATAGCTTAGTTCTCATATGATTTCAATGTTAGGCTAGCATAATGTCAGAATCATTATATATGAATAACTTTTCAACAATTCATCTTGTAAACATTGATTAAGTGTAAACATGTTCTAATACCTCATGCAGCAGAAAACTTCTGAAAGTAATACACATGTGTATTGTTGACCTCTTTCTCAATAGTACTAATGGATCATATCTAGATATTACTCATTACATATTTTGAAATTTCCTTCAGATGTTTTTAAAGCAAATTACTCATACTATCACTAACACATTTAATATGCTTTACATTACACAAATATATATCAAACATAATAATAAAAGTGTGTCTAGCTATCTATTTTTATTTGTTTGTATTTATTTCAGATTAACTATGTGATTTGCTTTATTGGACAGCATGAACAGGACAGTTACTCTGCACTATTGGTGGACAACTATGAGAGCCTTATACTTTCTCAAGTGACAGATTCATAACAAAGACATTAAATTTTCAGAATAATCAATTGAACTTGAATTTATACATATAAATTTCACTATTGGAGAGTGAAAATGTTCATCCATGGGGGGAATTTTAACCTAGAATTAAAGTAAAATAAAACATCAACATTTCTCATCCCAACAGTATCAACATTAATTCTAAAAAAAATAAAAACCTTTTCCCACATACTTACATCTATGCAGCAGATAATTTTTGAAAACATTGTGGCAAAAGGATAAACAATCCTCATATTGAGCAATCTCTCCTTTTACAACAATGGCTTTTATTTTATTTTTTAAAATAAATTTCATCTTACAGAGATTTTCCATAATTTTACAAAGAGTCTTCTGCTAAAACAGTCTCAGAAATCATGTATATGATGCCAGTCAAATTATTAAGCTCTGAAAGCAATATCATAGATACTGGTATCTATGGTATTATTGATTTACATATATTTATTTAGAAAGGTCATGGCTAACAGGTCAAATTGTAGCTATACCTGTTCTGTTTTGTAAGAGAGCAGTAAGTGTATAGCCTGAGCAAATATGTAAATGGAGCTACACAATTGTCACCAGATCTTTACACTGACATTAAATATAGTCTAATATGATTACTTTTTAATCTGATCATTGCTTGCTGTCTAAATTGCAGTTAGTGTCAGTACATTTAGTAGTAATTTGACAAAGAAACTTGATTGCCTTTCATTGAAGTTATATCAAAACTTAAAAGGAGATATCTTTACAGATATAAACTTTAAAATAAAAAATGGTTTGTTAGAAGATGAGAAATTGCACATGAAGAGCTTTAACTTCTGACATAATATGTGAAGGTTCTCTGCTGCATTGTGTCCCTGTAAATTCAAATGTGTACATACACATGTTCACTTAATCATATATGTGTCTATGTATATTTACCTAGATATGTATTCATCATGCAACAGTAGAATTTACATGGATAATATAATTTTCTCCCAATTGTTTTGATTTTTAGCTCGACTATTCGAAGAATATGAGAGCTTTACTACTCGCCCCGGCGTCGGCGTCTCCGTCTCCGTCGGCGTCCGGTTAAAGTTTTAGGGCAAGTTGGCATTTTCATCATAAGTATTTGTGCTAAGGCTTTCATATTTGAAATATAGTTACATATTATACCTTTTCTCACATTGAATGCTAAAGCTGCTGAGTGTGACCTTCTTTTTGGGGTAAAAAACATGATTTTCGGTTGTTAAAGTTTTAGGGCAAGTTGGAATTTCTTTTTAATTTTTTTTCATCAATAAGTATTTGTGCTAGGGCTTTTATATTTGGAATATAATTACATCTAATACCTGTCTTCATATTGTATGTCGAAGATTCTGAATGTGACCTTCTTTTTGGAGTAAAAGACAAGATTTGGGGTGGTTAAAGTGTTAGGGCAAGTTGGCATTTTTATTTAATGTTTTAATTGTTCTCAATAAGTATTTGTGCTAGGGCTTTAATATTTGAAATATAGGTACATATTATACCTTTTTTTCAGATTGAATGCTGAAGATGCTCAGTGTGACCTTCTTTTTGGGGTAAAAAACATGATTTTAGGTGGTTAAAGTTTTAGGGCAAATAGGATTTTTTTTAAACTTTTCTCAATAACAACTTGTGCTAGGGCTTTCATATTTGGAATATAATTACATCTAATACATTTCTTCATATTGTATGCTGAAGATGCTGAGTGTGACCTTCTTTTTGCGGATAAAGACATGATTTGGGGTGGTTAAAGTTTTAGGTCAAGTTGGCATTTTCATTTTTTGTTCTCAATAAGTACTTGTGTTAGGGCTTTCATATTTGGAATATAATTACATATAATACTTTTCTATACATTGTATGTTGAAGATGCTGAGTGTGACTTTTTGGGGGTAAAAAACATGATTTTTGTTTGATTTTGAGAATTTTAGATAAATTCATAACTTTTGGTTACATTCCTTTCTAATTGTTATCATTCATTATCAAATATAATTCCTCAACATATCAAACGGGTTTTGCATGGTGTTAAACATTTGAAAACCCTTTTTTTAAGGTTTTGCTATTTTTGGACTCTTTAACATTTGCGTTTAGCTCAAAGTTAAAGTTTCATCATTCAAATCACTTTATACTTAACACATTTGTTAAGGACCATCGTACAATTAGGTTAGATAACTCCATTGTATCCTAAATATGGAGTAATGGTCCTTGAATGACTTAGGAAATTTGATTTTTAAATTATATATATTAAATGTATGTATCTATTCAGTTGCTTTTACATATAGAGTATATAATATGATGTAATAGTACTTAAGTGAAACAGTGCTTTATGTGAATAAGCGGCATATAGTCGAGCGCGCTGTCCTCCGACAGCTCTTGTTATACATGGTATTATATACAAAACTTTACAGTTGATTATTTTTATAAACAATGTGCTTCAACTTCAGGAATTTGAATAACTATTTGAATTAACAGATTATCAACATTGAACATTCAGACTATCTTAGCCTATTTCCACATTTAATAAGCATAAATCTGAAAAATATAAGAAAAATGGTGACATAATATAACTTGGCATTTGGAAGAATAGAAAGCATTATTGGAAAAGGAGTAATTGCTCATTATGAGCAATTCCTTTTATACTACTATGATTTCAGACGTTTAACTACATGTATACTGCTGCAGAGGCATCAATTTAATTTCTACCTTGTTAAGGGCTTGTTATTATTTTACTTAATGAAAAGTATGTGAGACAAAGATAGTGTTAACTTATGTAATGGTATATTTTGTATTAATCATATTCATGTATAATTTTATTATTTCATGACGGTGCACTTTCTATCACTGTCCACTATGTAGAAGTGCCCTTAGGCAGGAGACATTTCCTGTCCTTGTACTGGTTAGTCATCAAGGGATCATGTATTAGTGCACTGTTGCTCTGATATAGCCAAAGGTCTTTTGAAAATGTCCTAAAACACAAATAACCAGAATGCAGGAATATCATTTTAGAAATATAACTGTCTTTTGTTGAGCCATAATTATGGGATGATTATTTGACTGATTTGAGGTTACACGTGTGTTGATCTCATGGAGTTCAGAGCTATATATACTGTACATGCCAGGTGCATCATTATTCAAGATTTGTGTTGACATATATCCACATATTTAAACAAATACTTCTACTGGTTTATAAGAAATTGTGATCTTTCAAACAGGTTTTAGCTCAATAAGTTTAGTTACACTTAACTGAATTTGATCAAATACCGCAGATAATTGCTCATTCAAAAATGCTTCTAATGATAGTTATTGGGGTCCTTAGGACCATATAAATTGTATTACAAATATATGAAACAAAATTAATGAGCAATATGAAAACATTCACATGTAAATGGCTCTTTCAGAAGCCTAGCTTGGGATTGTACTTAAGGTCTTATCAGGTCAAGGTCTAGGTCACTTACTAAAAAAGAAACGTTTTGATTATCACTTCATTACATCAGTTTTTCCTGACAAATTGTATTCAAATTTCACAGATTGGTAGTTTATACAGAAAGCTAGCTTTTGATGGCATTTAGAGTCACTTTGGTCTAGGTCATTGTTACTGGATCTTTTTAAGATAAAACATGAACTCTATATGAGGCCACAAGTATCATTTAATCCTACCAGAATGTTCCTTTTCATAACATTTTAATCAATGTTAGTATGGGTCAAAAGCTTATACACTAGGTCAAATTGTTGGACATTGTGAACACTCTAGTGGCAAAATTTTCCATTTAATCTCATTGAACACTAATGTCCTTAACTCAGCAGGGAGGTTTGACTTTGAACACAAACAACTTTTATAATTGATCAGAAATGACTTATTAACTCCCATTCTATGCCTACTGTATTCAATCTTCAAAATCTCCTGGACAATGTGACACTCAGGGGCTCATAATGTTCGACAAATATATATATATATGTTTTTATATATGTGATGTAATGAAATACTATTTTATGAAATTTTACCTTTTTTTTCAATACATCAATTTTAGTCTATCCATTTTTTTGGATTGAAATATGTACATGTACATCACGTAAATAAGATGAGTTTGTTACTATGGCAATAGATGAACGTACGTCTCCACTGTGATTGAAAACTGAATAAAAGTAAATGTTTTATTTTATTAATAAATAGGCAGATTATCAGCGATAATAGTTAATTTTCACTAAATTAGTCCATGAATTACTTCTGTAATATGCTTTAACCATGGCTTGTTTTCATGGTAACATGTTTTTATTAGGTGTTTTTCTTACAAAAGTGTTTAAACCGTATTTAAAGACAGATTTTAAAATTGTATTTATTGTTAAAATAAAAAGTATGTAGTTTCATACTCCCATTTCCCTGGAATTTTTTGTTTTTGAAAGACAAATTATGTTGCCATGGCAACACGAGGTTTGATATGGATTGAATATTTCATGATTTTGAAAGGGGGCATATAGGAGAACAATATGTGGAACTTCAATATGTTTATGCCACATCAATCAGAGTTCTATTTAGAATTTATTTCCTTGAGCAAGAAAAAAACTGAAAAAATACAACAAGAAAAGATGACCGTTTTTTGAACATTCTATACTAGGTTACATATTTCTATTTTTGATATGTTTGTGACAAAGGTCAACTCAAACAGTATAATCGATCAAATCACTTCTATCCATGTGCTCATCGGAGATAACGAACTGATAAAATTGACATTTTGTCCTTATGAAAAATAATGGTATATTGGTTGCCATGGTAACAGAATGTCTATTCATACATCATAATCTTAATAAGTTTTTAAGATGTATGAAACACTGTTTTTTAAAATATAAAGTATTTATTTTATAGATTGTCAAAATGATGCAAATTTAAGGTTTTAAAACCCAAAAATCATCTTGTTGTTAAGGTAGAGCTGTAACCTTGACAACCATTTATTTATTTTTAATTTTCTTGCATTTTTAATTATTTTTAAATGAATTTGAATCAATTAAACCAGGGAATATATCAATTCTAGACTATGGATGAATCGCCCCCTGCATGTTTCTTAGCTGGACTGCTACTTAAAGTCTTATTTCAGATAAAAGTATATTTTCGCAATTGTTTCGTTCTTTTACTTTATAACTTGCGTATGGTATTGTGTCTCCGCGGATTTCCATCCAAAAGAAGTTGATTATTTAAGACAAATTGTAGCTGTGATCTATCAATGGATAAAACATGATCAATATTATATACAGGTAAACAGTATTACAGTATAACATTTTCAATTTTTCTATTAACTCTATTTACATATTCAATATCCTTTAAAAGTGAGTTATTAAACTTTCAAAAGCCTTTTCCGTGTTTAATTGAGGTTAAATTGTAGATCGAGCACAATAATTGAACAGTCTGATTTATAAGTTACATCTATATCGCAATTTCTTAAAGACGAGTTAAGTTTATTTGTCATCCAAAAGAAGTTGATTATTTAAGACAAATTGTAGCTGTGATCTATCAATAGATAAAACATGATCAATATTATATACAGGTAAACAGTATTACAGTATAACATTTTCAATTTTTCTATTAACTCTATTTACATATTCAATATCCTTTAAAAGTGAGTTATTAAACTTTCAAAAGCCTTTTCCGTGTTTAATTGAGGTTAAATTGTAGATCGAGCACAATAATTGAACAGTCTGATTTATAAGTTACATCTATATCGCAATTTCTTAAAGACGAGTTAAGTTTATTTGTCATAAGGAACTAGTCTAATCTTCCTTATTGTAAGGGTGTAAATCTTCTCCAATAATATTTTCTGGTATTTCCGTGCAGTCCCTTAAAGTGTCTAAAAAGTCTCTATCAGAATTATATGATAGTAGAAGGTTTTCGGGAATTCTGTTATGATTATTTGACTTATAATTAGCATAATCTATGGATTGGTTTAAGTTGAAATGTCCAAATAGAATGTAATTATCCTCTGTAATGAATTAATCTATTTGATTAAAAACGTTTTGGGAAAAAACGGATCGTCCGTATTAGACGCGTATAAGTTAATTGAAACAAATGCAGTGTCGCCAAAATTTACCTCTACTGCTATATATTGTCCATTATTATCGTGTTTACTACACAAAACATTTATGTCTAATTCTTTTTTAAACAGTATAGCAACACCTTTCGAATTTGACTTTCAATGGCTAAAAAAACATTTCCCGACCCATTCTGAATATATGTCGTTTTCATTGTCTTCAATAAAATGTGTTTCCTGTAAACAATAAATTGAATTGAATAAATCAAAACGTTTCCTATTATTTTTTAAATCCAGACAATTGTAAAACAGTATCTTTAATCTATCCACACTCCTTTTTTCAAAGATATTTTTACTTTGCTAATAATGATATATCTGAAAACAAAACCACCCTTAAAGTCAACATAACACACTATATACATAGATATCATTTCAAGCATCAAACAACTTAAATGTATGTAGAAAATAACAAAACTAAAGTAATTAAATGAAATAATTGGAAAAAAGGTTCAAGGTTACACAGTGTAAGATAACTGTAGAAAAAGAAGTATTGAAGCAGCACGATACATCTAACATTAGTCAAAATAGACCTATAAACTTATCCTTGAATGTACAGCCGTTTACGACCAATTACTGCTATGACCAGTTGACCGTGACATACCCGTTTATTATTAGCAGATATTTAAAGTTCGTCGTAATGTTAGCCTATATGTAAAAAGGGCGGGTCATAACCCGGCTTTATGTTTTTACTGTAAACTAGAAACCCTTCACATTGCTTTATGAGATCTTTAACGACCTCTGTAAACAGTGTAGTTGAGGATCAGTCAATTCACAACTAGTTATTTTGATATTTTTTTCTTCAGGATAATGTTTACATTATGGAAGAATCTAAAAATGTTCCATTATAATATCATTCTTGTAAATGTCTACTTATAACGGCCAAACCAATAACAGTCTTAAAATAGTGCAAAAACATCACATGATGTCCTCATTTCGTCATGAAACCTATTATTAAAATCTCATTAGAAAATTCAGTTCTACTTGTTTAATGACATAGAGTTTACTCAACTATAACACAATCAGTTTCCATACTATCCTAAATAAGGTCTGTCAATTATTAACAAAATCAAACTAAAAAACATGTAGATAGAAGTCATTTTGTAAAATACACTTTTATCGATTATAATTTAATATATGTAAAAGATAACCTTCCCATTTCCATGCATATCAATCAGACTGTGCCGCTGCACTGGTAAAGTAGCTTGACATTCAGAGTGATATCTATATATCTAAAATTCGGTATGGGTAAAGATACTGTTCTTTGAGGTGAAATTCTATATACATGCTTTCTTCAACGTTTAACTATGTCGACAAAATGGTATGGGCATGTTTTTCACATTGTATCACACAGGGCCGCCACTTCAATAAAGGAGTTTGACCTTCAGTATGATATTTATATACGTCAAACAGAATGATGAGTACATGTATTTTTTATAGCAGACGACTCAAACCAGGTGTGTATTCCAAATAAGCAATTTCATTGACAAGGGGTTTAGTTTTGGTAATAAATTGTCCAGGATACCAATAACCTTTACAATATATCAGGGACGTAGATAAGAGCCCAAATCAATAACAGTCTTAAAATAGTGCGAAAACATCACATGAGGACCCTATTTCTTCATGAAACGATATTATTAAGATCTCATTAGAAAATTCAGTTTTACTTGTTTAATGACATAAAGTTTACTCAACTATAACACAATTATTGTCCATACTATCCTAAATGAAGGTCTATCAAGTATTAACAAAAACAAACTAAAAAACATGTAGATAGAAGTCATTTTGTAATCATACTTTTATCGATTATAAATTAACTATGTAAAAGATAACCTTCACATTTCCATGTATATCAATCAGACTGGGCCGCTGCACTGGTAAAGTAGCTTGACATTCAGAGTGATATCTATATATATAAAGTTCGGTATGGCTCAAGATACTGTTATTTGAGGTGAAAGTCTATATAAACCTGCTTTTGTCAACGTTTAACTAGGTCGACAAAATGGTATGGGCATGATTTTCACATTGTTTCTCACCGGGCAGCCACTCCAATGAAGGAGTTTGACCTTCAGTGTGATATTTGTATACGTCGACACTCAGAGAGAGTACATGTATTTGTTATAGCAGACGACTCAAACCAGGTGTGTAATCCAAATAAGCAATTTCATTGATAGGGGTTAGTTTTGATAATAAATTGTCCAGTATACCAATAACCTATACAAATATATCAGGGACATAGATAAGCATTATTCATAAGGATAAAATACCAGCAAAAGTGTATTGAAATATTTTTATCTATTGCAATAGAAGAATGTTTACACTTCAAGAAAATATATTTGTTACTTTCATGTCTTCAATAGTTTTTAAGTTGTACTTGCTACACATATTGGGACGCGTGATATTAGATACTTATCCCTCTTATCTACGTGCCCGGCCGGGTAGCTCAATTGGTAGCGTATCTGACTCGTGATCTGGAGGTCACGGATTCGATACCCGGTTGCGGCGACATTCTTTCGGGCGATGTTTTCCATTGCCTCTCACCTCTGATCTATGTGAGAAAGTAGTCAGTGGCTTCGAAAGAATGTTGTGTAAGTACTGGTGTGGGAAAGCCAGGAAAACATGGGTAGGTGCACTGACCGCCGTGATATGACCAAAGATGTTGAAAGCGGCGTTAAACTCCAAACAAACAAACAAATCTTATCTACGTCTCTGAATATATGTACATTTGATGTATACAATGATGTTTATACTGTTTATCCAACTGATTTAACCGAGACATGTTCTGTTCGTTAAAAGTGGATTAGCACGAAAATGGCCAGCTGAGATCTAGAGATCAAAAAAGCACTTACTCTCCTGGTGCCATTTCCCCCTTCTGCAATTCTGTCTCTTTGTTTACTTAACTAGCTTATGCTAGTTAAAAGTTATTTGACTTGTGGATTCGGCTAGATGTTTTCAGTTTTATTAGAGATTTACGCCGTTTACAACGATTTTGCTAACACACGCACAAATGTTCCGTGTGGTAGGAAAATCTTAATACAATCCATCAAAACAATGTTTTCTTAATTTAGTATACATTTCAATATAAACTTTCGTAGGGGAATACTTAATGTCAAATGTTGAATTTTCATAATCATAAAAGATAAAGAAAGCAGTTTAAACGTCTTCAAGTATAGGTTTATGTAAATCTATAAGTGACCGGATGGGGATCAACTCTGAACCATGGAAAGTCAATTGAACAATCTCGGTAAGGGACCATTCGGTAAAGTTAAAAACCAACTAGTATAGCTTGTGACTTTAGTGACTGAGATTTACATTTGGAAGATTCAATTATATGCCCCTATATAAAACTTAAAGTCCCCGGGCTTATACAGGGTCATTATGTTGGGTCTAGTAGGCAATGTTAGATAACAAAACTGGAAGCTCCAGCATTTGCGGTTTCAGATAAATAGAGCCACTTTAATTTGTTCGCTTTGACGGTTGTATAATAAATTTGAACCGTCATTTCAAAGAATAATAAAGAAAACAGAACTAACCAGTAACGATGTGATTGTTATAACCTCCTGTAATACTTGTTTAACTGGGTAGACTAAACCACTAAATTCAGTGACATCACGTTTTTTATTACCAAAACATATGCTCCGAGTTGAAACAAATCAATACTCGTCTGCATAACTGACTGGTTCACGGATGTAGACGATATATCGTGTATCGCTATCGGGTAAAATAAGTTAAACCACAGCTGACGCGTGTATAGTGTTTGTGCACAATGTCAAAATGTTGACATAAGCGTGATAACGGAGAGTGGATATTTTAAAACAAACTTATATAATCTTTATTTCCTCCATAATATGAAGATTATACAAAGATGAACACTATGATAAACAAAGAATAATACAAAAAGGTTACACACAAACAAAAGAATAACTCTTTAAATTACCACACTTATATCAGAGCCAATGCCTGTCATCTGATAGAAAATATTGAAAACATCTCTGGGACAAAATAAATGCGCGGAAGAAGAGTTCAATGTGAGTTTATATACTTCAGGTGTAAGAAATGTAGGATATGAAAATGTTCTTATTGATAAATGCATCCTCACCTGCAATCCTTACACAATCTAATGACATAAAATAGGTTGGCAACACTTCTGATGTGGTACAGGATGAGTATATATAAATACAAATGCTTATCTATCCCCTCAAAAGTAGAATCCAGTAGATAAGAGGCTAAAGACAAACATAGGCCCACTTTTCAAACCACATAAAGAACACGTTCACGAAACGAAATTGAATACAATACAATATGTTTATTCAGTAATTTAGGCCTCTGGCCCATTATACAAATTTACATTTTACAAAATAAATTCACATGAGTGAGATCAAATTAGAGAGGTTGAAGTAATAATATTTGTATCATAAGGTCCATATGTTTTCAAAGTTGTTTGTTACAATTGTGTTGCACGGAATTTAATATTAACCGAATAGTAAACTAAATTGTTTTCATATAGAGAGTTCATGCCAATTATGCACAATTTATACAATATATATATAAGAATGATGTTTAATCTAATAATACTGGAATTGAAAACATGTATGGCTTAGCTGATAGTATTTTTCATATAACTTAACTTCCTGAATTTAAACGACTCGATCAAAAATTTCGCAAGAGATTTTATGCACATCGGTCTGGGATCAGCCATTATTTCATTGAATATTTCTTTTGTTGGATATGATGATTTCCATTTCGCGTGGAAGTATAAAGTCCTGAGATCATCATAAGCAGGACATACCATCAAGAAAGGGAACTCATCGTCCACCACATGTATATTCCGTTTAAGGCACAAATCACAAAAACGTAAGTTATGATAATTTTTTTGATGTCTACCTTTTTCAATATTTAGACAATGGCTTGAGCATCTGAAATTTGATAATATACGACGATTATAAAACGACATATCAATTGATAAATATCCTTCCGTATTTAGTAGTGATTTAAAGTATTTATAATAATTTGCTTTTGATGAATCACCTATTTTTTGTAGCAAGACTTGGAGAGAACAATCTATTAAACGTTGTCTAAATATCTTCAGAACTTGGGACGAATCTCCTACTCCATCAGATATCCACACAAACCAAAACCATTTTCATGTAATAAATGTTTTATTTTAGTCTCCCATGTATTTCTGCCAATTTCATCGAGTCGTCTGAGCATATAATAACATTGCTTCGGGTATCTTGTATTTGACATTTCCGTCAGCTTAAGCTAGAATTTAATGCATTGTGACATATATGATACAGCAAGAGGATATCTACCACATTCACTCAAAGCAAAGAAATCGGTAGTATTCTGATTTAGACAACTAATGCGTTTACAGAAGTTGATATGAACTTTCTCAATAGTATGGCTATATTCATAGCCCCATATATCTGACGCGAAACAGAGAATTGGTTTAACCATCGAATCAAATAATTTGAAAGTATATTGTGGACTAAAATAACCAAATTTTCTTTGTGATCTAAAAATTCCAAAGCATGCTTTTTTTTGCTTGTGCTGATTGATTATTTTTACTTTTTGTCCAATATAAACGTGATGTAAAGTGTGAACCTAAGTAGTTATAACAGGAGACAGTTTTAAATTTCTTTTTCGTTATAAAACCATTTCTCGTTTTGCTTTATAATACCACCATTTCGGAAAACCATTATTTTAGTTTTGTCTAAATTTAGTTTCATTCCTACTGTTTGATAATATCTTTGGATAGTATTTAACTGCTGCTGTAAGCGAAATACAGTGTCGGATACACAAGAAACGTCGTCTGCAAACAAAAAGGCAAGAATCTCCTCAATTTTATTAGATACGAAAATACCCGTTTTGCATTCTTGTCTTAAATATTCGATAAGATCATTAATAAAAAGGATGAAAATAATCGGTGAGCTTCCACAGTCTTGCCGGGTACCTCTTGCACATGTTATAGGTTTTAATAAAGAATCTGATATTTTAACATTAAAACTAAGTTGTTGGTACATTGATTTAAAGATTTTCAGAAATTGACCACTTATACCACGCCGTTGAAGAGAATCCCATAGTCTATCATGATTAACATAGTCAAATTCTTTTTCAAAATCAATAAATAAGCAATAAAATATATCCCGGTTTTTAGACAAGATCTTCAGCCCAAATCGAAAGTCTGTTACTAAGAACATTAATAAATATTTTACATAAACTATTAATAAGCGAAATACCTCTGTAGTTGTTAGGGTTATTAGATGGTCCTTTTTTGTGTAAAAGAACCAGAACACTATTACTCCATGTACTAGGAAATTGACCTTTTTCAAATATCGCGTTGAATAACTGAGTTAAAAAGGGTTACATGCTATGAACAGTATGTTTATACATTTCAATGCAAATTCCATCAGGGCCTGCAGAGCGGTTTGACTTTATACGTTTCAATATATTCGATATTTCGTCTGGCAAGATAGGTTCATTTAGATATGAATCGTCGCAATCATGAATAATATTTGACAATAAATTTTCGTTACACTCGGTGATTAAAATGTTCAAACCATTCCGTTATACTTATACAAACAGCTTTGTTTACTTGAGATGTAGATGGACGGATTAGGCTCCAAAATAGTTTTGCATTCCTTCTCGATTCGATAAGTTTAGCCTTGTTTTCACGTTCAAAATGTAAACGTTGTTGTTTACATTTAGCTTTAAATTTATTCCGTGTAACTTTGAAATGTAAGAAGTCATCATTACTATTGGTTATCCTAAATTGTTTTAAACTATGGTGTTTTAAATGTTTGAGACACTGACATTCTTCATTCCACCATGATGGGTTGGAATTAAAAAGAATATTTGCATTCTTTTTCTTTTTCATTGAACAACCTGACTCATAGTAAATATCTAGAAATAACTCTATTGTATCATTAATGTTATCAATTGGAAAGTCTATGTATTCATAAAAGGTAGTAAAACGTTGTGTAAAATTACTCAGGAAATCATCCTTTACTTCTTCTTGCCATTTATATTGTAGGGGGGTTTCGATACTGTTATTAGAGATTCCTACTGTACGTACATTCTCAATATTTACAGCGTTATCAAAAGTTAAATGACATATATAAGGGAAATGATCAGAGTATTCGACATTATCAACATAAAAATGTTTTACATTTTCAAATATATTTGATGAAACAATGATGTAGTCTACAATACTTTTACCATCATTGGAGAAACATGTAAAACTCCCCTCTAAATTACCACTGACTCTACCGTTAAGGATGTGAATGCTATGTGTACAACATAATTCAATCGAGGCGCTCTAAAGAGTTCTCATAACTAATGGGCGAGTTCATATGGGATCCGAGAACAGCCCGAGTGCACTCGGAATCCATTTGAACGGTGATACTTTTAACCTTAGTGACGTCATTTTGACCTTTTGACCCGAATCCTAATAACCCACCTCAAGCCTGGGGTTACTAGCATTTCAAAATGGCGACCAACGATGTTTACTACTCATTCGGAATACCTCGGTGGTATGCTTCACCAATGGATGATGAAGGATTACGGTATTACCCGAGTAGTTCCGAATGGTTTACTACTGAGACGAGGAAACACCGTTCAGATGGAAAGCATTAGTGCGTATGTTTTCTGAATTTATATTTAGACATGACGTACAGTTCTCTATCCTAGAGAAGCCCACCCGAACTCGCCCATAGTGTATACATAGGAAAGGCACTGTATATACATGAAGTCACTATAATTGTTCCGTGGGTTGACAACGTTCAGTGTCCTAGCCCCTTTTTCATTCCACCTATCAGTTGCCTGGAAAGAATACAGGTGCGAGGAAATCAGGAAGCTCGTTAGGTGATCTGATTTTATTATGTGAAACAAGTCGGTAATAATGCCATATCAATCAAACCGCACATCAGCAGTTCTGATTGATATACTGTTTTCGAAAGACAGATCCGTTCCAGAGATTGGTTCGAGTTAAACGATTTATACGATGTTTCAGTTATCGCGAGTCCACTATTTATTCAGTGTTTATTGTACAAAGAAGACACTGTTTACTCAACCCACATTCACACGATTTATGAAGGCTCTGCAGTAGACGACTTTTAAAAAAATTAATAAAAGGAAACATTGTTCACAATGCTTTTTTCAAAGAAATTTTCCGATTTTTTTGTTTCAAGGTTTTTAAAGTCGTCTGTTGCAGATTTCTTGCATGTAGCCATGTAGGAAAGGGCTAATAAGAATCATTGTATAGGTCAGTTTCGACTTATACCACAAATTTTTCAACCATATTCAATAATGAAACTTTCATTTATAGAGATGTTCCATGTTTTGGCCTTAACATTTTCAAAGTACTTGGTCAAGGTCAAGGAAACTTTAACTGATGTCAATAGAACCCCAAATCGTCGTCAGTCGCAGCTGCTTTGTAATTATATAAAAATCAAAGTACTGCAAGTACTTAAGGTAGAATTGCGATCGGTTAAGAGGATGTGCAGAAGTGCACATAGAAATATTTATCTAAATATAATCCTCACCATGACAAACAAGGAATGATGCATCAGGCCAGAATGAAATAATTTCAAGATCATAAAATCTTGTTGTTCTTAATTAATTAATTGACTCCAACTCAAAATATATAATTTGGTCCACATTGTACTTTCTTTTTAATGATCATATTACCCAATAACACTATGGAAATCCCACCACGAACATTTATGATAGTACAGTGTATTACTATTTATTGACTGTACTGGACCAACTGATGCATTCGGAGTAAGCAATATATTAATGTTTACAATGATAACAGTACACTTAGAAGTGTAATCTACCCAAATGGTTGTGTTTTGAATGATTTTCTGGTGGTTCATCTCCAGTTTTATACTTTACTTTTATAGTTTATATTAAATTGACTGCAGGCTTCTATTTTGACAGAAATGTGTATAAACCAAAAATGTGTACAAACTAATTTTGCATCTCAAAAACAGTGCGCAAGCGTGCCCTGAATATAATCACCTGAGTGATAGCTAGCTAAGTAGCATATATGTAACTGCTAATATCGGAGAAAATTTAATCAAGAGTTTGAATGATACTGCTAGGAATGGACACTGTAAATGAAACTTATCAGTAAAGCACATTTGTTAGGATATTAAATATTTGAACAGTTTGTAAGAGGACCACCAAAGTAACATTCCCGTGAAGTTTGTTTGACATCAGTCCAATGGTTTAGGATGATATTGATTAAAGTTAAACGTCCATTTTACCCCTATTCTGATGCAGCATGGCAGCTATATTTTCAAACCAATCAATATAGCTTGAACAAATTATGAAGAGGGTCACTAAAGGAACATTTCCGCACAATTTCAAATGTATGTAAAGGAACATTTGAACTAAATTATCTTTGAATCTGACAATCGGATTAAGAATAGAAGAATGTTACAGTTTAGGCATTTTACTCCCTTCCTGCTTCCGAAGCAACACAAGTTGTGTTTAGAATTTAAATCTTCATACAAATTTGAAAGTGACAACCAGAGGAACATTCATGTGAAGTTTTGTTGAAATTTGACCAGTGGATTAGGATAAGATGTCATTTGAAGCTAAACGTTTAATTTACCTCTCTTCTGATGCCATATGGTAGCTATGTCTTTTAATCAATCAATATGGCTCAAAGAAATATGAAGAGTGTCACTGAAGGAACATATAAGCACTTTCATTAGAATAGAGTTTTTTTTTGTTATTTTGCCCTTTTTTCTGCCTTTTATTCAACCAATAAATATAGCTTAATCAATTTTCGTAGAGAGTCACTGAAGGAACATTTCTATTAAATAACCTTGGAATCGGACAAATGGATTTAGAAGAAAAGAATTTTAAATATTGGGTATTTTATTCCATTTTAGATATTGCAGAAATAGTTCTACATATATTATATATCTTTGAACATAATTAAGAAAAGGACCGCCAAAAAAGACATCTACGTGAAGTCGTTTTAATGTTGTCCAGTGTATAAGGATCAGATGTCATTTGAAGCTAAACGTTAAATTTCCCCTATTCAGATCATGATGCCACCTGGTTTCTATACCTTTCATCCATTCAGTAAGACTTAACACACATGCAAAGTGTCACTGAATGAACAGTTCTACTACATTATCTTGAAATCAGAAAAGCAATTTCATAAGAATGTAGTTTTAAAACTCTGTCATTTTGCCCTTTTTATGACTCCGCTTTAATTGAAATGATTATATTTGTAGAGAGTCATCCACTAAACATTTATACCACATTATATTGGTATCTGACATGCGAATTCAGGGGAAATTATTTAAAACATTGGGCAAATTTCACCCTTTCTGATGTTGCAACAAGTTCTCCGAAGAAAATAAATATAATGAGCAACTTCTTCTTTTGACACAATATTTCCAAAAGTGATCTGCTGCAGAGGCGTCAAAAAGGGTCAAATATTGGTAAGGGCTGATATCTAAGGTTTATTTTTCTGAATATTCTCAGAATAGAAAAGAAAGCATTGTGGCAAAAGGAGATAATGCTCTCTATGAGCAATGTCTCCTTTTTCACAATGTTTTCAAAAGTTGTCTGCTGCAAATGCATCTGCAAGTGGTCGAAAATGCTATTAAATTATCACAAACAAATCCACTTTGACATAAGAAATAGATGTTGCTCAACTATTTCTTTCCATAGAGGGAAGAAATGGTTACAATTTACAAAGGATAATTTGTTCGTGCAGTGTTTACAAACTCATATTATATAGAGGTTAATCAACACTGTTTTCGTATTACGGGATATAATACCTGAGGCCAGTTCACATATCTAGTAAAAAAACGAGTGCCGTAGGCACGAGGTTTTTTACTAGATATGTGAACTGGCCGAGGGAATTATATCCCGTAATACGAAAACAGTGTTGATTAACTTATATATTACATTTTATTTACAAGAATGTGCCTTTAATTCAATAAAGGTCTACTTTGCCTTACTTTCGAACGTCGCGCAAGAATACACCACAACGGTCACAACAGGTTGACCCGCTTCGAAGTGTCGGACATTTTGTTTGTGTCACTTGGTGAAGTTCGGGAAATTCAGCGTTCATATTTGGATTTTAATCACGGAAATATATTGAAACACATTTTAATAAAGTTTTAAAATGAATTGAAGTGTTATGATGTTGAATTTCAAAACATCTACTAATAGATATGGATTTTTAACTGGGCAACACGTGATGTGACTGAGTGACGTGATAATTTCTGATGGACGACGTAAAACAAGCGAGAAAACTTCAGATCAGGCGTGTGATGGTGAGTTTATTTTCTAATCTATTTAAAGTAAATGTATTTACTGCGCTAACACACCATTATTGATCTTACAGAGATGGACTTTTTCAGTGCTTTTTTGAACCGAGATTTTCAAGGAAATGGTTTCCAAGAGTGAGCACTGTGAGTGTGAACTGCCTACCTATTTCTTGGTTCTGGCTAAGTGTGTATGTTGAGATGCACCATCACACTTGCTGGAATTGAGGGAGAGTGTAGGTTCTACCTGCAATTAAACCAGGATGATTGGGACAAACGACAGTAAACAACCATTTAAAACTGCCAACACAACTTTTATTTTGTCATAAAATTTCAATCATTGAATCAAGATCACTGTTTATCACAGTAAGATTAAGAATTAATTCCTTCAGTTTGGAAAAATATTACAATTTTAACTCAAAATTACAAAAAAAATAATATTAATTTGTCCATTGTCGCACTGTAATATTGGGAATTATTTCCCTTGTCCATTGTCTCTCCAGTGTAAAGCGCACACTTTTTTAATCTGATTCGGAGTCGGATACTATAGCTCTGATTCTTTTGAATTTCTTTGAGGGCGGCGATAATACTGCTGGATTTTCTGGCAATGACCCGAAATAAAATGTTCCACCAGCTATGTGTGTGGTGCCATTAAATACGGATGACATCATGGAATTTGCACTTTGTTTGTGGAAAATCTGACTACAGTTGGGCGACATGTTTTGCTTTGAATTGGAAGGCGTGAACTGAGTGAGGCTTTGTGGTGTTTTCTTTGTATTCATAAGCGCACCAGCAATCTGCTTTTGTTGAGGTTCATTCAGTTTTGAGTAGGAATTGACACTCTGTAAGTATTTATGTCCACTTATTTGGACAGTGGCTGCTGCATCCATTCCCAGGTCATTACATTTTTGTAACAGGTGTTTCCTTACACTGTGATTTGTTAGTTTGCGACCATCATTTAATGATTCGCACTTTGTCTTCATGGTTTTCACGATTTTATAAATGTGGTTTTTGCCCATCGGTTGATTCTTGAACCATGGTTGTTGGGAGTTGGGGCTGCGAAGGGCATTAATCCCGAGAAAAAATGGCGCATCAGGATTCATCATTTCTTGTGGCCGTTGTTGTTTATATATTTTGTACGCCTCAACTGGGCATCTTTCTTTATTTTCGCTATTGGCCCAAGCTTTTGGCTTGAATTTTCTGGTATTTTTTGGATCAGTTCCAACTCGAGTTTTTGTTTGTCTCTCTCTGATATATGACAAATACTCATCCTCATCTTCATCACATAGCAGTTCTATATCTCCCCACTTGAGGTTCCTTTGCTCTACACCACCCCGCATTCCGAAGAGCAGAGAGAATGATAGATGTAGCAAATTTATGATTTGCTGAGGCGTCTCGTGTCCAAGCTGACCTGCCTCGAACAGCTTGTCAATGTCGGCATCGGTCAACTCGTCAGCTTCATTTGGTCTATTTCCAAGACCCTGTGATTTTAAGGATGTCATTTTTGCTTTTATAGCGTTGTTGCTATGTGGAAATAGCGGACATTTATTGATTTGGTGTGGACAATTCTTATTTTTCAGATATCTGTCCATGCTGGACATGAAACCACGAATAGTCGATGGCTCATAATCATTACCGTCAGCCTTTTTGATGCTTACAATAAAGTTTCCAAACAAAACATCAAGTTCATTGGTAGAAAGAGTCTCTATATCTCTATGTTCATTTTGAGCCCTACAAAATTCTTTGAACAACCGTACGTCTGAATCAGTTTTCCTCTGGGTATTGACATTTTTCTGACCTGTTATAAAATTTGCAACTTCCTCATTATTCACTGGATTGAAACGAGATGTACTGGTAGAAGGCCTGGGTGGGGAGACAGGCTGACCCACATTTGGGATTTCCTCATATTCAGATTGTGCAAGCAGGCTCTCAATGTCCTGTAAAGTCCAGGGTTGCATATACTCTGCCATTGTTTCTGTTGTAAAGCAGACGACAATGACATTTGGATATCTTCTTGTTTTATCATTGATCAATGAATAACATTTTCTGTTGTTGTTTATTTTATTTATTATTATTTTTATTTTCATTAAGTCATATTTATTTATTTTAATGAAATGGATTAGCCTACTATTATTTTTTTTTATTATAAACTATTCAGATGTGTTTATGTCTATTTTAAGCATTTGGAAAAACAGCCATTCTATTTTAAGCTTAAAAAAGTAGTTCCGGCAAAATCTTATAATTTCCCTAGGGATTTATTTCCCAAGGGAATTACCACTTTTAATTCCCACAGAATTACAGGCAGAAATGTAATATAATTCTTTATCATACCTAAATCATACCTAATCATGCTATTTAAACATTCAGAGACTTGTAATTTTTATAGATCACCTAGAATAAGTGGATTTTTTTTTTTTACTTATATGACTTTTGCTTATGTTTTCATTCATAATTCAGACAAGAATGTTTCGCACTACGCCAGTATGCAGTAACTGCTGATTGTACTAATGTTATAATGTTACGGGAGTAGTCTCCCTTGTTCCTATTTCCGGCTTTCGAAATGACAATGTTTTTATGTTCGCTAATTGTAGCAATTGATTACGATTAAACATTATTGCAGAGTTCATTGACTGTGTTATCTTGTCAGAGATATTCTGTATCCTTTTACTGGCGTGGTGGCAGCGTCTCCAGTATACTTTATCTCTGGACCGGAATTTCGCTCCATTTCTCGTTGACGGTTTTGTTTGGCAAAAAAAATCTCACGCCAACCCTCGACGCGGTTTAGTGGACGATGATGAGACAGTTCCAGAAGCTCAACGACGAACTGCAGACCAGAAAGTTACCCAACTAGAGTTGATGCTTGGGCAGATTGCCAACTACTGCCCAATCATCTCCGTATTTTGTTTTTGAGACAATGACTATTTTTCGGTTCGATATAATAGGCTGGAAACATCTTTTGTTTTGTTAAATATATTTTACAGATGCATCTACATTCATTGACATCCCATACGAATTTACAACTATCAGGATATTGTTCTTAACCCGAAAAGGTGTTTAGTAATTGAGAGCTACTATAGAAATATATATATTGACGTAATTGAATGCTGATATCGTAATAAGACTTTAACAATCGGGACTGATTCAAGTCTAGATTTCGACGAGTGTCTGCGAAATTCGCCAACTATATAGCAATTGGCTCTGACGCAAAAGATAATGTTACAACATGGTAATATGCAAATATGTATACGTTGTGAAGTTTAGTCTTAACCCATTCCCACATGCATCAAATCTGCAAAAGACGACTTTGAAAAGATACTGGTAGAAATGTGTAAACTCTCTATAAAAGGAAGTAAAATTATTGAATAGAGTTTAAGACATTGTTGCAAAGGGAAAAATTGCTCATTATGAGCAATGTGTTCATTTGCTGCAATATTTTCAAAAGTCGTCTGCTGCAAGGGAAAGAGTTAACCATTCCATTTTACGGTAAATTGAAGTTAATACAGTTAGCTTAGTTTGTACATTATCAACTCCACAAAACAATTATCCAAACATATACTAGCAAAGCAGAATAACATAACATAAGTGATGAGAAATTAGAAAACCGTGACTGAGGGCGGGAGGGGGATTCCCCACTCCCAAAGTCACGAGACAAACCCTTTGATTTAATATATATCTTCTTAAAGTGTAAAGATATTCATATAAGGTATATACACAGTTAAATTATAAATGATATCGGGCACATCAATAAAACTATTTGAAAGAATATGTGAGACACGTCAAGGGATTTAGGGTCTTAATGAAACTCAGCGTTCAAATCTTTGAATTCATATTGGCGCACACACACTGGGGCTACACATCTAGGGTTTTACAAGAGAATGCATTTAGGTTTGTATACTACCAACGCTGAAAGTGAAGTGTCTGGTAAGAGTATGCGGATGGACAGCCCAGTCAGAGTCATCACTGAATGCAGATGCCTTAAGACCCAAGATCGATAGACGTGGCTCCAACATTGCAGTAAATCGAAACTTTGATAAAAATCGTTTTTGTTAATATATCATTGAGCCATTACACGAGAAAATCAACATTATGGACTCTGCGTAATATATCGACCTGGATCAGTCTGTGCAATCCGCGCACGCTAATCCGGGCAGACACATTCCGTCTTAGGGGGGTAAAGGGTATTGAGTAATGATTCCTGAAACAGAAAATCCACAGCAGGCGAAGAGCGTATGTCCGGGTAAGCTTGTGCGGCATGAGTGTGCTGATCCGGACGATACTTTACGAAGAGTCCACAATGTTGGTTTTCTCGCGGAACGACTCATTTAAATATACTATGTCTATATTTGTACCGTGTTGTTCATAAGGAAGAATTATGCATCAATAAAAAAAAACTCATACAACAACATCTGAGTAAAACATTCTCTTATGTCTAATGAAATGATTATCATTGAAAAGCTTTTTGAAAATGTAGTGGAAAAAGCAAATAAAGGTAGATATGAGCATTTTTTTCTTCTGCCAAAATGTTTTCAAAAGTCGTCCTCTAAAGATGCGTCAAATGTGGCTAAGTATTAAATAGTGTATTCATCGTGAATGTTATACTGCTATATGGGACTTGAAATGTTAAGCCACCTCAACCCCACCCCCACTCCCATGTTAACCAAAGCATGTCAATAGCTTTTAAAGTAATGTAAATTTGATAGTATTGTATAATGGATCATGCAATTTGTAGTATTTATAGAAGTCTAGACTACGTGAAATGTCGGCCGTATTACATAGATGAAATTGCAATTGAGATAGGGTTACAGCATGTGTTTATGTCCTTAGCAGGCAGGTGCTGTTTGTCCCTTTCCATTATACTGTCCACAACTGATGTGTCTACAGCAGAAGGGTGTAAAAAATGTCTGTAAATGAAACATTATTACCTAATCAAGTTGAAATATTGTGGGAAAAGGAGAACTTGCTCGTTTTCAGCAATTTCATCTTTTGTCACATTGTTTTCAATTGTCATCTGCTGAAAAGGCGTCAGAAATCGTTTGAATGTGGTAAAGGGTTAAAGCCGTGTAGCTGGGAAGGAATTCATATAAATTGTGCACTTTGTGACAAGTTTTTGAAATTGGGCATGCTGTTTAGTATGAACCTAAGCTATTCAGAAACAACCGCATACAAATTGAGGTAGTCACCTGGTGACCGTTATGCACAAAATCCAAATTGGCCGACATCGAAAACAAGAAATGTTATATTTCAATTTCTTATTGTACTAGATTATTGTGATTGAAATACATTTTCCATGTTTGGGGTGCAAGGGAAGCATTTATAAGGTTGCTTAGTGTTTTACGACGCTTTTACCCTTTTTTTTCAGTTATATCACGGCGTTTCCTTGGTAAATTTCCAGTAATTTTGGTTGATTTATCCTGACACCTGCCAGTCAGTTGTAATGCTTACCCCGCAACCCTGAGCACCAAGGAGGGCTGCCATTATTACCATTTTGAAAGTCATTTATAAGGGCTTTGACTTACAAAAAAGAACGTTTGACCGATTAAGTGAATTGGTGATGTAATGTCCGATCAAAACATTAAGGTTATATATAGACATTGTCCGGTTTTTTGGTGGAGTAAACCATTGACTTTGATTGCAAACTGCCAACAGCTTGATTTACACTCGGAAAATGTTAAGAGACATGTGAATATTAGTCTGCAGTCTGCAGTGGGTTTAAACAATTACAAAATTATAACTCATTTTCGTTTGACTTCTTAATCTTATTTTAATGAAAATGGACACGCATTTTTGACAGTGAGCTGATTTATGCAACCGAAACAAAAATGTATCTTAATTCAAGTAAGCGTCGGGGAGTGTTGGAGTGCCTTTGTGGAAGGCACATTTCTTAGCCTAGTACTTCTTGGCTTGCCCAGTGATCATGAATATGTGAACTGTCCGCGATATAAATGGACTATTCATGAAATGACAATGACAATGACAAATCTTTATTCAGAAGTACTTAGGCCACCGGCCCATAATACATAATATTTATACAATTTTTACAATAGATTGACGGTTTCACGTCTGTATAAAAACAAGTCTTCAATGCATCCAGATAATTACATTCAGTTTTGCCAGGGACACTATATTACATGTATTGTAATATAGTGTCTCTGGTTTTGCCTAAGGTGTGTATTAGGTTACTAAACATCAAAATACCTTTTTTGTCATTCCGAATTAAACCCGTGAACTAATATATGGAGAACGTAATTAACTCAACATTTCCAGAGTCCGTTTTCTTAAATTATAGTGTTAACTTTTGATACATGAAAAATGCTATCGTCCGATATTGAACATGGAATATTATATTTTTCTTATGAAATTTGGTGCTGACAGAGTGGTGAACATTAATACGCTGATATGAATCACTCTCGGGTCCTTCCCCTAATCCAGATTATGTAAACTATTTCCCTTTTGTCTACCTGTTTCAAATGTCGACTGATGCAGATGCCTAATATATACTTTGGCTGTTTTCTCGTGTTAAGCAGATACTACGTACAGGTGTAAGGCTAAGGTGTATTTACGAATGATATGAAAGCTGCTAAACGGAAATACATCTAAGCGACAGGGATGAAAACAGTGTGGTATAAGGAGCCACTGCTCATCATGTCTTCAAAGGTCATTTTGAGTGCATTGTACCGAGTTTCAGGCCGTTTTGAACAGCATTTATGATCAATCACCCCAACAGTTCAAATACTCATTCGTCCTGGGCGAATCTAGCCAACTATGCAATAGGACTGAAAACAGTGTGGTAAGAGGAGCAATTGCTCATCGTGATTTCAAAGGTCGCTTTGTTTGTATTGTTGAGTGTTTTACCATCATAACATCATATATGTCAAATCGCCCGCACTGTTCACATACGCATGCGTCCTGTGTGATTCAACCCAGCTACTCAATAGTACTGAAAGGGAGCAATTGCCTGTCCTGCTTTCAGAGGTCGTTTTGTTTGTATTGTTGGGTGTTTTAGGCCGTTTTCAACATCACTCCGGTCATACCACCACGTCAGTTCACACACACGTGATCCCTGGTTGAATCAACCCAGCTATGCAATAGAACTGAACACATTGTTGCAAAAGGTGCAATTGCCCGCCATGCTTATACAATGTCGTTTTGTTTGTATTGAAGGCGTTTTTTATCTTGGAAGCGAGTTGTTGCATGACTTAATAATTGTGGAAAGTGGTATAAACTATCTGCATGTGGGAAAGGGTTAGTATGTGTTCACTGGTCTTCGCACCTCTGCAGGCCAAATCCCTTTCGGCAGTACAGTGAACGATTTTTCCCATAACCCCGTTCCCACATGCATAAACTCCCGATAAATGAACTATTGAAAACATTGTGGTAAAAACAGCCATTGCTCATCATGTTTTCAAAGGTCGTTTTGCTTGCATTGTTAGTGTTTTAGGCCGTTTTCAAGAGCATGTATGCCAAATCATCATCACAGTTCACATACTCATATTTTCTTGGTGATTCTAACCAGCTAGGCAATAGGACTGAAAACAGTGTTGTAAGAGGAGCCATTGCTCATCATGCCATTGCTCATCATGTTCTAATCGGTCGTTTTGATTGCGTTGTTTGGTTTTTTGGGCCGTTTTCAACAGTATTTATGTCCAATCACCCCCACAGTTCACACACTCATGCATCCTAGGTGAATCAACCCGACTGTGCAATAGGACTGAAAACAGTGTGGTAAGAGGAGCCATTGACCATCGTGCTTTCAAAGGTCGTTTGGATTGCGTTGACGGTGATTTTATAGGCCGTTTACAACAGCATTTATGTTAAATAAGCCTAACTGCTAACACGCATGCTTCCTGGGTGAATCAGCCTATCTACGCGACAGGACTGAAAACAGTGTGGTATAAGGAGCCATTGCTCATCTTGTTTTCAAAGGTCGTTTTGAGTGCATTGTACGGAGTTTCAGGCCGTTTTTAACAGCGTGCATGTCCAATCACCCCCATAGTTCACATACTCATGCGTCCTGGGCGAATCTAACAAACTATGCAATATATCTAAAAACAGTGAGGTAAGAGGAGCCATTGCTTATCGTGTTTTCAAAGGTCGTTTTGTTTGTATTGTTTGGTGTTTTACCATCATAACATCATATATTTCACATAAGCCTCACTGCTCACACGCATGCTTCCTGGGTGAATCAGCTCATCCACGCGACCGGACTAAAAACAGTGTGGTACAAGGAGGTATTGCTCATCATGTCTTCAAAGGTCGTTTACAGAGTTTCAGGCCGTTTTCAACAGCATTCATGTCCAATCACCCCACCGTTCACATACTCATGCGAATTGGGCGAATCTTGCCAACTATGCAATAGGACTGAAAACAGTGTGAGAAGAGGAGCCATTACTCATCGTGATTACAAATGTTGTTTTGTTTGTATTGTTGGGTGTTTTATCATCATAACATCATATATGGCAAATCGCCCGCACTGTTCACAAACTCATGCGTCCTGTGTGATTCAACCCAGCTACTCAATAGTACTGAACACACTGTGACAAAGGGAGCAATTGCCCGCCCTACATTCAGAGGTCGTTTTGTTTGTATTGTTGGGGTTTCAGGCCGTTTTCAACATCATTCCAGTCATACCACCCCGTCAGTTCACAGACTCGTGATCCCTGGGTTAATCAACCCAGCTATGCAATAAAACTGAACACATTGTGGCAAATGGAGCAATTGCCCGCCATGCTTATAAAATGTTGTTTTGTTTGCATTGTAGGGGGTTTTGATCTTGGAAGCGAGTTGTTGCATGACTAAATAAATGTGGAAAGTGGCATAAACTATCTGCATGTGGGAAAGGGTTATTATGTGTTCACTGGTCTTCACACCTCTGCATGCCAAATCCCTTTCGGCGGTACAGTGAACGATTTCTCCCATAGCCCCTTTCTCACATGCATAATCTCCCGATAAATGAACTATCGTTCAAGTATTTTAACTGTTTATTAGTTTCGTTTCTTTTCTATTTTTACTTCTTCTCAAGAAGTAACTTTCTTCACATTGTATGCTGAAGATGCTGAGTGTGGCTTACTTTTTGGGTAAAAGACCAGGAATTTCAAGAATTTGACTTAGCATCTTCTATTTCGTTAATTTAAGTCTGCACGCACATTTAAGACAAAAATAGTTTTATGAATAAAAACAAACTATTTTTTTTTTTTTTTTTTTTTGACCTTGTCATATTAAGAAGTGTGTTTAGCTCAATGTTAAAGTTTCTTTTCTTTTTTTACTTTTTCTAGGGCTTCCAAATACAAATGCCACTGAATAAATATTGCTTAGTTGTTTCCCAATAATAAATGAAATTGTTTTCATTCTTGGGAAAATGTCACCAAGTTGCAGATGTTGCATAACGTTTCGAAAGACATGTAGTATATATCTAGAAGTGGGTGAGAAATATAAGATTTTAATCAAACCTATAATACATGAAGTTTGGTCACGGCCTACCTATTACACGCACCCACAATACAACTATAGATTATTCAAAACTTCCTGTTTCAAAACAGGGTAAATCATAGACGGTTCGAATCTGAGATCGAAACTGCATACAGAGGAAGAGATAATCAATGTAAGTTGTTAGATTATATTAATGTATCTTCTTTTTTCTGCATTGAAATAGTTATTTGTAATGCGTGTTAATCCGTAAACGATTATGTAAACGAAGGCGTTGACTACAGTGAAATAGTTTTATGGCGAAAATATACAGAGTCGAATACATACTCCTGAGTCGACAAATGATACTATTAAACACTTATTAACTTATGACAGTTAATGATTCCAAAATAAGAAATGCAGTGAAATAAGGAGAACATTTACATTTCAATCATTTGTTTTTTTTCAACTTTACATTTTCCAAAACCAAACTTTTATAATTTGTCAATTAGACATACACTTTTCTAAAAGAGATAATGTTGTTTGGAATAAAATAAAATTGCTCATTGAAAACAATCTCACTGAAGAGGATTAAAGGAACTGTCACACGATCGATGATTAGAGACTAGATATGCTAGAAGTAACTCAAAAAGCTGTAATCAAAGCACTGAACTTGCTGCCAGCAAGGGGCTAACTGCAGATCACGGATTTCATTTGGACTAGGATTTACCGATCACATAAGTTAATCAAATACACATTGCACTTTGTAATATCCTTTTTTCAATAATATTTGAGTTGAAAGCAAAACGTTGTATTTACAGAATGGGGGTATATCGCAAATCTAATATTTGTTTACCAAAAGGTCGCGGAAAAGTTAATACACTCTTTGGTGCATGTCATATCAAAATCAAAGGAGACCGGAGTAAACAAATGATAATTTGAAATTGAGAGTCCAATTCTAACTTTAAAGCAAAAAAAAAAAACACCTGTAATTACATTTTCTGTTTATTATTTTGAATAAAATAAACTGTGGCATCATTTTTTGCCTTGTTTGAAATGTATTATAGCATGGTTTTAAATAAACACATTCATGTTATAAACAAAGGAACAATAACATTGTACTATTGTGTAAAAAAAAAAAATATATATAACAATGAAAAGCAAAGTGCCTAGAGATTATTTAACAGTAAACTATTTCAACTAATCGGAAAAGCGAAATGTATTGGTCTGTCTAGCATGGCTTTATAAATAGTCACAGCTGTCTCAATATGTTTGAATGAGTAGGTTACAGAGGTGTCAAAAGGCATTTAACAGCATTTGTTTCGGATTTTGATAGCACTCTGAAAAAGGAGTGGTTATTTAATTGTCAACTTCGAATATGGGTCATGTCGGGTCAAAAACTAGGTAACTAGGCCAAATTTAAGGAAAATCTTGTTAACACTCTTGAAGCCGCATTTTAAACATGAGCATGTTGAAACTTTGTCAGAATATTTGTCTTGATGATATCTAGGGTAAGTTTGAATATGGGTTAGGTCAGGTCAACAACTAAGTCACTAGGCCAAATTGTATACAGATCGCATTTTTGACTTGAGGAGCTTGAAATTTTGTCAGAAAGTTTGTCTTGATGATATTGCCATTGGCGCTGAAAGAGTTATGTCTTAAATAGCCCATTCTCGGGTGAGCGATTCCAGGGCCTCACGGCCCTCTTGTTTACTGTTTCTCAACAAGTACTTGTGCTAGGTCTTTCAAAACCTTATTTATGTTAGGTTCTGTTCAATGGTTATTCCTAACCTGGTAGGGTATTTTTGAAAGTTGTCTGCTTTGAAAACACAAAGAGAAAACATGTAACGTCCAACAAAATAAAGCACTTCTATACTTAAAAAAAAAACGTAGTGGAAAAGGATAACTTGCTCGAAACGAGCTGTTTTCCTGATACCACAATGTTTTCAAAAATCAAAGTCGTCAAATGTCGTCTGTTTCGGGTCAAGGTTTCAGGGTTTCCATGAAATTCAAAAGGAAAGAAAAAAGAACTTTCATTGGTTTGGGATTTATTATCTTATTGATTTAGAAATTTAATTTTCCTCTATTCCGCTATTTCATTTGCTCCACTGGCAAAAATATAAAAAAATCTCATTAAATGAAAGTATAATAATTAACCAGACTTGAAAATATTGTGGCAAATGGAGAAATTGCTCATCATGAGCAATTTCTCCATTTGCCATAATGATTTCAAAAGTCGGTTGCTGCATATGCGTAAAAATGCGTCTGCAGGTGATAAAGGTTTAACTCTACTTTCATTTTCGATAAAAAAGTATACATTAGCCCATGCATATTTAATCTGTCTTTATCATCCGCAGTAAAAGGGTTATTTTTTTTATAAAAAAGATCCTTTCATTTGTAAAGATTTTTTCCGGTATTTTCAAAATCATCTGTTGCAGATTTATTGTAAAATGGTAAACAGTAAACATTAAATGAAAGTATAATAATTAACCAGACTTGAACATATTGTGGCAAATGGAGAAATTGCTCATCATGAGCAATTTCTCCATTTGCCATAATGATTTCAAAAGTCGGCTTACATATATGATGACAAATATGTTGCTAGGGAAAACCCATCATTGCAGCATTAGCGACCAGTGTAGATCTAGATCTTTAGTTTGCGAAACAAGCTTTCAGCTTATGATATTACTCGATGTTAGCTACCTTGACACCAAAACAGTACTCGCGCCGTTTGTGTTGTAAAATCCCAAAGGCAGAACCCGCTCATCACGGAATTCGAACCCGTGACCTTTGGTACGAGAGGCATACGCTCTATCGCGGTACCACGGTGTTCCACTTCATACATTCTGATCAGATAACATGTATTAATGCATTGTCAGATTTCTATATCAACTTGTCGGGAAGTATGATTTTTTCCTGGACCAGGATCCAATTCCATCAACCTTACTTAGTGATAAGTAACACTAAATACTAAACTTAGTGATAAGTAACACTAAATACTAAACTTAGTGATAAGTAACACTAAAGACTCCATTAAGGCAGATTTCATCTATTTTGTTAAACTTATCCCTTTCCCACATACAACAAATCTGCACCAGACGACTTTGGAAACATGGTGACAAAAACATGAACAATCTCTATAAAAGATAGCTTAATTGTTAAATAAAGTTGAAAATATTGTGGCCAAAGGAGAAATTTCTCACCTGCTATCGTATCAAATTGCGTCTGCAGGTTGGAAAGGGTTAACTTATACACATGCCTAACACTCTTATTATTTATCTAAGTATTGTTAGTCAGCAACGTAACTATTTATGTCACGTTAGTCATTTACTTAATCTCTGTGTAAAACATGAATGTTGGGATGTGTCCCAACCTTATTCAAGATTGTTTTCTTCTTAAAAGTATTTCTTAGTGCTAAGTAGGATTGTCGGAGTTAGACCCAGGGTCAATTCTCTTTTCGTTCCTTTCATAAAACATTCGGTCCTGAATGATGAACTGTTAGATAGTGTGAAGTACAATTTATCTTTTTTATTCATTTCATTTATTCATATATTTACTTACATTTACAATTACGTAAATAGCATAAGCTCTATTTAACAATATACATGTACATCGATATGATAATAGAAAGTCACAATGATACAATGGAATTAATTATTTTGAGTAGGGAATAGTACGAAAGACCGGTGGTGACTTCCAAACTTCAAACTTCACATTTCACATCATGTCTTCAAAATTACACTTCCAATTGACTGATTCGAACGTGATAACTTCCAAACAAACGACCCTGAAACATTGTAAAATGGTTAAACCCTGTTAAATGGGTTTTCTCCTATTACTAATCATATCAATACTTATGAACACTTAAACGTGAGGGACTTTTAATAATCCAATCAAAATCTGTTTAAGCATACGCTATCTAAACGGAGAGTATCCCTCGAAACCCCACAATTTTTAATTTTTAATAATGATATGTACAATAATAATGATAATGACAGGGACGTAGATAATATCTTACCTACGTTCCTGATAATGATTATAATGAATGATGATGATGATGATGATGATGCTAATGACACTTATCTTTATTTAATAATAATAATAATAATAATAATAATAATAATGATAATAATTATAATTATAATAATAATAATAATGAAACGTATAAAAATAATAATAACGATAATAAAAATATAATGTTTTATACTAGTAATAATAATAAAAATAATGAAAATGATAAAAATTAATGATATATAGTCATCATCACTAACATCGCCATAAGCCGAAACGGTTTAAGCTGCAGTCCTCCTTATCCCTCATGGTTACAGGGTTGCATCGGTGCTATTTATTTATTTAGCATTTAATAGTTCATACTTACAGCCAATGAATATACAAACATATAACATACTATAAGGTTGTGTATAATAACAGCAATTCTTTACCGAGAACAAAGTACTACAAAATGCAAAGTAATTGTTTCCACATTTGTTTTGATCAAGAAATGTCATTTATCAATGGTGAATGAACTTCAAGGCATCAAGCTACCAATATCAAAATACGCAAAACTAATCGAAGAATCCTTCCCTTAACTCTATCACTGCAGATGTTTACTATGTGAACTCTTCCGTGTTGAAAATTGGACCTCTCCATTTTTCAACCAAAAGGAAATATGGTGAAATACAATCTGCATTGTTTGCAAAAACCTTAAATTGCCTGTGGTAGCGAAAGGGTCATCTAAAAAAAACCATTGAAGGTGGTGTTAAGGATGTACTGAACAGAGAAGTTGAAATTTAAAAAAAAAAAAAATGTAACATTGTTATTAAATCTTCTGATTTTGTTGACAATTAAAACCTTTTTAGTCTTTTTATAATAAGATACAGTTGCAACTTATCAACAGAGCATCCGTCTAATTAATGATAACACTCCTTTGATTATCATGAAGTATTTACTACCCGTTTAGCGCATTAATAACTATATAGAGTTATTACAAACCAAAATTCACAATGATACGCGTGTCTGAACAATCCAAGCGCTAGTAAACCCAAACATTTGCCGATAACAAAAACAAATTGGTTTTCAAAAAATATTCGATGTAAACAAATATTGAAAGTCAATGGCGCTTAACTATATGATAACAGGGCGGTACAGGGGGGCACTTAACCTAACTTTCGAAACTTCAAGATAATTTTTCAATATTACATTGAAGATCTTTATCGGAACTTGATTCTTTAAAATGGAGGAATTTGATTGTTTGATAGAGTGTTTGAAGATACAAATCCAAGCAGTCAAACAAGACTAAAATACGAAATTCTTTAATAAATCAATCATTTGTAAGTGAAGTTTTAATTTACTCTACCTGCTTGTTGTTTTCTTCAAAAAAATCATCGTATATTCGCAAAGCAAAATTGCCAATTTTAACTGCAAACGAAATGTGTTTACTTTTGCATTTTGTGCCGCTTAATTCATTTATAAATCGTTCTCTTGACTGGTTCAAACGTACTCCAAATCGAACTCAGTGGAGAACGTTCTCAAAGTGTTTCATAGTTCGCGTCTGAGAACGAATTGAAACTGTTCTCATGTGAGCATGAATTCTGAGTACGGAGAACGTTTCTGAGTTGAGAACATTTCGAGATTTAAAGTTTCGGGACTTCACCAACTAAGTGTCGACTCGCATTTACAGTTGATTAGTATAAATATGATTGATTGATAGATGGATTTGAGTTAAACACCATTTTCAAAAAAAATCAGTCTTCTCACGAGAACAAGGTTTACTAGTTAATAATTTGTTTCCTGGCTTTTTCACAACAGTATTCCACATACAATATTTCAAACAACTGGCTGCTTTTCCACGTACATGTAGACAGCAAGCTCATTGGTAGATGACGCTTGTCGCATTGACTTTTGTCAAACTTTGGAAATAATTTTGGCCGAGCTTGAGTTCGTCGTTATGGCCATTTTGTCCTTTTTAGAGTTAACTGTTTATAGGCCAGACAAGGTTATGTTGTTATAAATGCAAGACAACCTTGTCAGAATAAATTTTTTTAGCAACGTCTTTATTGGCCAACGTTTGGTCTTCTCTTTATATCTTATTGCAAGTTTGGGGGTTACCTCTGATTAAAATGTGTAATTTAATCATTAAATAAACCCTGCTTTCTTATGTTGTTAAAACCTTTCTGTGTAAGGGTTTACCCTGAATTAATGGTTTTTTTTATTACCCACCCCCATTTTAGCATAACTTGCTCAAGTCACAATTGAAGCTTTTACAAATATTGCCTTACCTTTTACTTTTTGAAATGGTAATAGATAAGTCTAGTTCACTACATATACATCATTAGCAGGAATAATATACGATTCTTCCAATTAGCTAATTAGTAAAACCAGATGATATCATAATCAACCAGACGATTATTTGTCCATCCAATTCAATTTATTTTGACCTTAAGCATGAGTTAAGATACGACTGTTAACCTATTACTCTACTGTATAATTCAGTTATGTTTCATAATCAATTTAACCCGACGAATTCAAACAATATATTTAAAATCAACCATATTGTATTGGAAATGTTAAAAGTCTCAGTAAAATGGAAAATATAAATGTTGAATATTGTCATTAAACACTGCGAATGTACAACATCGAGGGAGTCTCGATTATGTAGAAATTAATACCGGCATTTGGTTACTTGACGCAGGGCTCTCTGAAGGACACCCATACGCATGTGCTATCAGCCCGCATTTCATTTGCATGGATGTCAATAGCCGTGTACATAGAGTTCATGTAACCATCGAGTGGCTGGAGACAACAACTATCATTCGTATGGATTCGCCGCTCGATTCTCAGATAGTCATCTGATAGAAAAAGTCTGGGACATATGTTTCCGATACCAGCCATACCTGTACAGTCAACATGCTCCTTTGACAAGCACTACTGGAGGAATGGGCTCAGATTTCACAACAGAATATCCGAGGGTTTATTGGCAATATGAGGAGGCGATACCAACCTATGTAATGTTGTGTAGTATACATACAATAAGAGCCCTTTTGTATGTGTATCCACTGATTCAAGCCATATATAGCCTTTGTCCCGTCGCTTTCATTACAGTTATCGCCTATCCCGACCGATAATACGAGTCTTCACAAAACGTACATTTTTATAAGAAGGAAGTATAAAGACCGGACGAAATAGTGACTGATTCAGTCATTTGGTCAGTGAATTAAGTAAAAAAGGAAGGTGTGACAGTTTGATTGTTACTGGTTAGTACCTATTTATATTTCATACTTAGAAACGACGATTAAAATTCTTCTTTCTTTTTTTAAGAACAACTGAAGAGCTGGTGCGATCGTATTACGTATTTTTAAACAATTTTATGTTAAGACTTATTTTCTGGAAACCGTTTTTACAGTTGTCTTTGATTTGGCTGCAAGCTCTTTTAAAGTTGTACAAATAGCGCTGACATATTGCGCGATATTACCGTCAAACCTAAACATTCATAGAAACGCTATTTCTCTGAAACTGCGAAAGCTGGACCTTCCGTTTTTTGGTGGTCCTCTACCAAAGTTGTACAACAGTGACCCTGTGGTCATAATTTGACCCTTTCCTGTGCACTTTTAGTTTTGAATAGAAGCATTTTGTGAAAACAAGAGCGAGAGGTTCAATATTTGGTTCATCATTTAACAGAATGGTCCCTTACCGAGCGTATACAAATAACAATCATGAGTCTAGAGTTGATCCCCATCCTACAACTTATAGGTGTAAATAAAAATACTTGAATACTTTCCTTCTTCTTCCTTTATCCTGCAACAGATGGAAGTTCAATATTTCAAATTATTGTATACTTCGATATTTTTCCTTCAATTTTACATTTTAAAAAAGGATGCTGTATCTGTCGATATAGAACGCTAAGATATTGCACTCAGATCTTGTTCACGTGCTGCTACGGACTGAACTATTTCCATACAGTAACCTTACAGAGCGCTCTCATCCAACCTATATTGAGTTTAGAGATCAGAGCTAACATTGTTTGGTACATCGCTTGAAGAGGACACGCAGTGATAACTCGATAGACATACACACAAACACAATCCGCTCTATTCATAGACAAGCTGTGAGTAAAACCATACGAAGTTTCTGACGTAATAACGTGAAGTGTATTTCAATGACTTCGGTATATGTAGACTTGCTACACATTTAGCCATACGGTTTAGGACTAGTTTATTTTATAGTCGTTGACGATATATATATATATAAGTGTATCTTAATGACATATGACCAACACAATCAAGGGGGATTTAATAACTGCTAGGATGAATAAGCAAATAATTGTTTAAAATGTAGGTTTTCTTATTACTGTTGTCATTCTCCGATGTGAAGATTTTCAATGCAAAATAGAAGATGTGTGTTCGCTCTAATGAACAAACTATGAGGTAAAATGGACATCGAAATCGTAATAATGAACATTATAATCCAGGCGTAAATACCAGAATAAGATTATTATACGAGTTCTTTAAAAATCCACTGTTAGAAAATGCGTTACACATCATTTTATTTACAGATGCAATAACATATAGTATTTTCTTGATAGAAAGTTTTGCAGAGAAAAATCATATCTAAGAGACATTTTGGGTAACAACTAATAACTAATAACTAATAAAACTGTTTTCTTACAAGATTGCTATAGGCTATTGAAAAGCAAGACAACAGGCTATATTTTATATTACTCTGTATTAAAAGTTAAGCAAGGTATATATCAAAAGGAAAATAAAGTTGCAGTACCGATATTTGACATTGTATTGTCTACTCGGCACGTGGACACTTTGACATCTCTCTCGACCTTTGGTCTCACGAGATATACCTGTTCATGCCCCTAGTAGAACAAAACTAAACCCGATGTAGCTACTATAATATAATATTTCCTTTATATTGAACTAATACTACATGCCAGTAAACATAACGTTAGAAGGTCAATGAAATTATTGCGTCATTTCTGTTTCTTTCTGTCTGAACTTTATTTGATCACTCCTCATTATAATCATACAAGCATAGTAACTCAGTATAGAGTTAAAAAATGTTACGACATGTGTCATCAGTTATACTATCTCCAAACAGTATAATAAAGTACACATGCGTGTTAACAAAATATGTCATATTGTTTATTTATTTAGTTACATCATTGGAAACGGGAAATAAAGCTAGCCAATGTATTCCTTTCCGTGTTTTTTTCCTTTGAAAGTCTTTTCAACGCGTGATACATTTACAACATTTGTACTTTAATTTAAACTCTCGTTTTATCTAAATAGGTTTTCTGTGGGTTGAGCTTATCGTTTTTAAATCCATGATCCATATTTAAACAAAATTCAAGCATTCTAACACCATCAGTTGAGAGTCTACCTTTCGAAAAAAAAATTGATATATAAAATTATATATTTTGTTGTTGAATTTTGCCTTTTCTATTTAAAACAAAAAGCTATACGAGTTCGAAACTACGAAATGGACACTTTATCCACAGCCCTCTGAAATTCTCCAGTAATTGCACAATCAATACATTTATATCATTTTTAAAATGTGGTATATTCACCTTTGCGTCGCAATTTAATTTAAAGAAGTATAAAAGTCGAATTGTACATTTAGTAAATGCAAGGAGAATATCATATTGACAAAAAGTAGTTTCGTCACTTGATAGTTATAAATTGAATGAAAATGTTATGACATTCACTTTGTATTTATAAGATTATAAATCACTGAGAAACATCAACAAAAATAGTTCAAGATTTAATTAAGTTTCTGTGCAGCTGGAGCTAAAATAGATCTTCAGAAAACCCTTGTGTTATCTTTAGATTTATATGTCAAGGATAAATGTAGAATGCGTTACTAACATGAGACGCGTCCGGCGGAGGTCGTCTCAGCATGTGTGCTATCAGCGTATTTAAAGATGATATTAAATGTCTGAAGCAGCAGACTACTAATTTTGTTGTACTTGATATATCAAAATTGCAGCGATTTACTTCCATGTTGACTTTAACTACATCCAACGTTCTTCATTGTGAATTTAAGTATATAGCTATACTCATATATTACTTATTCTGCCATTGGTATGCGTGTGTGTGTCTTTTTTATGCTCTAGATTTCACCTAATATTTTAATTTCTGTCATTTAAGCTCGACTGCACGAGGATGAGCATTTTAAATCAATTACAAAAGCACATAGAACAATCGAAAGAGCAGAAAGTAAGATTTCGATTAATATACGATACATCAAAGCATAAACTGAGTGCCGATGATTTCCACCAACATTGCGACAACAAAGGGCCGACGTTGACTATTCTTTACGGTATAAACAATGTTGAGTATGGTGGATACACCAAGGAAACTTGGTCTACGGTAACAGGTAATGAAACATCTCTTGTATGTTTAGTAAAGGTGTAGATATATAAAATACGAAACAGTGACCTATCAAATATAGCAAAATAACAATAACAGTTTTGTGGCGTCTACATGAGAAACGCTTAGAAAGTGTGACAATTGAGGACTGATACTCGTCGATGCACATGGAAGCAAATAAGGAATTTATTTGGTGTATATGCAATTAGTTTGTACTATGAAGTTCAATTTGTATAATGTGGCGTCATTATCAATTTTTAAAACCATGATATATTTCAAATATTTCTGTTTAGCAAATAATATATATTTGAGAATGGGATTACTAGATATAATGTAAATGGGGCAGGGTTGTTTTTTCTTGTTTATCAACACTTTTTTCCAATATTGAAAAATGAATTATTTGTTAAAATATGTTGAACGATTCTGTATTTTATCGATCGAAATAAGTCGAATAAGAGCAGAATCGGTATAGTGATTCATCGCACTGGTTGCATGTACCTGGCCTTTTCTTTCTATATTTTAAATGATACGTTTCATATCAAAATGTGTTTTGTGCCGCTAGTGAAAATATTTACCTAGAAGCACGATGAAATATATTTTGATCCTTCCTCGAAACAAGCTCTATATACACTTAACAAAATTTATAACTGTGCACATATTGCTTGAATATAACTTTTTTATTCATCAACATTTTCACACGAAATTTTGAAATATTAGTTGTAATCGTGATGATTTGGTCATATTTAATAATTTATAAAAAAAAAAGCGCGTAAAACCATGAATCGACAAAAACTGCAAATGCACGGAGAGGCGGTGGGTTGGCTCGAAAATAAATTAGCACGTGGTCAATTTGGAAAGTTGAACAATACCCGCATCCAAAAAACACAAAACCGGGCGAATGTCAATTGTGCAACGCGGAATAGCCGTTGGACGTTTCAACGCTGGTGTCTACCAATCTGAGGCTAGCTCCAAAATTCACTTATTTTTAATAAACAAAACAAGAAAAGGTTAAATAAATGAAGGCTACCATCAGTTATCATTGAAATAATCGTTGAAAGTAAATTCATTGTTTTCAATAGCATTTGCAGGTTGGGCAACGATTGAGAGTACACCTTACACAATTCGAAACATGATACAAAAATACGACTCAACTGGCAATGTAACATACACCCAAAACTATGTGCATTGCTACGTCACGTCAATGCGAATGAGTTGACAATCAGTTATATACAGTCAGGTTGGACACATGCGCAAATAGACTCTTCTCCAATCGATGAGTTTTAGCTTTTTCAACAGCTTTACCTTTATCCTTTTGTTTTAGTTCGCTTTTTGAGGTTTTGACTTGAAATGAATATGATAAGATGATATATATCTTTGCAATTGTCAGCACAATCAGACAAATATTCAACAAAATACGGTCAAATATATACCTGCACAGTTATAAGGTGTTTTTTTCAGTGTATATATTTAGAACATCGATCTTACCATATTGTTTATGCAGGTTCCAAACCCGACGAAACAGCTTTCATTTTTACGACCAAAGGTGGCCATCTGCATGTGTTCAAGATACGTGATGGTAGTGAGAAAAATGCCATCTACTGTTACAAGGGATATGGGCCTTGCTTCGGCAGAACCTTTTTCTCTGGAGGTTTTTTGACCTTTTCTGACGGACCAATAACTACAAGTGGGAGTGGCATATATAAATTAAATGGTTACATGCAGAGCATTGCTTCATTTGGGAGGACAAGTGAAAGTATCAGTCGAACAGAGTTTAACGGAGGAAGCATGGACGTAAAGCGACTCGAAGTCTATGAAGTTTGTAAGTTCATTTTTTCCTGTTTTGTTATAAGAAGAAAATGAAAAGGTACCTTTGAATAAACAAACGTTAAAAAGGGATAAGCTTTTAAAATACACTTGAAATTCTATAAATGTGAGTGAACTAAACATTTGAAATAATAAACTTATAATCTAGCGTGGAAATTGCCCTTTAAAAGCCAATTAATGCGCCTTATTTAAAATGGCATTTAGATTTCTTTGCGAGTAATCGACATCAATTATATAGTTGATAGCCACATGATAAATATATAGATCTTCCTTTTGTGGTCAGGTACTCTGTAGATAAATTGTTTGCATTGATGATAAAGGTGTTATTTACGCGATTGCTTTGAGAATCACAAAGTAATCATATCCATTACTATAGAGTTGCAGATGAGTAGCCCTGGGACCAACTAGTGAACTTTTATTGCTTGAAACTCAACACTATCTGCTTTCAAATTATAATCAAATCAGAATAAGACTTGTGATTTTAAAGATTTAATTAATTCACAGCTCTTTGTACTGAATGACACTGTGAATAAAATCGTGTCGAGCAATGTTGATTTAAACTCAGGTATCTGTCAAATTACAGATTGTTTATACAATTCAGCATTTTCTCTCTTTGGTAAGACATATACTACTAATAATCACAATGCAGGCAAGGTAAAATTTAAAAGCCCGTGGTTCAATCAAGAATGCTATACCGCTCGCAAACAATGTAATGCAGCGAACAAAGTTTATCGTAAAAATAATAGTTTATACAATGGTGATGTACTGTTAGCCAGTAGACGCAATTATAGTCTTATTAAAAGAAGAGCACGTGCACAATATCGTTTGTCGGAAAGAAGTAAATTTACTTATTTAGCTAAGCAGAATTCTAAATCATTTTGGGCTGAAATTAATAAAAGAAAAAAGAAGAAACATGTTAAATCTAACATAACAAATGATGAATATTTTGAATATTTTAGGGATATTTTTTCAAATGATGATATCTTTTCAAGCGTAAATATAGAGAGTGAATTACGTAATAAGGAGTATACTATTAATTCAGTTGATCAATTAGATAGGGAGTTCACTGTTGAAGAAATTTTGAAAGCAATTAGTTCACTAAAACGTGGCAAAAGTGGTGGGGTCGATTTATTGATTCCAGACATGTTTATAGATTGTAAAGATATACTATCACCAGTTTTATGTAAATTATTTAATCATATGTATACAAACAATGTTTACCCTGAAGAATGGACTAAAGGGGTAATTGTACCAGTGCCCAAAAAAGGCAATGTTGATGACATAAATAATTACAGAGGTATCACTCTTACAAGTATTTTTTCAAAGATATTCTCTAATGTACTTGATACTAGACTGCGTATTTGGGCAGAAAATAATAACAAATTAACGGATTATCAATTTGGTTTTCGCAAAAACAGAAGTACTGTTGATTGTGTTTTCATATTAAACTCTATAATAAATAGAGTTATAAACAGTGAAAAGCGGAAATTATATTGTGCTTTTATAGATTTTCGGAAAGCTTTTGACATGGTCTATCGAAATGGTATTTGGTACGAATTAATTAAAAGTGGAGCTTCAACGAAAATTGTTAGAATGTTAAAAACCATTTACGAGAAAGTCAAGGCTTCTGTTAGAGCTAATGGGCTCACAAGTGAATATTTTGAAAGCTACATGGGTGTAAAACAAGGGGAACCACTCTCACCGCTTTTGTTTGTTATCTTTATAAATGACATGTATCAATATTTGTATACAGAGACAAATGACTACTTGAATATAGATGATATTAAGCTGTTTTTATTGCTTTTTGCTGATGACGCTGTTTTATTCTCTTACACTAAGGAAGGTCTTCAGACTTTGCTAGATAATTTAGAAAGATATTGCGATGAATCGGGAATGAAGGTAAACACAGAGAAAACAGTAGTAATGGTTTGCCAAAAAGGGCCACCTTGTAAAGAGATTGATTTGTCTTACAAAGGTCAACAATTACAATTAGTAAAACAGTTTAATTATTTAGGTGTTGCCTTGTCTTATAATGGAAAATATTATAATACACAGAAGCGTTTGTCTGAACAAGCCAGGAAGGCTTTATTTTCACTTAATTCTCTGTTTGAACAAATATCCTTAAACGTAGCCGAAAAAGTAAATTTGTTTGATTCAATGATATTACCCATACTTATGTATGCAACAGAAGTTTGGGGATTTCATAAAGGAAATGAGGTCGAAAAGGTACATTTAAAATTTTTGAAACAAATATTATCGGTAAGACAACAAACGTCAAATGCAACACTGTATGGTGAATTGGGACGCTATCCACTTGTTATTTTACGTAATATTTATATAATAAAATATTGGAGCAAAATATGTAACTCTCCGGGAACTTTAATACATAGAATATATAACATGAAAGACGAAGATGGTAATTATATAAATGAGTTTAGAAAAAATGTGAATGATCTTTTGGATAAAAGTGGTTTGTCATATATGTTTAATTTAAGTAGTATATCTGGCACAGAAATGAATTATATTATACAAAGAATTAAAGATTTATATATACAAAGTTGGCATTCCGATGTAAATGAGTCAAGTAAATTAGAAACATACAGATTAATCAAGAATAATTTTGCAAGAGAAAAATATTTAGATTTTGTCAGTAATATCAAACACCGAGTATCTCTGACAAGATTTAGATGTTCTTCTCACAAACTTTTAATTGAGGAAGGACGATTTAGAAATATTGAAAGAGAAAATAGAAAATGTAACATGTGCAATTTAAATATGATAGAAGATGAATATCATTTCTTGTTGGTATGCCCTATGTACAGGGATCTAAGAATAGAGTGTCTTCCTAGGTATTATTACAACTGGCCAAATATATATAAATTTCAAAAGTTAATGAAATCAGAGCAAAGATCTATGTTATGCAAATTGTCCAAATATATTTACTTAGCAAATATTAAAAGAGATGGTGAAACTTAATTTTATCATGCTTTTCTCTTATGTAAAATTGTAATAAAAATGTATTGTAATATAAACCGCCAAAGGTATTGTAAATTTTGGCGACAACATGTATTTGTTATATGCCAATAAAATATATTGAATTGAATTGAAATTATCTTCAATTTCTTGATTGAAATCAATAAAAAATCGATCGAATATCAAAACAAATTTGTTTCTTCTGATTTTTTGTTACATTTGTTTGTTTAAAATGAACCTTGCATTATACGTTATAAATGAACTGTTCCGATTATATTCAGGTGACGAGCTGAAAGATCCGTGGTTACGAATCAAAGTAAGTCCAGATTAAACAAATAATTGATGCCACTGATCTTGGCTTCAGACAATTAATTACACTTTTTTATAATTCATTTAAACATTATATGCCCCTTTATCAGCAAGGTAAATGGTTTAAAGTCGTATGATATCCCGAACCCAACAAATGTTTTGCTTTTATCTTTCTGTCACATATAGGTATATTATTCAAATGCCATTAATTGTGGTTTCAACAGGAACTTGGGCATCTTTTGGTTATTTCATAATTACCATACGAGACACATGGTGTTATTGTTACATGTTGATAGGTGCGTGTACGCAATATGTATATATGAGTTTTGTAAGACTCATACAATCCGACCTTAACGGATTTGTATGAATGGTTCTCATTCTTATTATTCATGTAACAGCAATCATCAGATCAATTACGGCAATCGTTGCAAGGACAGTCCATACCTGGATTGGAAGGTATGCCGTTCAACATCCTGTTAATCGGTCAAATAAGCAGTGGAAAATCGTCATTCATTAACACCGCTTTATCAGCCATGTCTAATCAGATGAATAATTCGGCTATCGTCAGTAACAGTGCATATAGTGAGACGAACAAGGTAAAATATTGATACATTCTTGTTATTGGCAATCCATGACTGTGCAATTGGCGATTTAAGTAGGCACAAACTGTTATCAAACGGGGACTTCTTTCTGTATAAATATGCTGAAATAGACTGGAATTGTACATTTATATTACGCATATAAAAATGTACTGATAAAAGAATAAAATAATTAAAAAAATGTTTCATCATTTTCGGTGTATATTTCCATGGAAACACTTTTTAACAAAAATGTAGATGTATCAACATTTCTCCTTTTAATTGTTCAATTCGTTATTCACCCCGCCCCCCCCCCCCCCCCCCTCCCCCAAAGTATTACCAATTGAATGAATGATTATGACTTTACTAAGATACGAATCTATGAAATGATAGTGATTTTGTGAACGTATACAAAATAACATCTTTTGTATCAATGGCTACATCTTTACGAGACCATATTCCACGTCACTGTTTACAATATATGATAGAAGAGATCATGATGATGTCCTTTGATTCTACTATGTAGAAGAGGGGTTGACGTTCATGAACTCATTATTTATGTCAAGTCAAAACCCCGCAAGAAAATTTCACACACATTTTAAAATGTATTCTGAATATTTGAAAAATGATATATTTGTGTAGCTATAGTAACAACGTTTAGAGATCACTTTTTTAATAAAATGTTAACATTATTTTAAATAAGTTGAGATGTGGATAATGATGATTCCATTATTTATTTATATTTGAATTCACGTAAGAATGTTTAGCATTAAAGAAATGTCCAAAATGTGTAAATAATCACAGATTGATATGTAAACATTGATACCAATATGTTTTTCAAAAACTTCTTCATTTATGGGTGAAATAATGGGAAAAGTAGTGACATTCGATTGAACATTTGTGGCCATTCTGACCAATGAATTATGTAATCTGGTCGATATGGCAACCACGGTCCATAGCAACCAAAGTTATGTCATTCTTGATTTATTTCAAGTTAAGTTTAACATATCCATGATCATGCGTGCCACACTAAATGCTTACAGGAAATAGTTTTTAATTATGTTTACCTTCATCTTCATAAATAAAACATAAAATAAGCTGGGTGTATTTACATTGTCCCTTTACTACACCGAGCGCTTGGTGAGTACTAGCCAAAGACTGCAATTTGATTGGTTGATTTAACACATATTCGAGAGCGTTAGGACAATCTGAACATGTCCATTTTCTCGCTCACGCGTGATCATGAACCGTAACTTTATATGCAAAAGATTAACGGCGCTTAAGCAGAAAGTATTTTCTTACATAAAAGTATGATCACTGACATAGGGAGTTGTTAGGTAATTGTAACAATATCGTGTAGTTTACAACGATATGCTTCATGCACTTCATTTAATGTACAAATATAATTTATTTATGATACATTCTGGATCAAACTACAAAACAAGCAATCTGCGCTACAATCGCTTAAAATTTGCAAGTCAATAGCTCTAAAAGAAGAGCATGAGACTACATCTTTCTTTTTAGAAATTCGGAGAAACCAACACAAGACCGCGTTAAGCTAATTCAAATAGTCTCTATACAAATTATTACCCGAATCGAGCAAGGCGTTGAAATTTCGAGGCACACATTGTCATTATTTTGTGTTCATTGGTATCAAGCAGGATTTTCTTTTCAATAACCCATGAAAGTTGCTTAAGGTCAAATTACCCCAAATACATCCGCAGTCCTTCTGATATACAGCCAAATAGTCCATAACAAAGCTTTGTTTGCATAGAAATTAGTGTATCCCATCACCAGAATGCATTGAATATATGACATTGAGTTTATATTAATTGTAACTGTGTATAGGATGCAATGGAAATTATTGATTTGATCACTTTTAGTATTTTGACCTTGTTTGTAACATTCTTTACTTTGTAAAAGTAGAGAATGCTAAACACCGGTTTTGTCCAGGCCCGATTTTTTTAAATTACTGTAACCGTTGTCGCCTGGTGAATTCTTTCTTGCATAATGCATGACCCCCCGTTTCTTTGGATTGTTTTAAAGCTTAGAGGTAACTCTTTTCAATAGTATGGTATTGCACATGAGAAACGCTTATAAAGTGTGACAATTGTTTAAACAGTTCATTAATCATGTGTTCCTTGATTTTCTGAAAGTCTATACTTTATTATTTTATGTTTGTAATAATAGACGACAGAAATACGAATTCCGACATTAACATTATCATAGTCAAATCAATTACTCTAAAAATCATTTTTTTCATGACCTAAGTCTGCTCTTTAATTTTTGTTTACAATCATTTTACTTTTTTTTTGTAAATATGTAGCACCTAGTTTCGTTGGATCCAAGGGAATTTCTAAACGTTTAACTGACAGTGTAATTGTTCTCGGAACTAATAAAAAAAATATAGACATCTAAACTGTTGGGGAAGGTCGTCATATTATGAAAACAGTCCCGGGTTCAAGCCATCATCTATAAATTCATTGTCATCCATACCGTATCATACATATGATTGTCATACATGCAATCATTGTCCAAACAATGAGACAGGCATTCTCGAACTTTTTGATTAATATTGTGTCATTGTGCTCGATTCATTAAAGCAGGTAGCTGTACTGTGTTTGTTATATTTATATAAAGAAGTTCATAAACATATGTAATAATACGACTTATACGTTGTGGTGATTTTGAATAAATGAATGAGACACCTCTGTAAAATTTAAACGAGTATTCAATATAATGTTTCGTATCTGTCAGTCTATAACTTCAATTGTGAAAATAGCCCAAACATGAGAATGGTCGTGTCTTTAACTAGAACAAAGTAACAGCAATAGGCCTGACCGAGACTGTCCCCTCCGACAAACCGCCTAGGTTATATATAATATCGTTGTATAACCTATATCATGTCTGTCCACTTGACCAGGTCCAATTCACCCAGTCAACTTACGTCGGCATTGTCAATAGAATCCCTAACTAGTGTTATACTGCTGAGTCAGCAAAAATGGTTTATTTAGGTCCTTCATTATATGAAGTTGGCTGCGTCAAATGAAAGTGTTAAACATATAATCAACCGTTAGGTTCCGAAATATTCAATAATATTCGATAAAACACAAAAACAATATCTTACTGGAGGAAATACAAAGTGGTCAAAAAGTCACCGAGCTAATAGAACACTTAACAATTTTCATTGGACACAATAATCCTTTGAAAGTATCGCTCACAGTAATCCCTGAAAAATAGTTTTGAATTCGGTCATAAATAACGCTCAATAAAGTTGTTACAGATCCATTGATCCAGCGTAAAATGAAAATGCTAGAACATGGTTTTTAATTGAGGTATGTGCTGACATATAATATTTGAAAAGTTACTTTATTCATCGCTCCGTAAGATATTCCTATTTTGTGTGTGACCTTATTTACGGGTTTAAGTTGGGGTGTTTCCTACGGATACTTTAATTTAACCTTTTGACAGCTGGAATCCATTTTGTGATTCCTATGTCACCGGTATAGCGCCCGACCCACCGGCGCATCCGCACTGTCTGACCAAGATCAATACTGTTAGCTGCCCACTGCAACATCCGTTACAATCCTTAAACTGGGTTTGGACTCTTCGAAATGCAAAGCTGGACAATTCCATTTTATAATTCTGTCTTAAAACGGTTAATCTTGTATTCGAAGATATCTGAAAACAAGTACTGTGACCAACATTAAGCATATTTATCGCATGTTATACTTACCACGTTGCGTGCACTTGGTGTTCGTTAATAGGGTCGATTACAAATATATACGTAAATACAATTGATGCTTCTCATGTGAGTTGGTATATCTATATATTAACTGTACACAATATTCATTGAAATGGAGGTCACGCCATACTCGACGTAACCGAGTTCGTCTCGACAGTAACCGATGCTCTGATTCACTATCCTGTCACTATTATTATGAATCAATAACATTATCGGTGTCCGATAATTATTTTGATTTGTTTCAGTTGGTAATTTCTGTGTGGAATATTTGCCGTTTGGCTAAACTCATATTTCCGGTTATATTCATTATTCATTAGTTTTCACGGTATGACTTGACGCCTAATTCTCTCGCAAACAAGAAGAAAGTGTATGTATTTGATGTTCGTGGGATTGAGGAAAGTAGAGGAATGAAATATGAACTAGAATTGATACTACAAGGACATCTTTCTCTGGGATATGAGGTTTGTGTTTCTTTAACGACCACTTTATATTAAAAATAATGCATGTTCAGCTCAGTCCTAACGTATTTTATAGAGCTATATATATTCCATAGTATTGTTGTCTTGTGTATTTGCGTAAATCACAGATTTGCAACACAGTGCTGATTATTTTTTAATCGAAAAACAAGTAACCAAAGCTTATTTATTATAAATCAAAACCCAAATACTCAACGTTTTTAGGTTTACGTGATCTATTTGAAATTTTTGTTCAAGGAAATATTGTATTACTAAGTAAATTTTACCTGATCCTGGCCTGTGTGGAAAAGAAAACATAATTTTTATACATGTTTATAATATTAAAACACGTATATATTTAGAATTTAAGACACATGATAAAACAAAATTATGCAAATATTTATTAAAGCTAGATGAAAAAAAAAAAAGATATATGTACATTGATCGAGGATGATTCGTTTATTCATAGAAGAGTATTACCATTGATTATTTGTTGAATGAAACTAGTGAAGATATTTTAAAAAGCGTTCCAACATGCCTATATAACATTAAAATAAATTGTTTAAATACGGCGTCCTCGTTTTCAAAAATATTTGAGGTATGACATGAATCTTTGTATGTCCAAAATCACATGAGGGCAAGGTGCTATAATGTTGTTGGTATATCTTCGCGCTTTACTTTTGTGCAAGCATATTAAATTATGTTTAAACATACTAATTTCTTAAGTTTCCAGAGTTGGACATTCCTTGTGACGATGAATCGAGAGAACATGGGAAAGGCTTCGGACGAATAAATATCGTTTGTTTTGTAATAGACAGTACAACGCATAACATTATGAGCGAAAAAACATTGGCAAATATTGAAGACATGAAACGGATTGGAAGCAAACTAGGTTGTATTATATCCATAATATTGTTTACATCTTTATAATACTAGATCAGTCACATCATTGTTCTGATATGTTTTATTTTGGCATTCCCTAGTACAAACTTTTTTTTTTGAAAGGCTTTACAATGTTTACAGTAACGCTATAAACTAAAAAGGTAATTATCTGAACAAATATGGTACCATGTTTTTAACTTATAGTTGGGCTCCTGGTCAATTACTGAATCTTTATACTAAACGAGTTAACCATAAACGGTTTTCCTAAGGAATTTCAAAATTAGTTCTGCGATTAAAAGCGAATTACAAACTTTGGCATTATGGCAGATAGTTCTTGCTCAGGAAAAGCGGGTGTCCCTTTTTGCAAACTTAGCTGTTTCCAATCCGTGGACAAAGAAGGATTCTATTGAAACTTCATGTACCCAATGTAAACAGGGCTTTGTCGCAAGGTAGTATACATACAACGAGTTATGAGAGCTTAAAGTAACTTACCAGTATAAATTATGAACAAAGAACATTCTTTCAAAATGAATTCTGGTTTCGGAATAAGTTGTCTATATTGAAGGTCGACCATACACCATATTATTTTAACGTCTTGCTTCTTATAGAAGAGTTATTTACATGTTACTGATTGACCTATTCTACTTACTTCATTCTTTGTGATGGATGTGCAAATTAGCTACTCATCGGTACTATAAATTACTTATTAAATGGCGTGTAATCCCAATGAAAACCTTCGCGCATTATTTTCTCTAGAGGTCCAGCGGGTCGTCGTAGTTACAAAGCTTGATGATGCCCACCAAAACATCAGGGATAATCATGAAGATATTTACAAGAGTACTAGTGCCAAAGAAGACGTTGAAGGAATCGCAAAAGTTTTTGGTCTCAGTCAAAAGCACGTTTATCCAGTGATTAACTACACATCACAAGAAAAACCTGATGAAATTAGTAATCAGCTTGTCTTACATGCTTTGACTTCAATGGTTAAACTTGCTGAAGACCAAGCAGTTTCAAAATTAGGTATGGTATAATTTAATCCCACCAAAGCAAGACCTATACTTTCACAGCGAAGTATTTGGTCATATTTATATGTTATTGATATATATGATATTGGATAATAGATAATCTGTCGTTTATCCGACAATCACTCTCTCTAAGTATGTCTGCCCGTCTTTTACTTTTACTTTTTAAAACAATAGTATTCAAAGTTTCCATTCGAATTTTTCCATACTTGCATATATTGTTTATATGGATGCCATCTCGGAAAAGTTGAAAAACGGTAAATTTCACACATTAATAAAATCTATTATCCTCTAAAAAGTATTAAACGACAAAAATTCTCCCCAAAATTGCCCAGCTACAATTTTAAAACCATCGGACATTTGCCCCGATACAATCTTAAACCCTCGGACATCTGTCCCAAACGAACCTTGCCTGCCATACTTACAGCTAGAAAAAAACACATCAGAGCTGAGTATTGCATAGACTAAAAGCGAGCTGTATGAAAAGGCTTCTGATCAGATACAGGATGATCATCATTATCTTTGTTATTCAGATTTTGACTTTTTATACAGTTTGTTTTCTCCTTTGATTATCTGACGGGTTTTTTATGTGGACAACTTTAAGTCGCGACATGAATTTAATTGCCCTGCTGTCATACTAATTATAACTTTCAATTAACTGATTGTTTAAACCACTTTTCAGCGACCAAAGGTTTCAATAGATCTTTTTGAAAATTGCAAATTATATTTGTATAATCTTTGAATATTTTGTCTTCTTCCGAATGGAAGAAAGTCAGTTAAACACTTCTAATCGCTACGGCGAACCTAGAAATGAAAAAGTTATAACTCCGCGATATAATCCAACGACGACTCCTACGGCCTGTAAAAGATAGGATACGCCTAGGGTCACCCTGAGACAACCGCTGATCCTCTGCGGCCGTCGCAAGTATCTCTCGACTTCGGCCGCCGTATCCAAGCCGTAGAGCAAATGTGACTGAGGCATAACAGTTGACTTGTACAGACCCCCGCACAATTGCGGCGGCCGCATGAATTCCACGAGCGCCCTATGGCAGCCTTAAGACGGTCCTAGTGCAGCCTTAAGGCGGTCCTATGGTGGCCTTGTGGTATGTGGCACACCCTGTTGGCAACACAATACCCATGCACAGCTCCCGTACGCTCGCCGCATGCCATTAGTACGGCCTCCGTGGCAGTCTGCGCTGTACATTAAGGGTTTATATACCAGTTTTTGTTCATATGTATATTATCATTCATATCTGAGGCGACAGTGCGTCATCACTTCAAAGGCCGTGCGGCTACCCTAACATATGTGACCGTGTAAATGCTGCGGTGGACCTTTAATTGATATTGGCCGTAGAAATGTTAGTCCCCACGGCCGTCCCGGCAAATGTGACTGAGACACTGGGAATAAAGTCGTATCGACCAATGTTAATTTAGACTCAGGTATCTGCCAAGTTACAGATTGTTTATAAAACTCATTTTGTCCCTTTGGTAAGACCTATACTACTAATAGTCACAATGCAGGCAAGATAAATTTTAAAAGCCCGTGGTTCAATTATATACCGTTCGCAAACAATGTAAGGCAGCGAATAAAGTTTATCGTAAAAATAATACTTTATACAATGGTGATGTACTGTTTTTCCTCACTCACATTTGCCGGGACGGCCGTAGGGGCCTAACATTTCCACGGCCAAAAGCAATTATAGGGCCGCCGCAGAATTCCCACGGTCACATACTGTAGCAATCACATATGTAAGGGTAGCCGCACGGCGTATTTTGTATTTGTGGAGACAGAAAATATGCGTGATAGTGATACACCCTAGGGTCACCCTGAGGCCACCGCAGATCCTCTGCGGCCGCCACAAGTACCTTTCGATTTCAAGGGCCTACGGCCGTATTATCCTAGCCGTAGAGCAAATGTGACTTAGGCATTAGCGAGTAGACGCAAGTTTAGTCTTATTAAAAGAAAAGCACGTGCAAAATATCGTTTGTCGGAAAGAAATCAATTTACTTATTAAGCTAAGCGGAATTCTAAATAATTTTGGGCTGAAATTGATAAAAGAAAAAGAAGAAACAGTTTAAATCTAACATAACAAATGATGAATATTTTTAATATTTTAGAGATATTTTTTCAAATGATGATATTTTTTCAAGCGAAAGTATAGAGAGTGAATTACGCAATAAGGAGTAAACTATTAATTCAGTAGTTAGGAAGTACAACGTTGAAGCAATTGTGAAAGCAATAAGTTTACTAAAACGTGGCAAAAGTGTTGGGGCCGACTTATTGAATCCGGACATGTTTATAGATTGTAATGTACTTGATACTAGACTGCGTATTTGGGCGGAAAGTAATAACAAATTAAGGGATTATCAGTTTGGTTTTTTGCAAAAGCAGAAGTACTGTGGATTGTGTTTTCATATTAAACTCTATAATAAATAGAGTTATAAACAGTGAAAAGCGGAAATCATATTGCGCTTTCATAGATTTTCGGAAAGCTTTTGACATGTTCTATCGAAATGGTATTTGGTACGAATTAATTAAAGGTGGAGCTTCATCGAAAATTGTAAAAATGTTAAAAACCATTTACGAGAAAATCAAGGCTTCTGTTAGGGCTAATATGATCACAAGTGAATATTTTGAAAGCTACATGGGTGTAAAACAAGAGGACCACTCTCACCGCTTTTGTTTGTTATCTTTATAAATAACATGTATCAATATTTGTATAGATATTATAGTGACTACTTGAATAAAGATGATATTAAGCTGTTTTTATTAGCTCTACTGGCCAAAGGCCAGAAGGGCTTATGTCGTGGCGATTTGTCCGTCGTGCGTGCGTGCGTGCGTGCGTGCGTGCGTGCGTGCGTCCGTAAACAATTTCTTGTTAACACGATACAGTCTTTACTTTTGATTGTATCTCAACTAAACTTATACAGTAGTTAGATATCCATGAGAGCTCGGTTCCTTTCGAAAACCAGCCAGATCCGTGCATGACTGGATTATGGTACTTAAAATGGTCAAAATTGCTATAAAAGAGCTTGTTAACACGATACAGTCTTCACTTTTGATTGTATCTCAACCAAACTTATACAGTAGTTGGATATCCACGAGAGCTCAGTTCCTTTCGTAAACCAGCCAGATCCGCCCATGCAAGACTGGATTATGGTCCATGAAATTGTAAAAATTGCTATAAAGCTTGTGAACACAAAAGAGCCTCCATTTACTATCCGATCTTCACCATACATACATGCTCTGGATTGAAAATGACCAAAGAACCATACCAGTAGAGCATAGGCCCTCATGGGCCTCTTGTTGTTTTTGCTGATGACGTTGTTTATTTTCTTACACTAAGGAAGGTCTTCAGACTTTGCTAGATAATTTGGAAAGTTATTGCGATGAATCGGGAATGAAGTAGAACACAGAGAAAACAGTAGTAGGGCCACCTTGTCAAGAGATTGATTTGTCTTACAAAGGTGAATTACAATTAGTAAAACAGTTAACATATTTAGGTGTTTCCTTGTCTTATAATGAAAGATGTCAACGTTTGTCTGAATAAGCCAGGAAGGCTTTATTTTCACTTAATTCTCTATTTGAACAAGTATCCTTAAACGTAGCCGAAAAAAAAAATTTGCTTGATTCAATGATATTACCGATACTTATGTATGCATCAGAAGTTTAGGGATTTCATAAAGAAAATGAAGTCGAAAAGGTCCATTTAAATGTTTTGAAACAAATGTAATCGGTAAGGCAACAAACGTCAAATGCAACACTTTATGGTGAATTGGGACGCTATCCACTTGTTATTTTACGTAATATTTATCATAAAAATATTGGATCAAAATATGTATCTCCCCGGGAACATTAATACATAGAATATATAACATGTAAGATGAAGAAGCTAATTATATAAATGATTTTAGAAAAAATGTGAATGATCTTTTGGATAAAAGTTGTTTGTCATATATGTTTAATTTAAGTAGTTTATCTGGCACAGACATGAATTATATTATACAAAGAATTAAAGATTTATATATACAAAGTTGGTATTCCGATGTAACGGAGTCAAGTAAATTACAGATTAATCAAGAATAATTTTTCAATGGTAAAATATTTAGATTGGGTCAGTAATATCAAACACCGAATATATCTGACAAGATTTAGATGTCTTCTCACAAATCTTTAAGTCAGGAAGGAAGATTTAGAAATATTGACAGAAAAAATAGAAAATGTAACATTTGCAATTTAAATATGATAGAAAATGAATATCATTTCTTGTTGGAATGTCCTATGTACAGGGATCTAAGAATAGAATGTCTTCTCACAAATCTTTAAGTCAGGAAGGAAGATTTAGAAATATTGACAGAAAAAATAGAAAATGTAACATTTGCAATTTAAATATGATAGAAAATGAATATCATTTCTTGTTGGAATGTCCTATGTACAGGGATCTAAGAATAGAATGTCTTCCTAGGTACAACTGGCCAAATATAAATAAATTTCAAATGTAAATGAAATCAGAGCAAAGATCTATTTTATGCAAATTGTCCAAATATATTTACTTAGCGAATCTTAAAAGAGATGGTGAAACTTAATGTTATCATGCTTTTCTCTTATGTAAAATTGTAATATATATTTATTGTACTATAAACCGCCAAAGGTATTGTAAATTTTGGCGACAACATGTATTTGTTATATGCAAATAAAATATATTGAATTGAATTGAATTATTGTGTCGTAGAGATCAAATTGTGACGAGAAGACGTCGTCATGACACCGTGACGTCATTTCCGTCGCGGCGTCATATAATTCCCGTACTTTTCCATCTGCAGAAAAGCGGCTTTCTATTAACAAATGTATCCTCCCTTTCTACGAGTGGGTGGGCGTTTTATTATCACTATCTTGTCGGAAGAGTCATCCAGCATTTTAAAAGAGTTTAAGATATCAGGCAGAATTGTGCTGAGTTCTCGTTATTTTCATCTCATTATGCGAGTGACATAAACCGTGCTCTTTTGCAGACATGAATTTTATCAAATGTGATTTCGGCACCACAAGGAGAACATCAATTTATAATAGGGTTAAGTTTACAGGATTGAAATACTAAATTTAATTGAGAATTCTCTTGTTATGGTCCCGCGAAATTTGTAAGTGAGCTAAGATATTCACTTATTCACATACTTATGATGTGCTAATTAAATTCTGTTCGTGTTTTCAATTATATATGTAAGACGACAGTCTTATAAAGAAACAGCCACAACAGTTGATGATTTACAATACTTCATTAGCTATACAGTAATACCAATACTTGTAATTCAACAGATGTGTGTCTCTTACCTTGACTGCTATAAGTCATTTCTTCGTCTGTCTGTTCGTTTCATTTTTACTTGCTGTAATATTTGCAGGCAATATATTGTTTTCTTCAAACATTTTGTGCTTTATAGGTGGCACTAACGACAAGGAAATCTGGACAAATAGGGATCGCTCAACAGATTATAAAAACCTGGTGAGTTAGTTAAATTGACAATAAGTTAAAATAATTTAGCATTGATTTTTTTTTCCCTATTGATGACGTGAAAACCGGTTCAAACTGATCTCGCTACACATTGTATGAAGGTAACAAGAAACACGATGCAGCATCGAACCAAGGATTTCAAAGCTGAGCGTATCACAGATATTTTTTTAAAACATAGTTTTATCATGCAAACGACCAATGTAAAACAAATGTTTTGTTTAAATTAAGCTCACTGAAAGTTATTAAATTCTAAGTTTTATTCCCGATTAGACAACTACCCATTAAATTTCCGTTAACTGTAAAATGTTCCCAGTGTATATCATCACTAGTGATGATATCAATTTGCAGTGACGATATCATTTTTCCGGAACTACTTTCTATGTTTTCTAAAGTATTTTCAAGGGAGTACAGGTTATAGTAGATAGAAACAAATGAAAATGTCTAGAAATAATATAGATAATGTGAAAAGTACCTAAAACCTACCTTCAATTTGTCCTATAAATTTGCATTGTCAACCTTTACTTGAAATTCCTGTTCTAATCTCCATTCGTTTAATGGCTTCTAGTCATTTAGTTATTATGTATACTGTCGATATTAAAGTGTATGCAGTTATTCACACTTCCCAAGTCAAAAATGCTTGCATTTAAAGACAAACAAACACCTATGACTAAAGGGCAAATTACAAACTGCCTTTAAAACACTAGACTTGGATTTGGAACTGTCATATTGTTTCCCATCTGCCAAACTATTTTTCTGGCATATTGCAACAATAAAATGCATTTTATAAACAGTTTTGTTATTTGTTTTCATGAGAAGAATATATACCCTACTGTTATATGCAAAATTAACGAACTGTTTAACCTCCAGCCCCCCCCCCCCCCCCCACCCGCCCCCTCCCCCCTATAAAAGAAGTAAATCGGATATGAAAAAAAGTCTGTGATAAGGGTCCTCTGTTGTTTACAAAATGGCGGCCAAGGTCACGTGACTTGTTTGACGGAATGTTTCACTAAACATATGGCAGTAGTTTGCAATCAGTATTGATCTTTTTAATAATATAAATATAAATGTTTAAGAGATACCAAATACCCATGCAGACCCCTAAGGTTGACAAAGAGGTATACAAAATAAAAAAAACGAAAATGAACATAACAAAGATTCAAAGTTTATTTATTAAATTTGTTTTGTACATATATTTAGCTTATTGGGGTTTTACGCCGCTTTCAACATTATTTCAGTTATATCACGGGGATTGTACATATTTAAAACAAATATTAATTCAAATTCATGTCTTTTTAAATCACCTGATTCGAAGGCTCAATGTGATCTATTATAATCACTCTCTGACCGTCGTCCGTCCGTCGTCGTCCGTCGCTAACATTTAGCTTTAAACATAATCTCCTCCTAAACCACAGCAACAATTTCCACAAAACATCTCAGGAACGTTCCTTTGGTGGTCCTCTTTCAAAATTGTTGAAAAACTTAAATTCCATTGAGAACTTTGTTTGCTGCGGCATCAGAAAGGGGGAAAAATGTCAAAACTTTAAAAATCTTCTCCTCCGAATCTGTTAGATTTCAATATAATCTGGTAGAAATGTTCTTTGGGTGACCGTCTACAAAAAGTGTTTAAGCCATACTGATTGGTCGAAAAACATGGCTGCAAAATAGCAAAATTTGAAAATTTCCTTTATTTTTAAAAATGCTTGTCTGATTTTAAGAAAATTAAATAGGTATCTTACTTAAGTGACCCTTTAACTTATTTATTTGAGCCGTATTGATTGGTGACAAAATCATAGCAACCAGGCGTCATCACAAAAAAGGGTAAATTTATCTTTAAGCTACAAATGACAACTCCTACCATTCCACTTGACCAATTTCAACTTACTTCACAGGAATGTCCTTTTGTCGGCCATCTTTCAAAATCATTTCCTCTATAATTTACTTGTCCGATTGCAAGATAATTTAGTAGAAATGTTCCTTGAGTGACCCTCTACAAAAATATTCGAGCCATATTGATTTCATTGAAAAATAGGGCAGCAAGGCGGCATCAGGATAGGCGCAAAAAGACAACACTTGATAATTCCATTGTTATTAAAGTTCTTGTTAGATATCAAGATACAAGTTGCCTTTACTGATAAGCTATTTCTTTAACAGTGTCCACTCCTGATCAAATTTGATCAGATATTTGCAGTTAAATATTTGCTACTAATTTACTACCACTCAGGTGCTCGATTAAGGGTCATATTGGCCCTCTTGTTTTGTATTTCCTTTTGGTCTAGTTATTCTGACATTCAAAGTAGAACAACACATTGTAAAATAATTGATTTTGCGATAAACTTTTACTGAAAATATGCTTTCAAAGATGTAACAATTTGCGAACACAAATATAGGGGGAAATGAGAAATATAACATCTAAAATTTCATAGATTTACTAAATGTTGTCATTGCAAAATATTAACACCATAATGATGAATAGTTATGACGTCATGCTACATAACGTCATCAATATGGACCGTGTAAAGGTTTTATCTAACCAGCTTTCATATTAGCGTCACTTATTTCGCATTTATTTAACAAGGTGTATAAAAATGGATATTTTCCTATTGAGTGGTCAAAATCTTTCATTCAGCCGATTCATAAAAGTGGTAACAAAACTGTTTCATCGTACTACCGCGTTATCAGTCTAATACCAAGTTTAAGTAAGGTCTTTACTTCAATTATAAATGAACGCCTAACATAATGATCTAACGATTATAGTATCGTCGACGAGGAGCAGGCCGGCTTTCGTTAGTTCGTAAATACTTCAGAAAACGAAACGGTCGATTTTATGCGGTCTTTGTTGACTTTTAAAGGGTCTTTGATCGGGTAAGCCGTGACCTATTGTTTGAAAAATTCCAAATGTAGGAAATAAGTAGTGAAATGCAAAATATGTTAAAAGCAATATATGAAAATGTGAAAGGCTGTGTATTTGATGTCGGTATTTTATCAGAGTCATTCTCTTAACCAACTGGTTTGAAACGAGGCTGTACAACTTCGCCTCCACTTTGATCACTGCTTATAAACGATTAAAAGTCATTTATAATACAAGACGAATTTTGATGCAACGCATCGAAGACGCCGCGCAGGACTTAAGGGAAGCAGATGCAGTTCAGTACATTTCAATAATCTCTGCAAACAGACAGGATGTAAATATTTTGAACAGGAAGGCCAAATGTTCCTTATTTTTTAATCAAGAAGCCAAATGTCTGTTAATACTTCAGCACCTATGTTTTTTTTATTATTTTATTGATCTAGTTTCAGAACTAAACTTGTAATTTCACGACTAAACTTCACAAGCTGAATATCACATAGATCGTAGCATATAAAACGTCTAATCCCTACGTAAATTGTTAAAAGGCAGTACATGATTATACAAATAAAGCGTGCAGTATTTTCTAATTTTCATAAAAACACATTTGATAGAAAATATTTTTTTTTATTTTTAAGTGAACATAACGCCATCTTTTCCTTCGCTTTTAAATTTAAAGGTTTGTTAAACACCAAACGGTTTGAAAGTGCCAGTGAGCGATCTGATTTCAACTGAAACGTATTTCGATTACAGACGAAAATAATACAATATACAAGTGTGCCGTCTTTCTAAAAATTGCTTATTTCGGTGAATGATTGTGATCATTCTTTGGGGTGCTTCTATATAACAAACACTCAAACATTTTGACGCATCTGCAGCAGCCGTATTTTGGAAACATGACAAAAGGAGAAATACCTCACGTTGAGTAATGTCTCCTTTTGCTACATTGATTTTAACTCTATTTAAAAATTATACTTCAATTGATATAGAGTTTCAATGGTTTTTTTGCTATATATTTTCAGAATCGTCTATTGCAGATATTTTGTAAAGGGGAAAGGGATAATAGACCAAAGATCTATAAAATATATTTAATTTCTGAATACAATGTTTTGCCTAAATAATTGTAAATATTACTGAAAATGTTAATTTCAATTCATGTATGTTCAATGTTATCAATATGTAACATTATCCAATTAAATTTGAATAGCTTTATTTTATAGCGGATATCAAACCCACATCTACATTTAATGAAACAATGGGAGCGCAGATATGCAAATGAAGATATACATTATAGTTCTATTTTTGATGTTTTCAATTTCGAGATCACTTTTGAAACCCAAATCACCTAAACAATAATTTGTCACTGGATCAAAACACGAGATATACAATTCACATTATTATAACAAATGTGTATATAATTATACGTTTTCAGCATAACTGTCCCAGAGGCCTTCAACAGTGTTTTAGAAAGAACAACGATTATATAATAGAATATATCAAATATGTTTACTCCCAGATATGTATAAACAGATGTATACATTAATGAAAAACAACACAACTAACATTTTCTAGCATGATATAATGATTAATTAAATTCGATGTAATTATTATTATTATTATTAAAACAAAAAGGTCAGAAAGATGAGAAAAGAGATGTCGGATTTACCAAGCCGACATGACTTGGTGGAGAACCCTGTGAGAATTCTTATGGTTGGTTCTATTGATTCCGGGAAATCCAGTTTCATCAACTCTCTTTGCTCAACATTGATGGGACGAATTATCAGAAAAATTAACTATACATCTGGCGGCGAGCGAGGACAATCCAAGACAAAAGAGGCAAGTTAAAATCGAAAGGACAACGAAAGGGAAATATAGGCTGTCTGAAGTTTTGATTCCGATATAGCGTTTTGTGAATTGTTGGTACCTTGTACGAGCCTGTTTCGTTCACGCGTGATTGCATTACTGTTAAATAATTTTATATCAATGTTCGATCGAGATGAGGTAATGATTCATGCATCTGCGCGTATGTAAGTTTATTATTTGGATGCACTATCGTTAGCCTAATGTACAATAGTGTATATCAGCAAGAGAGCATATAGCCGTAAAACAGTCAAAGACACAGTTCAAGATTAAAAATAATTGTTGTTTGGAAACAATAATCTAAACAAAATTTATGTTAACTTTGTTGTCTTTGTTAATTTACGAAAACTTGACAACATTTTAGTTCGCCTTATTTCACCACTTGTGGTATGTCAATATATAGTAATGCATGCCTCCGCATATCTCGATGATTTAACTTATAAAATTATTTTAACCTCACATCAGGTAGACCGAAAATTATTTGTATGCACTTTTAAGAGGGAGTAGAGCGAGATGGCCACTCAGTCTTCAATGAAATCAAGTTATTTCGAAATGTTCTTCGTAACTTTTGCTGTGTTAGGAACTGCTCAATCTCGCTGACACAATACAGTGTAAACATAATTATCCTTCCTTCGAAATGAAGGCATGATAAATTTAATAAATGACCTTTATTTACATTTTTTTTATTATCTTCGTCGTCTGCAAAAGAAAATGGGCCTTAGACAAGTAATACCTACAGTTATTTGTAAAAAAAAACTTCTGCATTTAGATAAAGGCATAATATGTTGCTTCGTCTAAACAACAGAACTTATCCCCAATATGGCTACTTGCTTCGTCCGCCTGGAAAAGAACAGCCTACGTGTAATGCTGGTTAATCTTAATGTGTTGCATGATTGATATTTTGGTAGTAAGATCTTATCCATACCTCAGCATTTTAAAACACTCGCAGAACTTACAGAGTTAATGAGGTGGTCCAAAATCTCATTGACAGAGGATCAAAACACTCGCTGTACGTACATTGAATCTGACTATAATGTTATAGGATTGGAACATTCGACGATTATCTCTGTTCTCGTTCATTTGTAAGGGTTATCTCCCGTGTTGATACCAAACGATTTTGTAGGCGTTACTTTGATTTACTGATGCAAAGGTCAATCTAAGATGACCCGAGTGATCAGATATTTACGGACAATTGCTATTGAAACGAAGTTAAGGTTTGTTTTTACCTACGTTGACATCCAATGTTATTATGTCGATTGTCTTCTATTGAACAATATGCTAGACGTATTTCTTATTGCACTGTTACACCGCTGGATACTTCCTTTTCATATAACTTATTTCTGATATATACAATATAAAGCTCACTGGTATCTTGATGGTGCAGCCATGAAATTATACCCACATGAATTGAATTCATTGATCACGTTAGGACACCCAGGATTTACCCGTACTTTTCACCCTTGCTCTGGATTGTGTATTAACACTCCTATTGAAAGTCCCTTACGCCTTTGGCGAAGGTATTGCTTAATAAGTTTATAAGATCACACGAGCATAACGTGCGGGAAAAGCACTTTTGATCACTTATCGACCTGCGTCCGTCGTTGACTGTCGGTCCGTCCTGGTGACCGAGTACTAAAGCCCACCCTTATAAAGACACTTAGATAAATATGTTTTTTGTTTGTTTTATAACGGGTATCTTATTTGCATATTAATGCTATTCATTCCGTAAAAGGGGAATAATTATGGAATAAATAGCATACTTGTGGGTTGCAACCCACAAGTTGGAAACAAAAGAAATAACCCCACAAATACACTTCATGGGTACGTCCGTCCGTTATATGTTCTGTCCAAAAGTACTGGCCTCATTTGAAAAATTATTTGACAAACAAATCATGCAGCCCTCTACCAAGTGTGTTCAAATTATTCCGATACAAAAACACAATCCCAAGCGAATGATTTGAACTTATTCTCCTTAATTGTTTATATAGTGAAAACCCTTACAAATCTTCTTGACCAATAATATATGTCCGATTTAAACAAAATGGCACTCATGTTCCTTGATAAGTCTCTACCAAAATTGTTCATATTATACCGTTCCGTTAATAAACAAGGTCATCAGAGTAAGTGGCTTATTTTTCTTGTGTGTGTAGAGTGAAAATCTTGAAAACTATTGCAATTCTATTAAATGTGGTGAGCGATATAGGACTATTATAGTCCTCTGTTCATTCTTTTATCTGCGGGTACTGTTTATATCATTGTCATCTCGAGTGAATTTCTAGGTTAAAATTCTTCAAATAGTAGGGGTGAGGTAATAGAAGCTGTTGCTGTTTATATAAGTAACAATAGTTACAGAAACAGCAGTAGAATTTATGTTAGTAGTAGTGGTAATTTTGTGTTATTTTTTCTCCGTTTAATATTCAGTATCGGGCATATCAGCTAAAACTGAAGCATGACAATGGACAAGAAGAGAAAATGCCGGTCAGAGTGTGTGATATGCCTGGATTTGCTTGTACTGGAGAGCATGGGGAAAGTACACCATATAATATCAAAATGATTGATATAGTTAACACTGTTGAAGGACATCTAAAATCAGGACATAAGGTAGAAACAACTTCGATTGGTCATTTTTATTTAATATCGTATTGTATTGCACAATGTGTTATCATATGAAGCACAAAATCCAAAGAAACAAAATATGTTCTGCAATACTTCTTATCCAATGTTCAATTCAATATTTAAAGATAATACTGTCTAGCACAACGTTTTTTCGATTGGCGAACAATGTTGTTTTGTGTTGCTGTAGAACGTGGGATTTCTTTTCTTACTATGTCGCAAAGTGAAGGAATATTTAATACTTAATTGTAAATATCTTTTTATAGCTAAGATATAAAATAAACTTTGAATTTTAAAAACATTAATTACTTAACATTAGCAACGAGCTCTTTTCGTCAAAGAGTTGGCCGATACCTTTCTCTGTGTGTTTCTCAATGTAATGATGTGTATGTTTTTTTATCTGTCATAAGTTTACTGAGGTTAAAACTCCGGACAATCGTGCATGTGATGAAAACCCAACACAATCGAAAAAGGTACATGGGATTTGCATTGTCCTATCAATGACTGAGTATAGAGATGAAAAGGCAACGACACAAATTAATAAAGTCATTGAAAGTTTGGAAAGTAAGTATCATAGTCAAGATACATCTAAGTCGTGTTTACTGAAATCTTGGACTTCCTTCTGTCCAAAACACTTCATGTTGACCTTTGGCATGCGACCACTTTGTATATACTTATCAGAATTGATTAAACAAAGTTTTAAGCTGCAACTCTTGAATCAATATGCATATGTAAATTGTTAATGTAAAAGTGCCTTTTCTAATGCAGACACTTCTTCTTTAAACACATTTAATAGGGTCTTCGAGAAAAATATTGTTTACAGTTTTCACTATATATATCTTTTTGTAAAACTACGAGTCCCAGTAGCCTGGCCAATACTTACCCCAATACTTCATCAGTTGTACAATAGTGGAAGGTCAATGTGCTAACAGTCTTTGCGGAAAAGCAGCCATTTGTTAAGATTGCAATAAAGAGTATTGGTGTGAGCAAGCCTGGAAATACATGAATAGGTGAACTGTCCTTCGTGACATTCCAGATAAAATGTTGAACAAAGTCTCAATCAATATCAACGGATGAATTGATATATGAGCATGGTTAATCCAAAATCACCAAAAAAGGTTAATGGTTTTTAGCCATTCAAATAAATCGTGCTTAATAAGTGTTTCTTCCCTTTTTAAGACATAGCCCAGTTGTAATAGTGCAAAGTTTAAGGACAATCGTTTGGTTCTTTTAGACATAAAAGTGCAGTGCAGTGACTAAAATACTAAACTTTGTTTATTTAGAGATGCCGCGCGTGATAATCCTCACCAAGATTGACAAATTTTGCACTTCGATAGACACAATCTACCAGAATTCAGCCGTAGCTGAAGCGGCAATGGATATCTGCGCTAAAATTCCTGCGGTGAAGCTTTCAGACATATATCCTGTAAAAAACTATACTCACGAAGCCTCTACTGGTGATTCTTTGGATCTGCTAATATTAGGTATATGATTGGATTTACCTTAAAAACAGTTATAGTCCTAACATAATATGTATGTCGCTGGAAACCGAATGATAAATTATCTATCATTTATCCGTCCGTTTTTCGGTCGGTCCATCATACTTTTAATTACTGTCAAAAGTGTTTTTTTTCGAACACATGTTAAATCATGTTTTTATCACTGTGGGACGATCGAACATATCGTGTCAGATGCTCCATTGAGCTGACATATGATGTCACATAGTTATGGGTTAGCATCCCAGTTGGTCATTTATTATTATCGTTATACAACGTAATGTATTTGGTTTAAATATCCATATGTGTAAAATCTCATTTTCAATATTCGACTTTTTTGATAGATCAAACCTTCAAGTTTTTAAATAAGTGTCATAACATAATTCAGCATATAACTCTTACTTATTTTTGCTGTACTGTACGATACACATATATAAAGGGAAATGCAAATATGTATTGCGTGGCTATTTCTATAAGAGGGTTATCAAGTAGGACCATTTTTAGCTCACCTGAGCTTTGCTCAAGGTGAGTTATTGTGATCGCCTTTTGTCCGGCGTCCGTCGTGCGTCGAGCGTCGTGCGTCAACTTCTTCTCCTCAGTAACCGGTGGGTCAATTGGGATGAAACTTCACAGAAAGCATCCTCTCAATGACCTCACCAGATTTCCTTCAATTTTTTGGGATCATGCAGAATTCTGGTTTCCATGGCAACGAAATGAAAAAAAACTTCAAAATTCTTCTTCTCCCAAACTGGTTGGCAGATTTTCAAATATTTTTGTAGAAATGTTCCTTGGATGACCCTCTATTAGATTCTTTCAAGCCATGTTGATTGGTCGAAAAACATGGCCGCTAGGCGGGCGGGGCTCCTTTGCCTTATATGGCTATAGTGAAAACTTAAAAAATCTTCTCCTCCGAAAGTGTCAGGCCAATTTCAAATAATTTTGTGGAAATGTTCCGTGGATGACCTTCTATCAGATTCCTTCAAGCCATGTTGATTTGTCGAAAAACATGGCCGCCAGGGGGCGGGGCTATTTTGCCTTATATGGCTATAGTGAACCCTTAATCTTCTTCTCCGAATGTGTCAAGCCGATTTTCAAATAATTTTGTAGAAATGTTCCATGGATGACCCACTTTCAGATTTCTTCAAGCCATGTTGATTGGTCAAAAAACATGGCCGCCAGTGGGCAGGGCTATTTTGCATTATATGGCTATAGTGAAAACTTAAAAAATCTTCTCCTCAAAAGTGCCTGGCCGATTTTCAAATAATTTTGTAGAAATGTTCCTAGGGTGACCCTCTATCAGATTCCTTCAAGCCAAGTTGATTGGTCGGAAACTATGGCTGCCAGGGGGCGGGGCTTATATAGTTAAAGTGAGAAAAAAAATCAGGTGAGCGATTCCAGGGCCATCATGGCCCTCTTGTTTAATATATAACATAACATTATATTTGATTTAAGTATAAATATGTCCAAAATTTATTTTCATTGTTAAACTTTATTCATGGATCTTAACGAACTTGAAGTTTTGAAATAATTGTTATAATAGAGTCCAACTTTTATTACAATTGATTAACATATAAAAGGTGAGATAATTGAACGTATATGTACATTTGTTTTGAAGTACTGCATGCTGCAGATATAATTAAAATGTGAACTAGTGTTATTAGGAATCTGATTTAAGGTTGTAGGAGCCTATAAATGGGCAACATTTCAAATTATGATCAGCTTGATAATTTCTTAATGTTTATCATTTCCTGGATTCAAAAACAAAATTTAAAAGAAATTTAACCATAAATAACAATTTTATTTTAATTTGAATTACCCTACCCCCTTTCAGAATTTTTGATAAATACGACATCACCCGAGAGACAAGAAAAATCCTTTATTTCATTTATTTTTCAACATTTTGGTAATACTTTGGTATCAAAGTAACAATAAATATATTTGCTTTCAGAAATAATACATTATTGATCACATCACCAACAAATATAATCAAACTGTACTGGAATAGTCATATGGTATTACGATTTTAACATACTATTTTGACCGCGTAAAATTGGAACATCGACGTTTAAAAGCAAAAATCAAAAAGTTCTAGAAATACTCATGACCTGTTCTTTATTGATAATTAACTTTAACCTTTTGGGAACATTATGCCATAAAATCAAAATGTTTTAACCGTCTCATTTTAAAAAAAAATAGAGTTTGAAATTCCCAACCACCTATTTCAGCCGTGACTGCAAGTAATAAAATCTTCAAAGAAGCTAATATTTATGTATAGAAATATATTTAATTACTTTTTAATTCAAAGTACAATATAAACTTCTGTAAAAAGTGTTAGCTAATGAAAACAAAGAAGAAAAAAAGAAAAAAAAGTGTTCTTCTGGAGGGATTCGAACCACTACCTTGAAACCCTCAAAATATATGAAGTCCTGCGCTTAACAACATAGGCTAAAGCATTAAAATTGAAGAGTTTCAAGTGGAGGTTTTCATAACGCTCCTACTACCTTAATTCATACCAAAATACTTGTGTATTGGATCTGTCGACACCGCGTTAAAATTCGTCTCCTATTGACCTAAATATTCATGAGCAGGTGCTCGTATATGTTCAATTAAATCGCACAATACAATCAACACTCGGATAAGCTAATAAAAGGACAATTTGACGCAATGTCAATCTGAAACGACCTGTTTGACATCAGATCTTTGCGAGATTTTGATACTGCAACAAAGTTGAGGTCTGGTTTTACTGAGACTCTAGAAGTGCAATCTGCCATTTACGTTTCGCAGCCAGTTATCCCCATGGCGTAACATTATAAAAAAGATATGTTAACATGTCAACCTCTCAGCCTAAATTTCCGAACTCCCCATTTAGCTTACCAGAGCACGAAGTTCTCAACGTGAGTTTTTGTGATCGCCTTTTGCCGTCGTTCGTCGATCGTCTGCCATCAACAATTTACTTGTTAACACTCTTAAGGCCACTATTATAATCCAAACTTCATGAAACTTATTCAGTTTGCATATCTTGCTAAATTATAGGCCAAGTTCTAATATGGGTCATGTCGGGTCAAAAACTAAGTCACTAGGACAAATTAAAAGAAAATCTTGTAAACAATCTGGAAGCAGTCTTTTTGGCTCGAGCAGCATGTAGCTTTGTCAGAAAGTTTGTCTTGGTGATATCTAGGCCAAGTTCATATATCGGTCATGTTGGATCAAAAACTAGGTCACTAGGCTAAATTGAAGGAAAATGTTGTTAACACTTTAGAAGCCGCATCTTTGGCTTGAACAGCTTGTAACGTTGTCAGAAAGTTTCTCTTTGTGATATCTAAGCCATATTCATAAACGGGTCATGTCGAGTCAAAGGCTAGGTCACAAGGCCAAATTACAGGAAAATATTGTTAACACTCAGGAAGCCGTGTTTTTAATACTAGCGTGATGAAACTTTACCAGATTTTTATCTTGGTGATATCTAGGCTAAGCTAATATGGTCCGATTAAATAAGTAGGTCACTAGGCCAAAGTTTGACTTTTGTATTTTTGCATTTTTGACTTGAACATGTTGAAATTTTGTCAGAATATTTGTCTTGATGATAGCAAGACTAACGTTGAACAAACACTGGGTCATTAGGCCAATATTGAGAAAAATCTTGTTAAATCTGAAGATACCACATTTTTTCTCAAATGTTCCTTGTGTGACCCTGTAATAAGCGTGTTGAAATTATTTCGATGATATGATCCTTTAAAAACATGGCTTTTCTTATTAAGTCTTAAATCGCACATTCTCAGGTGAGGTGAGCCTCATGGCCATCTTGTTCTAGGTTTCCATTCTGTTTATGGTTTTTTTTCTGTTACTTTCTTCTGAAAGATGGTTACATCTTCTCGATGTTTTCATCTCGATCGGAATTAAATTATAACGGGAACGAAAACTTATTTCATAAACCCTCTTAATGCAAAACAAAATCATAGTTCACATTTCATAATCACGACTACGGGTGCAATCACTGTTTGATATTAAATACGAGAGACGAATTCTTTACTATTCATAAGAAAAACTCAATCTTATTTCATTATTCGTCATAACGCACAAATTACCTTTTACTGATTCTCATAATCATAGCACACAATTTAAAAGATCACACACAATTATGTCAAAACAGGTTGTATGTTTTAAGCATTTAGAGACAGTTTACGTTGAGCTTTTGGGTTAATTCTGAGCAGTTTAAATAGAGGGGATCGAAGGGGTAAATCGCTTCTGATTCTCAGGAGAAACCACATACCTACTATAAAGCAAAACACAGAAATATGTTTATGAGGAAAGTCGTACCTTTTATGTTTTATACCGCTTGTGAATTGCGACTTTTCGAACGTCGTTCGATGTAAAAACACTGCTAGATTACACGCTGTGAAAATGCTACAAAGCAGTTTTGTGTCATTCACGTGTTCGCATCATCAACCACCAGATTGTTTTCGCTCAACTGCTTCTAATTCTGCTACGCTTTACGGTAGACATGATAATAATAATAATAAAAAACAGGACAGACGCAAAACGGTCCTTTGTTTTAAATAACGAGATATACAAATATGGGCTTGTGCCAAGTTCAGTGGAAAATAATTCATACCTAAACTGGTTGTTTGGTGACACTCTTGAAACATTGTTAATTTTAAAGGATAAAAAACATGGCCACCTTTAGATACAGTTAGTTTCAGTTAATGTCTTGTCTGCAAATCTAGAAGGATTTATCCTGGATTTAAATTTTGTCAAATTAATTAAGCGATATATGACCATCGTGGTCCTCTTTTTATACTGTATGGGTTTTCACATACCTGAAATATAAGAAACAAAGTCATACATATAAAACAAATACTGTTGAATCAAATCCTGAAAACGTATATACGTCTATATGATAATCAAATATCAGGTATGGAAGAAGGCATTGTTAATAATTGGTGCCCAATACTATTAAATGTTCGCAATACGTTTATTATCATAACACTTTTGCGCGAATTCATATGATAATATTTCATTGTAGATGCATTCCAGACACTTTTTCATCGCTGCATTGATTATATTGAAACTCTACAGGACGAAGATGATGACGATTAAAATGATGGCGCATTGTCACGGATTGAACAGAAAAATGTCACCAAAGAGTTCTCAACGCAAAGGAAGGTTATCTGAGGAATTTGAAGTGTTTTTATGCACAAAAAAAAAATGTTTTAAATATATAGAATATACAGATACATGTAGTTAGTGTATAATTTTACACAATAGTAAAGATACATTTTTTTATTATTGTGTGTGATCGCGGTCGATCTTGCTTGAAGTTATGCATGAAACTCGATCGACTACGAGATGATACTTCAAATATGTCACACGTGGTATACCTCTCTCCTGGTTTCTTTTAAAATAGAAAGTCACAATATATATTTAAATGAACACCCGCTTGAAGATACATTAACGTGTACAATACAATGACCGAAATGTTTTCTCATACTGTCATCTGTGGATTTTGTATTAGTGTACTGTTATATTTTCTGAGTCGATGGTTACATAGATACATTGTACAAGTTATTCATGACAACAGTTACATTAAATAATTCCAGTGCATCTTTTTGTAATATGTAAATCACCAAGTGAGCTTGACCAATTTGGCGTACTTGCTTATTGAACTTATTGACAAATTATGTGCCCAAGGTAGATAACAATAATACCCTGCTTTATGAGGGCCTCAACTTAACAATTCCAAAATAATGTAAGATTTCTACACATAGCATCCGAAATAGTATAAGTAGCATTATAGGTATCATTATCACTAGAATTAATATATATTCATAGAAATAAGTTTCAGGGATGATTATCAGTTACCCGGATAATATACAATGGAATGATATATATCGCCAACACAAACGTTGCGATTCAGATTAGTGTCGTGAAAGAGACTTTCACACAGCTACGTTATCAACATATTGAGTTATATACGGAGATGACACAACATTTCATCAATCGTATATGTAATCGATAGTTTGATACCGTCGATCGAAGACGGGAGTTCTTATCCCTAATGACTTAACATGCTTATAAGGAACTCATACTCTATCAACTTGTTTGTTAAACGTGCGTAAATATCACTCGGGTTATAATTCCTGATTCAAACAATCGAATGCAAATCAATTCTATATACCCTGTTGAATTTAGAAAGAAAACTTTGAAAGTTGCTGTATAACTAATTGATGTAGGTAATATCTCACAACATTTTTAAAGAATAAACAACATATAATTGGTGTTAGAATAGTCAATAGTTACATATAAATAGTGTTGTCAATCTCCCAACTAACACTCTTAGGCTTATCAGGACATGCTCATTCATCACGTTCTAATAAAAAGATAGAAACTGTAGTTAAAATGTAAATACGGTTTAAAAATATGAGACGTTAAAGGAAAGATAGAAATCAAATATAACTATACCATGCTAGACAACTAAAACAGTTATTAGAATTGTTGAACTGTCAGATGTAGAAATATTTAACAGTCTCTCCATGGTTTTATTTGTGTGAAAGGACTAGCACCACCAGTCCAATAACCAGTTCATGTTTTCCATGACACGATTTATTTCAAATTTTGTCAGACCTCGTCCGGATATTAAATCGCTATCTAGACGTTTTATAAAACGTTGCATGCGATTAAGCTTAAGTAGATCACTATTTGTAATGTGTATGCACTTTTCATATCAATATAATGTTATTCAGATTATGATTGTGCTGTATAATTCTGGGGACCTCAATGGGTTAAATACAATTGAATTCATGCCAAAGTCAGCTATTGCATTAAAAGCATTTGTTTCGGATTTTGTTAGCACTCTGAAAAAGGAGTTGTTTGTTTCAAAAAGCTATTATAGATGGTATTATTAATCGAGAATTATAAGTGTTAACAAATTATGTGATTGTTTTGTAATTCACTTGCTTAAAGGATGAAATAAAAATGATTCTATAAAAAAGTATTGAGTCAATGTTAGCACACCTGAGCACAAAGAGCTCAATGTTAGCTGTTGTGATCAACCTGTGTCTGTCGTGCGCCGTCGATAAAAAATGTTTTAAACCACTGGGTCCATCATAGCCAAAATTCACAGAAATGTTCCATGGGTGATCTTCTTTCAAAATTGTTCAAATAATTTAATTCTTGGTAGAAAGGGAGAATAGTGCTCTAACTTAAACAATCTTCCGATCCGATATTAGCCCGATTTGAAAATAATTTTGCACAAATGTTTCTTCGTGTGCTCCTTCACCAAGTTTAGTCAAATTATTCTTTTCATTATGTGTAAATTAAATAACACATGTATTAATGCTCTTGTCCATAAGTACTGGTACTATTCCTTAGGTGGCCCTCTACCAAGATTGTCCAAATTCTTATGAATCGTTCAAAAAGCTGACCACCAGGGTGCAGAGGCTTTCTTATATATGTATACTAAATCTTCTTGTATATAAGCAAAAACCCGATTTGAAAGAAAAAAAGCCACAAATCTTCCATAATAGGTGCTTCTTTAGGAGAAATATCCCAGACCTAATTTTGTTATAAGTGCGATCAAAATCACGGTGATTTTATTTTGGAAGACGTAATCATAAGATAGATGTTTGCAGGACCATGGCCACATGGTCCTTTTGTTCATTAATTGCCCCTTTTGTGCATATTTGATGATAATATTGTAAGCATCATGCCCTGTGTCCTAAGTTAATCCGATATATATGCTCCTTGTAAACACACGGTAACCATGCATTGGGGAAATGCATAATATATCATCCTATCAATTGTAGCTCTTTAAGATGTACCAAACGCGCTGTAAATGGTATCAGTCAAGTCGCGATAACCATCAAAAAGGGGTCGTGAGTTCGAATCCGTCTCGGCTATTCATTATTGCAGATGATAGACAAACGTCATTCGTTCTCCAATAGTAAAAAAGGAGGTGTATTGGTCACAGTGATACGACTGAATTTAACGGCGTTAATCCTCAATCGATTATTAAGAGGTATTACACCGTCTTATATTTTAATTATCCAGATATTATATGAGTCTTAGTTGGCATGATCATAAATAATTAGTGTACATATACTAGAAATAATATGGGATAATATCAAATGATATCCAACTGTAAATTTTGAATTCTCATGAACTCGCAAGTAACTACTTTTTTTTATAGATTAATAATAACTCATCAGTTATCGTCTTCCTGTTGTATTATAAAATCTTTTGATTTAAAATCATATTTGAGTGTACAATGTAGTCTTGGTTTATATTGAATCAAATCAAGTGAAAAGGAAATATCCATTGCTGCAAAATATTAGGGGATATGATAACGTTCACATGCTGCTCAATGGAAAAATCAGCGTTTAGTTGCTATTGTACGATGGATTAACCGGAACAGTTTATCAGCCCCAAAGGACGACTGGTACCATTGCTGATAGGTCTCGCCTAGGACGTCCTCGCATTACATTGGATCAGCAAAACTGATCTGTACGGATATCATACTTGCGTTGTATATTTATGACCGTAAATCAAACTGCTAATCGGAATTACGGTATCAATCGCAATAAAATATGTAATGATACTAAAAACGGCCATGAATTGACACCTATCATATAACACGTACCAAACCAACACATCAAGAATACACCATCATATTTAAGCGAATAGTTGCCCGAGGCCTTGTAAGATCTTGAGGAGTGGCGAAATATCCCGATACTTCTGATCAATTTAATGACACGAATGCATACGCGCAGCCCTCGGTGGTAATACTGGACTCGCCATGTGCAACTACGATGCAACCTATTCTTTTAATTAACTGAAAAAGCTAATGAAATTTGCTCTTTTACTTATAACACTGTTTCGTAAGTTATCATCTCTAAGTGTGTATGGTATTCATATTCAAAGTTGTATTATCGTTTCAGTATATTTGAAGCTATCTGTTTCTTTAACATCTGAAAAAAAATAGAATCTTTGTAAATGCTATAACCATTCAGGGTACAAAACGCAATTTGGGTCAACTTATTTATACCTTGACAATTTGTCTTATATCCCAAAAGCAACTAAAACGGTGTTTGACAATAATCCTAAACATATAGGTTTTTCAATATTGTATGTACTCCTTGTCGATTTATCAGAGATGCCAGCATGTTCTTTTTGTATGCATATTTAATAAAAATCAACCAATTTAACAAATTGTACCCACAGAGACAACTTAAGACTCATCTGACGTTGAATTAACGTAACACCGGCCAATGGTATCCAGATTGTCTTAATTGTGGCAATAAAGTTAACCGTGTCCATTTTAAAGAGCTCTGAAATAAGGGTTCGTTTGCTAGTCCCTTATTAGGATGACTGATATCTTTGCTTTGTATGTGAACAACACATTGAGTTTGTTCAGCACACTTGTTATAGAGATATGAATAATGCGAAACATCTCTTAAGTTTTAAATTTAAGTTTTAAACTGTTATTACATTTGTCCACAATTACCCTTTTTTATCGATTGTTTTAATAATATATAAGACAAAGTATGCCGCAACTGGAACATTGGAAGTATAACTTCAATATCGAGTCAAAATAATGTTGACAATGGGGAAATCCAGAGCCTTAATCCTTAATAATGCTCAGGAATCAAAGGATCATTTACGACTCGGGTTCAGAGAACTTAGTATCAACTGTTAATACTTGGTTGAACTGTTTCTAAATCAACTATATATATATATATATATATATCATCTCGAATCGAATTCGAGCCTATGCTTAGAGGAGGCTCCAGTGAGTGTGCAATGGTAGTAAGTGGGTTGGGTCACTTTCAACAGTATTACAGTCATATCTCGGTGTTTCCTAGGTAAATTATCAGCATTCATTGTAAGATTATCCTAATACCAGCATATACGTTAAAATTCCAGCAAACCGACCCAATCCCGAGTGTCAAGTAGGAAAATAATACTGTCATTTAAAAGTATTGTGAGTAACCTGATCCGTCAACTCTTCTTTTATGCATGAGATAGTCAGTAACGAAGTTTACTTTCTTCCCGTTTCTTCATCGATGCATCAAGGTTAACAAAGCAAACAGAAATGTATGTAAACCTGACGTCAAAAGTCAATGTTAAGTTTATGACTTGAGCATCTGAAGCGTTTTAAATGTGATGAAATATCATTTGTTTTAAAAGCCACACATACTAGAGTTATTGATATCATCATGTCATGTCTGAGAGTAAGTGTCTTTAAACATTGTTCCAATTACAATAGAAATTGATTCGTATGACGTATTGCCTGTGAGATCTAAATGAAACCAAATCTATATAAAAATAAAAATTTGCTTACTTTAGAGACCCGATTTTATTCTTCCTAAGTCATCATGTGACATAAGCATTAAGAAGCATTGTAAAGGATATCTTCTCGAGCTCGTATTAATTAATCGAATATAATATTACTAAACTTGGCATGATAGTGTACCGACCAGCGAGAAAACCAACATTATGGCATCTGCGTAATGTATCGATCCTGATTGATCCGGGCCGACACATTCCGTCTCAGGGGCATATAGAAATAGAGTAACGATTGCTTAGGCTGATCCGGACTTAACGTAGAGTCCACAATATTGGTTTGATTGGGAAAGCTAGTATAAATACTGGCGTACTTCGATAAAAACAAAAAAATAAACAAATACAGAGTGATCTCCCTTTGACCATACTCTTTCTTCTATTTAATATGGGAAAGTACGAGGTTCCTTGCACCCAGATGCACACTATTAAATAACATATTATTATCACTATTACGCTTTCTAGTTATTTCACTACGAGTATTATTATGGTATTCCTAACTAATGCCCGATGCAGGCGTGAAATACACCATTTACCAAGTCCCCCGTGTAATAGATTATATAGATCGACACTCTCTAATAGTATTCCCTACCCAAATGGGTGAGGATAATGTTAATAATAAGCGACCTAACTACCAGACCCTCTCTTAAGGTTACAATGCACCAAAAACAATTCTCCATTGTTTCCATGTAAATCGACCTCAATTGTCACACTTTCTAAGCGTTTCTCATGTACAACACCATATATCATTGAAAAGAGCTACCTTTAAAACAATCCAAAGACAATTTACTTTGTCATATTTAAGAAGTGTATTTACCTCAATGTTAAAGTTTCTTTTTATCTCAAAAAGTGAAAGTCATAGGGCTTCCAAATACAAATGCTACTAAATAAATATTGCTTAGTTGTGTCCAAATAATAAATGAAATTGTTTTTGTTCTTTAGAAAATGTCACCAAGTTTCAGCATATTTCTAGTAGAGGTTGAGAAATATAAGATTTTAGTCCAACCTATAATACGAGAAGTTTAATCACGGCCTATTACACGCACCCACAATACACATATATATATATTATATAAAACTTCCTGTTTCAAAACAGGATGTATCATAGACGGTTCGAAACTGAGATCGGAACTGCATAAAGAGGAAGAGATAATAAATGTAAGTTGTTAGATTATATTAATGTATCTTCTTTTTTCTGCATTGAAATAGTTATTTGTAATGCGTGTTACTCCGAAATAAATGATTATATAAACGAAGGCGTTCACTAGAGTGAAATAGTTTTATGACGAAAATATACAGAGTCGAATACATACTCCTGAGTTGCCAAATACTACTAATAACCACTATTTTTCATTCGCTTATTGACTCGTGAATCTTAAAGCTTTGAAACTATACTCTATGCTTAGACTTTGTTCTGAATTGTTTCATTGGACAGAAGCAATTTTGATCTCGTAATTGACAAATCAGAAGACTTATTTTGGAGCATGGAGTTCAGTCCTGAGCACAGAGATCGCTTTCAGCGTTTTATAGGTACGGGCTTAGGCAGCTGCAGCTGGCTTAAAACCTTATTTAATAAAAAGATATATATATTTTTTTAGAACAAATTATTCTAAGCGATTTTATTCATCGCGTGACGCGTATGACGTTCTTTGGTGGATAGTGACCTATGTTATACCATCTTCACAAGCAAATGTATTTATTACATTACCATTAGTACTACGAAATATCCTGAGCTAGTGAAAATTATGTAATACATATATATATATATATATATATATCAACTTACACCAGAGACGTGACAAGGAATGGAAAACTTAAACATTTAAGAGATGAACAAGGGGCACAGTTAATGATTCGAAAATAAGAAATGCAGTGAACTATGGAGAACATTTACATTTCAATCATTTATTAAGTATTTCAACTTGACATTTTCCAAAGGCAAACATTTATAAATTGGCAATTAGATATATACTTTTCTAAAAGAGATCTTGTTGTTTGGAATAAAATAAAATTGCTCATTGAAAATAATCTCATTCAAAGGGCTTAAATGGACTGTCACACGATCGATGATTAGAAACTAGATATGCTAGATGTGCTAGAGGGGCTAACTGCAGATCACGGATATCATTTGGACTAGGATTTACCGATCACATAAGTTAATCAAATACACTTCATAATTGCACTTTGTTATGTCCTTTTTTCAATAATATTGGTCATAAACCATGGATAAATTGGGGTTGAAAGCAAAACATGGTATTTACAGAATAGGGAAATCTTTCTTTTCTTTACCAAGAGGTCGCGGAAAAGTGAATACACTCTTTGGTGCATGTCATGTCAAAATCAAAAGGATAACTAGAAATTGAGAGTCCAATTCTAACATCAAAGCAAAAAAACAACACCTGTATTTACATTTTCTAGTTATTTTTAATTAAAAAAATTGTGGCATCATTATCTTGCCTTGTTTGAAATATATTATATCATGGTTTTAAATTTACACATTCGTGTTATAAACAAAGGAACAATAACAGTGTACTGTTGTGTCAAAACAAAATATAAAAATGAAAAGGAAATGACTAGAGATTATTTTACAGTGAACTATTTCAACTAATCGGAAATGCAAGTTATAGGGGTCCCTCTAGCATAGCTTTATAAATAGTCACAGCTGTCTTAAAACAACTGAACATGTTCTTTTTCAAAAATATTTTCGCAGTAGTTTTTTTAATTTGAATTCTTAATATGTTTGAATGAGTAGGTTACAGGGCGTTTGAACCGCTCTTATGGTGAAATCATTGACAAAACGGGAAACAAACAGGACTCAAACACCAGTTGACAGACGAACGTCGAAACCAATAGACCACATCCACCATCTTATATCGTTAAGTTTATAAGTGTTTATACTTATAACACTCATGTAATTTGGCACCGCTGGAAGCGTCTTGTAAATATAGACTTATCGAAAGGATTTTTGAAATTCCGACCCCTTAACTAAACTACATAAGTGCCGTACAGTTTATATCTTTATAAAATTCCTTTATATCTGTATAAAATTCCCCAACCCCAAAATAACGAGAAAGTCACTTTAATTTATATATATCTTCTTATATTGTAAAGATATTCATATATGGTATATACACAGTTGAATTATAAATGATATCGGAACACCAATAAAACTATTTGAAAGAATATGTGAGCCACGTCAAGGGATTTAGGGTCTTAATGAAACTCCGCTTTTACAGCATTTGAATTCAAATTGGCGTTCACACACTGAGGCTACATATCTAGCTTTTGACAAGAGAATGCATTTAGGTTTGTATAATATAAAGGCTGAATGTGAAGACTCTGGTAAGATTATGCGGATGGACAGCCTAGTCAGAGTCTTCATTTAATTCAGATTCCTTTAGACCCCTGATCGATAGACGTGGCTCCTATACAATCCAGTAATTCAATTCTTTTATAAAGATCTTAATTCGTTAGAGAAAATATATTTATAGTATTGTATCGTGTTATTCCTACGGCAGATTTATACACTATCAACCCTTTTCTGCATACAACAAATCTGCAGCAGACGACGGAAAACATATTGGTAAAACCATTCAAATTCTCTAAAGAATCGAATGAATATAATAATTGAAACGCGCTTTTAAAATATATTGGTAAAAGGAGAAATAGGTCGATATGAGCAATTTCTTCTTTTGCCAAAATTAATTCAAAAGTCGTCTTCTAAAGATGCGTCAACTTTGGCAAAGTATTAAATACTGTATAAGCTTTATAAAGTTAATATTCATCGTAAACGCTTATACTGCTATATGAGACTTGGAATAAAATTTGACCCCCGTGTAGACCAAGGCGTGTCAGTAGCTATGTATTTAAAGTAATGTAACCCAATACAATGCTGGGAAAAAAGCAAAACAATTAAATTATCGAAATTGACATTCCATATACATGTACTCAGGAGATAAGGGTTCCCATTACAGCATGTAATTTGATAGTATTGTATAATGGATCGTGCAAGTTGTGGTATTTATAGAAATCAATACAACTATTTGAAAGAATATGTGAGCCACGTCAAGGGATTTAGGGTCTTAATGACACTCCGCCTTTACAGCATTCGAATTCCTATTGGCGTTCACACACTGGGGCTACACATCTAGGGTTTTACAAGAGAATGCATTTATGTCTGTATACTACCAATGCTAAAGGTGAAGAGTCTGGTAAGAGTATGCGGATGGACAGCCCAGTCAGAGTCTTCACTGTATGCATATGCCTTAAGACCCAAGATCGATAGACGTGGCTCCAACATTGCAGTAATTCGATACTTTGATAAAGATCTTATAAAAATCGATTTTGTTAATATATCATTGAGCCATTCCACGAGAAAACCAACATTATGGACTTTGCGTAATATATCGACCTGGATCAGTCTGTGCAATCCGCGCAGGCTAATCCGGGCAGACACATTCCGTCTTAGGGGGGTAAAGGGTATTGAGTGATGATTCCTGAAACAGAAAAAACACAGCAGGCGAAAAGCGTATGTCCGGGTAAGCTTGTGCGGCATGAGTGTGCTGATCCGGGTCGATACTTTACGAAGTGTCCACAATGTTGGTTTTCTCGCGGAACGACTCATTTAAATATACTATATAACTGTACCGTGTAGTTCATTAGGAAGAATTATGCACCAATAAAAAAAAACTCATACAACAAATCTACAGCAATGACGGTAACATCTGGGTAAAACATTCTCTAATGTCTAATAAAATGAAAATCATTGAAAAGCGTTTTGAAAATGTAGTGGAAAAAGCAAAAAAGGGTAGATATGAGCAATTTCTTCTTCTGCCATAATGTTTTCAAAAGTTGTCCTCTAAAGATGCGTCAAATGTGGCTAAGTATTAAATAATGTATAAGCTTTATAACGTTTATATTCATCGTGAATGTTATACTGCTATATGAGACTTGAAATGTTTTAACAAAAGACTAGCCTTCACTACATCCGTTTACAAGTAATATAGTCCGAGATGCATATTTTAACAAAAAACTAGCCTTCACTACATCCGTTTACAAGTAATATAGTCCGAGATGCATATTTTAACGAAAAACTAGAGGTGAAGCTCCACTTATGTTACGCCAATTAATCTTTAAATATGATCCATTTACTAAAAAAAAAAATAAGACTCCGAATGGCATGACGTGGCTTAAATCAGAAAAATCATTTTAGCAGAACAAGACTTATAAGCCATTGGCTGAGAAAAAGGAGTAAGTTGGCATTTCTGAAAAGTATAGGTTCAGATCATCTCGTCCATCTGCTCAGTCTAATTAGAATCTACACAAGTTGGCAGAATCTTCTAAAAAGCTTGTGTAAGTTATATGTGAATAACGTAGGTCTTGACCAGACTGTGCGGATGTAAATGCTGATCTTGATCTATACTGCTCACAAAAGCCAACGTGTATATTGTTTTATTCACTGGCTCATTGAATGGGCTTGAGCAAGATATCATGGTCCCAATGTAGGATTTGCTCGATATTTGTAATAGTAAGGGATTGTTGTTGTTGTTGTTGTTGTTGTGTTTTTATATTTGGAGGGAGCATATTTATATATACATATGTAGACGCAAAACTGTGTTGTTGTTGTTGCTGTTTTTTCGGGTTTTGTTGCCTTTTTTGTGGTTTTAGACGAGTGTTAGTTTATTTAGAAGTATATATATGAATATTTCAGATAAAGAAAATGGAGACTTATAAATGTCCAACACACGGTAAGAATGCCACAGCCTATTGCAGAACGCACAAAATGGTTTTGTGTACAAACTGTTTGATAAACAACGCTCATAAAGATGCTGAATGCCAGTTAAGTGAGATTGAAGGCGCGTTGGATGAGGATAAGATCCATCTTTACTTACTCAAAGTGGAAGAATGCATTAAAGAGAAGGGAGATCAAAAGAAAATGGAACAGAATGATCTTATTGAGCTAAACACAAACATAGAACACCAAATTGAAGATTGCTTTGCAAAGGTCGTTGAATGCTTAAATGAGAAGAAGCTGAAGACGTTAGATGGTTTGAAACGAGCAATTGATAGAAGGAAGACGGGTCACGAACGTGACGTGGACGCAATCATTAGGTGTCAATCAAAAGTCACGCACATCAAAGAGGAACTGAATAATTGTACAATGTCAAGTCAAGATGAGGGTAACACGATGCCTAAAATTCGATACGAATTGAGGAAAATAGAAAATGAGATTGAACAAATCCCTACAGAAATGATGAAGACTGAGGATTGCAAGTTTATACAATTTAGTAATAAGAAGATTTTCTCAGAGGATTCCGAGGTTATAGGAGATATTGAATTTGCCGATGAGATCTACGCCGATCCTGATGATTTACCACAAACACAAGGCCAATTACTAAAAACGGCTAGTATAGGTCAAACAACTCACGTTCCTGGTCCAGAAAACAAGGAAATGAAGCAAACCCTATCAGGTGACGAATCGCTTAAGGATGCTTCTGATTGTTACGACAAGTTACCACTGGCTCCGCTTTGTATTAAAATCGAGTGTGAAGACAACATCCTCAGTTCCTGCGTCGTCAAGAAGTTAGACGCTCTGACAGATAATCGACTGCTGGTCCTTGATTCACGACACCAGAAAATCTTTCTTGTGGATCTTGAAGGCAATATTCGACAAACCTTTACTGAAGACGGAGCAGTCGTTCAATTGGTTAATTTGTATATCTTGAAGAGAGATAAAGTAGCAATACTGGCTGTGGATGAAAAGGGAGTCTTTGTTTTACAAGTCAGCATTATAAAGGATACAATGAAAAGCAAGGGCAAAGTCTACTTGGTCGGAGCCATAAAAATGAGTGAAGAAGATTTCACGGGATTTGATGTTGATACTGGGGCATTTCAGACCACCTATGCGGTTTCACATCCGGATCGAGTCATTAGATTTCATAAAGAAAGGGTTGTCGGCAATAGCATCATCGCCAGGGAACACGTGGGTGTCACCGATAAAGTCAAGATGATTTATGACTTCCAAGAAGATGCCGTCTTCATTCTAAATAAGGCTTCAGAATGTATTACGTCGTACAACTGTAAATCCAGCAAGGTGAACTGGACCGTCAGATCATCAAAAAATCCACAGGCGTTTGAATTTCATCCACTTGCGATGTATCGCAGTAAGTTTCTTTTAATAGTCTGTTTGGACAAAGTACTGTGGATCTGCAAATCTTCTGGTACCATCAAACAGACGAACAATAAAAACTTTGACAAGGACTTGATAGCCGTTTGTGTCTGTGGAAATGATATAATCGCTTCAAGGGGGACCAATCGAGGCTACAAATGCGATAGAACTTATAAGGTATAAGGATGTGTTGGTGGCTGACAAGAAGTAAAGTAACTGGTGAAGTGCATTTTCTACTAATATGTACTTTATCATGTTAAATGTATAGTTCTCTATGGTGCCTGTTCTGAAATGACTAGTGTAGCTAGGCTTTTCTTATTTGTTTCACAGTTTTCATTCGGTTAGCACTCATGACTTTTGCAATTATGACATGCTACATGATTAAGTGTAAGCCCAAGAACTCCTACTTGAAGACGTCCTTGGTATCTGGCACGCAAGAGCTGTCATTGTCACCATAGGTCTCACCGTCACATACGAGTCAGTTAATTAGAGGAACTAAAAGTGCACTGCCATGACTGGACTATACTGTCCTGATTGTAATAAACACTACAGCGAACTTGCGATCATGTGAATGTATCGTTTAACTCGAATCAATACTTTTAACGGATCTCTCTTTCTAAAACAGCGTAGCAGTAGTTTTGATTGCTCGAATGGGTAAATAACTACTGCGTTGCTGTTTTCTTGATATGCTTTTATCACTGGCTTGAATTCATATGATACACGAAGTGAGCATCAATCGGGGGAACACTGGAACACTGGAACACGTCGATAACTTGTAATTAATGGGTCCGTTTCGACTTCAAGTTGTATTGAATTGTAAGTATTATTTGATTTTGAGATCGACAGCTTAAGTTTTGTGTGGATTTAAAATAGAGAGTTTAGCTATTCCTCAAAGAACTGGGAGATAGGTCAAGTCAAAATCTTTAGTGGAAGAGCCGAGGGACAGTCGCTTAAAATGGAGACGAATAAGGTGAAAATATATGCAGTAATAAAAACTAAATGATTGGCTTAAATAGTAGCATCGTGTATTGTTCCCGACCGTCAGAGATGTAATGTAAAGTTTGCCTATGTTCGAGTGCAGTGGACCAAATGATGTATTCCCACGTACGCGGCAAATTCATTTTCGCAATGTCAAATATTATATATTATATTGTACGATTATAGAAAACACGTTGTATTTACTACTACCGGAGGCAATAGTCCAATGTGCATCAAAGATACACTTCAAATGATAAACTGATAAATGCAAGGTTCTCGATATTAACTGTTGTATTTTAATACGCTTATAAATTGCTGATTTATAAATATAAAATGATTTTAATTGTTATAATTGCATTGCAAGGCTTCCATAGTTTCAATTGAAATTTTGAAGTTACGTGAGGGAAATGACTGAGAACACCATTTTTGCTAAATTAAGTAGTCCAAAGAAGAAGTGCAACACATTCTTTACTGAATTATGAATGAAAACATAAGCAAAAGTCATATAAGTAAAATCCACTTATTCTAGGTTACCTATAAACATTACAAGTCTCTGAATGTGTAATTAGCTTGTTTAAGTATAATAAAGTATTAGGATATGACCACGCCATAGAGAGCAATATCTCCTTTTGCCACAATGTTTTCAGTTCTATTCAGAAAAATAGACCCGAGAGATCAGCAGACGACCTTTGGTAATTATTGTGGCACAAAAAGAAGTATATTTATTTGCTAAGGAGAACTTGCTGCAACATCAGAAAGGGTGAAGTATGCCAAATATTTTCCTCTGAATTCGCATGTCGGATACCAAAATAATGTGGTAGAAATATTTTGTGGATGACTCTCTACAAATATAATCATTTTGATAAGGCTGATTCAGAAAAGGGGCAAAATTAAAAGGTTTTAAAACTACATTCTTATGAAATTGCTTGTCTGATTTCAAAATTATTTAGCAGAACTGTTCACTCTCTCAACATGTTTTTAAGTCTTACTGAATGGTTGTAAGGTATAGAAACCAGGTGGCATCATGATCTGAAAAGGGGAAATTTAACGTTTAGCTTCAATTGACATTTCATCCTTATCCACTCGACAACATTAAAACAGACTTCACGTAGATGTCTTTTTTACATTCCTTTTCTTAATTATGTTAAGATATATAATATGTAGAACTGTTTCTGCGGTATCAAAAAGGGAGTAAAATGCCCAATATTTAATAATTTTTTTCCCTCTAAATCCACTTGTCCGATTTCAAGGATATTAAGTAGAAATGTTCCTTCAGTGACTTCCTACGAAAATTGTTCAAGCCATATTAATTGGGTTAATAAAAGGCAGTGAAGCGGCATCAGAAAAGGCTAAAATGACAAAAGTTTTAAACTCTATTCGTATTTGTTCCTTCAGTTACCCTCTTCATAATTTGTTAAGCCATATTGATTGATTGAAAGACATAGTGACCAGGTGGCATCAGAAAATGGGTAAAATGAACGTTTAGCTTCATATGACATCTAATCCTAATCCACTTGTCAAATTTCAACAAAACTTCACAGGAATGTTCCTTTGGCTGTCACTTTTAAATGTGTTTGAATATATAAATTCTAAATACTACTTCTGTTGCTGCGGCAGCAGGAAGGAAGTAAAATGCCTAGACTGCAAAATTATTTTTCTCTTAATCCGAGTGTCAGATTTCAAGATAATTTAGTACAAATGTTCCTTGAGTGACCCTCTACAAGCTTAGCTTAAACCGTATTGATTGGTTGAAAAACATGGCAACCAAACGGCATGAGAAAAGGGGTAAAATGACAAAACTTAAAAGTTCCATTTCTATTCAAGTTTTTGTCTGATTTCAAGATACATTTGAAATTAGCGGAAATGTTCCTACAGTGACCCTCCTCATAATTGTTCAACCTATTTTGAGTGGTTTGACAATAAAGCTGCCATGATGCACCAGAATAGGGGTTAAATGAACGTTTAGCTTTAATCAAACCTCATCCTAAACCATTGGACTGATATCAACCAAACTTCACGGGAATGTTACTTTGGTGGTCCTCTTACAAACTGTTCAAATATGTAATATCAAAAACAAATATCTTTTATTGATATGTTTCATTTAAAGTGTCCATTCCTAGCTGTTACATTCACACTCTTCATTAAGTTTTCTACGATATTAGCAGTTACAGATAAGCTACTTAGCTATCACTCAGGTGATCGATTCAGGGCCACGCTTGCGCACTGTTTTGGAGATGCAAAACTATTTTGCACATTATTTTTGGTTTAGGTATATTTTAACTGTTCATTTTATACATAGTTTCTATCAAAATAGAAGCCTGCAGTCAATTTCACTGGAGATGAACCACCAGAAAATCCTTCAAAACACAACTGTTTTGGGTAGATTACACTTCTAAGTTTACTGTTATCATTGCAAACATGAATATATTGCATACTCTGCATCAGTTGGTCCAGTACAGTAAAAACAAAATAGGAAGACAATGTACTGCCATAAATGTTCATGGTGGGATTTCCATAATGCTATTGGATAATATGATCAAAAGTACCATGTGGACCAAATGATATATTCTAAGTGGGGGTCCATTAATTAATTAAGACCAACAAATATTAATGATCTTGGAATTATTTCATTATGGCCTGATGCATCATTACTTGTCCGTCATGGTCAGGATTTTTTTAGATAAATATTTCTATGTGAACTTCAGCACATCATCTTAAACGATCGCAATTCTACATTTAGTACTTTCAGTACTCTGATATTCATATAATTACATAGCAGCCGTGACGCTTTGGGTTCTATTGACTTTTATGTTTGACATCAGTTAATTTAAACTTATTTATTTTACATCGATTGCGAAACAAGCTTTTAGCTTATATTTATTTATTTATATATAGCTTAACCAATACTCGCGCCGTTTGTGTGGTAAAATCCCAAATTCAGAACCCGTTCATCACGGGACTCGAACCCGGGACCTTTGGTACGAGAGGCCGACGTTCTACCTCTGCACCACTTTCTTTTATGACATCAGTTAAAGTTATCTGGACCTTGCAAGGACTTTAAAAATGTCTAAGCCAAAACATGGAACATCTCTATAAATGAAAGTTTCATTATTGAATATGGTTTAAAAAGTTATTGTATAAGTCGAAAATGGTCCATACAATGATTCTTATTAGCCCTTTCCTACATGGCTACATGCAAGAAATCTGCAACAGACGACTTTGAAAACCTTGAAACAAAAAATCGGAAAATTTCTATGAAAAAAGCATTGTGAACAATTTTTCCTTTTGTCAAAATGTTTTTTAAAGTCGTCTGCTGCAGAGACGTCATAAATCGTTTGTATGGGGGTTGGGGTAGACAGTTTCTACTTTGTACAATGAATAAACAGTGGACTTGCGATAACTCAAACATCGTATAAATTAATTAACTCGAACCAGTTTATGGAACGGATCTGTCTTTCGAAAACCGCATAGCAATCAGAACTGCTGATGTGCGGTTTTATTGATATGGCTTTATTACTGACTTGTTTCTCATAATAAGAACTTAAGTATAAATGAATTAAGAAGCACTAATACAGCGATCACGTTAATATGTCATGATTACTCGAAATAATATATGGGTCTCTTTCAGAGTACAACAATAAAACATATAAAGTGTATATTTGTGCTACTTCTTATTTCTCTTGGCTTCCTTACACCAGTACTCCACAGCAACAAGCTACTTTTCCACTTATACTGAAAGCACATTGGTGGAAGCCGAATGTCGCTTGTCACGTTGATTCAGTCTTTCAAACGTCAACCAGATCACCTAACGAGCGTCCTGACGTCCCCGCACCTGCATTCTTCCCAGGCAACCGGCTATTTCTCCATGTAGGCCATTTGACCGATAGGTGAAATACGAATGAGAGTGATAACATTGACCTTTATCAATCTACGGAAAGAACGAATGGCCGAACTGTGATAAGAATTCATGACCCTGAATAAATACATTTCGCCCTCGTCGTTACCGACTTCAAGTTATTGCGGCTCGACCCTAGAAGTAGATGTACATACATTTAAAGTTTCCAATTTCTAGGCTATATAATTACTCTGCTGTTAAAATAACCTGATAGTTCTAATCAACATTTTATTAAATGATTTGCGAAATACAATCAAAATTAAAAACATTGAGAGAGACACCGCCCCCTCAACCCTGGTTCAGTAAACAACGACCAGGGGCCATTCATGAAGATGTGAGCCGTTCCGCGACTCCATAATGTTGGTTTTCTCGTGGAACGTCTCATGTGTGGTTCCCCACAGCCGTACCAGCTATCTCCGCGTCTCTTTCTTCCCACCAACTGTCTTCCTGTGGAACAAGATGCCAGCCCACCTTGCCATGGCCACAATCCTAGAGGCATTCAAAAGGGGTGCTTACTCATTTCTAAAACATCACTGATCTAAGTATTTTAACTGCACTTGTTGAACTTCGCCGTTACCTTGTACAATTTACCATGTACGACAATGCTCCAGAGTGGGCCATGCAGATTAACGGATGAAGAAGAGGTTCAATGTTAAATTATTGGTAGGCCTATGATCCGAATTGTTTGACAGGATTTGATGCGGACCTCGTGATATCAATGTATTGGTAAGACAGCTTTTTAGCCAATGCAACCAATATATCTGCTGGTAGTCTCAATATATCGACGTAACATATTGCAGGATGCGAACAGTCAAAGTATAAAATCGCATTCCGAGTACAGACACCTGGACTTACCTGCTGGTATCTTTAGTGATCATTGAAGTTATCAACATGGACGAAATAATCTGCCACACACCCTGAAACGCATCGGTGTGTGAGGTTGCGGACTCAACGACCGGCTTGGTCATACCATATACTTTAAAAATGGCTCTCCTGCATTTGAGCTAAGGATTTTGGATTTGCATTCGCACTGACTCGCTGGTGTCAGGTTAATTATAGAACTGGTTACTCACCCAGGGAACGCCGTGATATAACGGATATTTATTTCACCTCCCACTAGAAACTAGCGATTTCATTGGACAAGAGCAGTCACGTGGTGACCCCCCTAAATTTCTATAATGGGTCAGTAAATTTCAGTAAATTTCTATAGTGGGTCAGCATGAAGTCAATAGTCGACAAAATGGCCGCCATTCATCGATTCTTCCTTTAAAATCGCTTTTTTTAATCCCAAAATAGTCGACAAAACAGTGATTTGTTTACAATATCATAGCAACTACAAAGCTGCCTTTCATGCAATGTTACTTCCCTTTCCATAAAAAAAATCAATAAATGTATAAATATTATGATAAAGCTGTACAGTGGGAAGTCACGGTCGCCTAATATAATGGATACATCCAACGCGCATCAATGTTAATGTCATAGGTTAGAATCCTATGAGTGGCAATCTTTTAATCCTTGGATTTTATTTTCTTCTATCTTTTTCATTATATCAAAACCATATGATTTGCATATGAAATGAAACAATATCACTATTTTTTTGTGAGGGGGGGGGGGGATTATTTATATAACTTTATTTATAAAATGACTCCACCCACCACTTTAATAATAAAATGAAACAATATCAAATTTGTTTGCTCATGAAAAGTGGTCGATGAAATAAATCAGTTATTTGGACTGTTACTGACCAAATAACTAATAGTATACGAAAGCGACGTAAAATACCATACAAACAATCGAAGATAGTATCCGTATTGATAAGCACAGCAAGAGACATATAAATACAGAGAGGCGAAACTCAGATTACGCAAAGAACACATCGCTCAAATCTCGAGGGCGGAGATGTGTAAGTCATCTAACTAATATATCAATGTGTCGTGTCTGCAGTATGACACCATCCAATGATTAGGGTTGTGCAGAGTAACTGCCATATCTTATTATTCTCAATCCTCATTTGAAACTTTTCTGCGTTCGTCGTTTTAGTCATGTTTTATTGCAACGGCCGTGGAAAAAAGAGTATCGACGTTTTGAAACCTAGCGATACTTTATTTATTTTAAAAAAGGCCGAGCAGCCAACATACACTTAAGGGCCTTGATATAACCCTATGTCACTATTTAATAAGGACCGGGCATAATTAATAAACTTTGTTTATGAGGCATGGCGTTTTTCTCCTATATGATTAGCTGGAGCTAAAATATTTGATATCTTCTTCAGGTAACCGGTGTGTTATCTTTTTATGTTAATGTGAAGTACAGGATAAAATTGTGAGCCGTCCCGCGAGAATACAAACATTATGGACTCTGCGTAAAGTATCTACCCGGATCAGCCTAAGCATGCCGCGCAGACTGACCCGGAAATACACTTTTCGCTTCCTGTGGATTTTCTGTTTCAGAAATCTTAACTCTATACCTCTATTCCCAGGCTGATATAGGTCGTTAAATTGCGTAGAGTCCAATATGTTGGTTTTCTAGCGAGGCGGCTTAGATGAAGTATACGTAACTAATATAAGACGCGTCCGGCAAACAGGGGTCTTATTGTATCAGCGTACAGCCAGTGTTTCATTACATTTTGATCAAATTATGACAAAAAATAACCACATGGGTCTTTTTTCTCTCAATGTTGACCCACTTGCCTAGTTTTTGACCGGACATGACCTATATTAAACCTTAGTTCAGATATCATCAAGCCAAACATTCTGATAAAGTTTCAATATACTCAAATTAAAATTGTGGCTTCAAGATAATCTGATTATTAACAAGATTTTCCTTTAATTTGACATTGTGACCTATTTTTTACTCCATATGTTCTGATGTGTGTTCTGATAAATGTTCATGCATATTAGACTCAAACTGCAGAGTTTTATAAATGCAATTATTCACGATGCAGGACGCGCGGCAGACCGATGATGGACGAAAGGCAATCAAAATAGCTCACATTCAACAGCTCGTGCTCAGGTAAGCTTAACAATATATAATTAGAGATATATTCTATTGTGGAAGAATACAAAAATAAAAATAAGCTGATAAGTCTGTTGCTAAGGAAAATATGGCGAAAATAAGCTTTGCATCAAAGAACGTTGCATATTTTTACATGACATCGTATCAGTATATTAAGCAGGGCTTTGAACCATTACTTGAGCCATTTTACAAAATCTTGAGCCATTTTTGAGACATCTGAGCCAAAATCTTGAGCCATTTTTGAGACATTTAGCCATAACAAATATTGTTTTGCAAGTTGATCGAGAGAGATAAAATAACTATTCATACTTCACATTTATCTCAATGTACATTTAGATGAAGGTTTTACTGCAAACATAATGTTAATCATAATAAATCTTAAAAAAGGAAACTAAATCAACATATTGTGTCATTACTTTATTTATAAACATAGCACATATAATATATTTATAATACATCATATACACATATATACATTGTTTTGTCTTGTCAGTTTTCACAACAATCTAGGGCAAATGTTGAAATTTGTTCCGTTGATCAACTTTTTACTGTTTAACTCAAAATACGCCTAGATTCCTCTCCGCTTTTTCATAATCCATAATTTCAACCCCAGGCCCATTGATGCCAATTCCTAAAATGAGATCTGATGATTTTCACGACATGCTATTTCTCAAGGAAGTTTTAACAAGGTTTTGCCTACTGGAACCCTTTCACAATCTGCAGTGAATATGGGCATGACCAACAGGCGCTCTGCTGCCTCTGAAGCAGCAGGAAAGACCTCTTTATTTCTAATTGCCAGATTGAGATAGGAGGTAATCTCTTGCACAGAATTATTCCCATGTGCATGATACTCTTTGGAAAAGGACACAAATTAACCCAACTCAGGCCGATACCCTTTCATTCCTTCTAATTCCTAAATACTTAGAGATCTGCTCTATATCTGCCTAAGTATCAATCAACAAGCGCCTTCCCACTGCTTTATCCTAGAAATACCGAAATCAAACTTGAATAATTCATAACCAAAACATCAACTTCACCCCTGAATCTTAACCAACGGGTGTGGAATATTTATTGAAAAGGTTTGGAATTCACTTGTAGAATCTCCTGGATTGCGGTTAGGGTGGTCATGTTCTTTGTTGACAGATGAAAGAACTTTTTAACAGAATTCATAATGTCTTGGAACTTAACCAGGTATGTGATGGAGTCAGCCCTCGAACAGCAGCTTAAGGCTTAATCTATGCGCAATACAATGTGTGATAAGGACACCGGGAACAGACTGTTTGAATCTAGTGACCACCCCTGACTTATTCCCGGCCATAACTGAAGCTCCATCAGTGCTTATACCACAGAGACCTTTCAAATATATACCCTTTTGATTTAGCACGTCTAAAATCGTATTATAACTACTTTCTGAAGTTACCCTATGCCAATTTGATAACCCAAGATAACACGTGTTTGGAATAATACAACCTAAACTGTCCTTTTTTAAAACTCGAACATAAAGAATTACATTTTGGTGTTCAGAAATGTCTGTAAAATTCGTCCAACATGATACAATATTTACCAGATTAGTTGATCTTGTTCACAACGTCTGACATAACAACTTCAGCAAGCGCTTCTTGAAACTTGTTTATACTCGAGTTATGTGTATAGGTCGTATGGTTGTATACTATCAAGTCTCTCAACTGGGTACTTTCCTGTAAAAAAATAATACGCAAAATTAGGATACAAAGTAATGAACATTCATTCGATATTTATTTGGCCTCTTTTGTTTATATACGTTATTCTCATGTGTTTTGTTTTTGGCCTAATCCCAGTGAATTATTTGTTTAATTATAATACATTTTCAAGCTTTCATAGTTGTTTTCATACTTTTCCAAAACCGTAGCAGAACTATTAGATTCAATGTATTAAAGTTTCTAATTACCTGCACTATACATAGGGAGTTCAGATGTGGTATGATGGCGCTTGGTAAATTATGTTGCATCCCGAAGTAAACATTCTTTAAGGCAGCTTTAACGGCTCTTTCATTATTACTTTTAAAATTCAGTCTTGCTGTTTCCATTGTTGTGGACTGTGTGTTGGCAGTAACTGCTAGGAGATGATCGGCAAATAATAAACAAGAGGGCAATGATCGCCCTGGATCGCCCACCTTACTTATGCAATGTGATTTGTCATGCCAAATGTAAGCTAATTAATTCAAGAGCCCCAAGAAAGCAAGTATCGCTCCACTGCCATTAGGCAAAAATTAAATCTCGTGGAGTTTCACCAAAGGAACATCTCTGCGAAATTATTTGAAATGCAAATAGTTTGGGAGGAGAAGATTTTTAATTGTTTCACTAAAGCCAATTTAGGGCTAACAGCCCCGCCCCCATGACAGCCATATGTTAAGACCAATCAACATGGATTGATGGAATCTGATAGAGAGTCAACCAAGGAACATTTCTACAAAGTTATTTGAAAATCGGCCTGATATTTTCGTCCGAGAATATTTTTAATAATTTGAATAAGTTTTCTCTATAGCCATATAAGGCAAAACAGCACTGCCCCTTGGTGGCCCTGATTTTCAACCAATCAACATGGTTTAAAGGAATCTCAAAGAGGGGCAACCAATGTATAATTCTATAAAATTATTTGAAAATCGGCCTGACACTTTCGGAGGAGATGATTTAAGTTTTCACTATAGCCATATAAGGCCAAACAGACCCTCCCTCTGGCGGCCATGTTTTTCGACCAATCAACATGGCTTAAAGGATTTTGATCGAGGGTCATCCAAGGAATAATTCCACAATATTATTTGAAAATCGGCCTGATACTTTCGTCCGAGAATATTTTTAATAATTTGAATAAGTTTTCACTATAGCCATATAAGGCAAAACAGCACTGCCCCTTGGTGACCCTGATTTTCAACCAATCAACATGGTTTAAAGGAAGCTCAAAGAGGGGCAATCAATGTATATTTCTATAAATTTATTTGAAAATCGGCCTGACACTTTCGGAGGAGATGATTTAAGTTTTCACTATAGCCATATAAGGCCAAACAGACCCTCCCTCTGGCGGCCATGTTTTTCGACCAATCAACATGGCTTAAAGGATTCTGATGGTCACCCTAGTAACATTTCTACAAAATTATTTGAAAATCAGCCTGACACTTTCGGAGGACACGATTTTTTAAGTTTTCTCTATAGCCATATAAGGCAAAAACCACGCCCAATGGCGGCAATGTTTTTCGACCAATCATCATGGCTTGAAGGAATTTGATAGAGGGTCATCCAAGGAATAATTCCACAATATTATTTGAAAATCGGCCAACCAGTTTGAGAGAAGAAGATTTTTTCGGTCGATTGCCATGGAAACCAGAAATTATGCATTGAAGGAATTCTGGTGAGGGCATTGAGAGGATGCTTTCTGTGATGTTTCACCCCAAATGACCAACTGGTTACTGTGGAGAAGATGTTGACGGACGACGCACGCCGGACAAAAGGCGATCACAATAACTCACCTTGAGCACTTCATCTCAAGGGTGTTCTCAATTACTGGGATACAACTCTAGTATATAACTTGTGTTTTCCTAGACAATCGGGATTTTTTCTTCTTCAAACATTCTTTGTTTTAAACAAGTATTCGGTCTTTAATTTCACAATGCAAATTCAAAATTAATCAAGTATATTACCTTTGCATTTAGCATGTTTCGGGACTGAATCTCGTTTGAGGACAGCGCATCCTATGGTAAACGTATTTGACTTTTGAATTTGTATACAGAGGTCACAAAACATTTAATGTGATGTTGATTCATATTCTAACCACATTTCCAGTTTTCTTGAAATTGTCTGCATGTTGAAAGCTTAGCCTTTTTGGAAGGAGGATTGTCGAAACATTCAAGTGAGCGCTTAGAAGCCATTTCGGCAATTGATACCGTATTACATTCATTATTTGGTTTCATTTACCCTCGCCGTGCAGAATTAACTATTGGTGAGCATGGATACTGTAGACTAGAATAGGTGAACATATATAGTGACTTCGATTTATATTTATTTTGTTTGGTATTTTAAAATGATCATACCTACATTTAATTAATTTAATCGCCGACAAACTTAAAAATCCACTGGACTTTAATTGCTGCTAATTTAACTGATTTTCGCATTTGGTCACGGTCAATTATAGTGACTTGTTTTAAGTTAAAGTTGCATTTCTATCCAGAGGGATGAAATTCATGTAAAAAAAGTTCAAATCGATTTTTCTAAAAATAAGAAGCTGAATGGGTTTGGGATTAACCACAAACATGTTACACAAGAACACACACTCGCGAATTATACTTTTCTCCAAGATTTCAGGATTTTAAAAACGGACCCATTCACACAACTATATTAGACCTATGTAAAGGTTGGGTGTCATATACAAACCGTGGTGAGATAACATGTACATAACTGTTATAAAAACACACTCAGTCCAACGAAGCATATACAATGTATACACAATTATGGCGTGACAAACGTTGCAATATTCTAATATATTCATTCAATAAAAAAAAAATACGAACTAAAAACAAAATATGTGTTTTATAATTGCAATATATTTATTCAATAAAAATATTTATGGTCTGAAAAAAAAAAATGTTCAATAAGAAAAAAAAAAATATATTGGGTATAATTTGCATGATGGCTAATCTGGTTTATTGCAACACGGACTTTCATTGGCTCGCCGAATTCAATGTGGCAGCTTCCAGTATTACAACGTTATTCCAGGAAACAAAATGAGTGTTCTTCCTCGTGAGTATCAACATCAGTAAAGGGCTAAACGTAACGATGTACGCCATTGTTGTTGATGTCGCGCTAGTTACCGTTGCTTATGTGGACGGAGCTAACTCGACAATCGGCGATCCCACAATTGGCATAGCACGTTTAATTTTGCGGGTGCTTATATGTCTTTTTGAGGGCTGATATGAAGGGCGCCATCTAGCCATTAACTGATTAAAATATTCAAGAGGAAGAACACTCATTTTGTTTACTTGAATCGCGTTGTAATATGGACGCTGCCATCTTGAATTCAGCGAGCCAATGAAATTCCTTGTTGCAATAAACCCGATTACCCATCATTCAAATTATATCCAATATATTTATTTAAAACCACATATAAATATATTATTGAACGTGAATATTTTTTTACATGCAATATATGCTTTTTAACTTCATAAATACTTTTTTATGAATAAATATATTTCTTATAGAACAATTTATTTTTTAAGTCCATAATTTTTTTTTTATTGAACAATTATTTTTTTCAGTGCATAATTTTTTTTTATTGAATAAATATATCGCAATTATAGAAAACAAATTTTGTTTTTAGTACGTATATTTTTGTAAATTGAATGAATATATTTGACATAGAATATTGCAACGTTTGTCACGCCATACATAGTATGTTTATCTAAAAGTTTTAAAAGTAATATAAATGCTGTTTATGGAAAAAAAAAGATGATTTGGTATGTCACAGAAAACTAACATTATTTTATTTCCACAGTTTCTGTGACATACCTGAAATCATCTTAAGTTAAACAGTAAGTAAATGATATTTGGTGTTAAACGCCGCTTTCAACATTGTTGATGTTATATCACGGAGTTTCCTGGGTAAGTTACCAGTTCTACTGGTCCATTTATTCTGACATCAGCCAGTCAGTCGTTATGCTAACCTTGCAGCCTTCAGCGCCACAGATGGCAGCCATTACTACCATTTATAATGTGGTATGACCCAGCCAGGGATCAAATATGTGACCTCCCGCACCCGAGGTGTACGCTTTACCACAACACCATCGAGGCGGTCAAGTAAAAGTGTATCTAATGCTAAACTAATTATACTGTTTATAAGATGATTTCCGGAATGTCACAATAAAGAAACATTCTCTTATTTTATAATAATGAAGAACCTGATCAGTATGTACTTATGCAGTATGATCAGGGTCTTCACTTTTAGGAACTAAAAGAATGTTAGTTTCTGTGACATACCTGAAATCATCTATATCCCATAAACAGCATAATTGTATAATGCTTTAACACTAGTTTAACACACTTACTGTGTATATGTGCTTCAATTCATTTTTGTATAACAGTTTTCTTGTGTACATTTATTCCCCCCCCCCCCCCCCCCCCCCCCCCCACCGCCCTTCCCAATGTTCGTACGTATTGGACACCAACCTTTAAATAGGTATAATTTAGTTATGATTCGGTCCAGTTATTTTTTGCAATTCCTTAATCGGTACCTATCGAGCAGGGAAAAACTATTTTATTTAAATAATTAAAATATGAAAGCTTTCTCATACTACAGCTTAATTAGAATTAAGCGTCACCTTATAAAGGTTTATAAGGGAAAACAATTGTAATTTTACTCATTTTGTTAATGATGTTTATAGAAATGCAACGCAGTTAATACGTAATTGGTCAGTCTGAAATTGTCAACAACTTAAAGCAGTTTGTTTTAAAATATCCATTCTCCGTTATCACGCTTATGTCAATAGTTTGACATTGTACACGAACACAATATATATTCATTGTTTGGTTGACATGTTTACCCTCGCCGTGCAGAATCAGCAAACACTATACAAGCGTCGACTGGTTCACGTAGTTTACCCGAGATAGCGATACACGATATCGTCTACATCCTTGAACAAGACGAGTATTGCTTTTATCAACGCCGGATTTAGATAACGTGAACTTAGGATAAGATAATCCGACTCTTCAAAATATGTTCATCCAATTGCGTTGACCCTTTTCCCGTGTCGGACAAGCAGGAAGTTTCAAAGGCACATGAATTTGGTGGTTTAGCCTATCCAATGAAATAAGTATTACAGGAGGTTTAACAGTTACATCGTTACTGGTTAGTTCCGTTTTCTTTTCCTTATTATTCTTTGAAATGACGGTTCAATTTTATTATTCTACCGTCAAAGCGAAAAAATTAAAGTGGCTCTATTTGTCTGAAACCGCAAATACTGGAGCTTTCATTTTTATGCGGGGGATTCAGCTATGCTGAATACCTCCGTATATTGTCATGCCCAGCTTTCAGGAAATGTAAATTTGTAAATGTTTTGTGCTGCCCTCTATTTTCTCAAAATGGACAATTTTTCGATTGTTCAGGGATCAGTTAAATACGTTTCACAACAAGCTAAACAGTATGCACATTATACAAAGTAAACGTACACAATGTAAAGTTGTATTCCATGAAGTTGTATACATAATTTAGAAATTTAAGTTAGACATAAGGATCTTAAATGTTTCTTTAAAATATATGGAAAACGAGTAGCTTGAAAGCGGGTAGCTCAAAAACCTTTTGAGAAAATCCCTGCAATGACGGAAATACGGAAATACGGCTGTCGTGCATCGTCAACATTTTCCCTTGTTAACAATCTACAGGCTACATGTTTCGAAACTGGGCCATTTGAGGTCAAAAACTAGGTCACTAAGTCAAATTGAAGGAAAATCTTGTTAACACTCTAGAGGCCACATTTTCAACATGAGCATGTTAAAACTTTATCAGAATGTTTGACTTGATGATGTAAGTCAAGTTGGAACATGAGTCATGTCGGGTCAAAAAGTAGGTCACTAGGTCAAATTGAAGGAAAATCTTGTTAACACTGTAGAAGCCGCATTTTTTACTAAGGCAGCTTGTTTATCTAAATGATATCTAGGCCGATTTCGAATATGGATCAAGCCGGGTCAAAATCTAGGTCACTAGGCCAAATTGAATGGAAATCTTGTTAACATTTTGGAGGCCTTATTTTCAACTTGAGCATGTTGAAACCTTATCAGAATGTTTATCTTGATGATATGTAGGTCAAGTTCGAACATGGGTTATGATGGGTCAAAAAGAAGGTCACTAGGTCAAATTGAAGGAAAAGCTTGTTAACACTCTAGAGGCCGCAATATTTGCTTCAGCAATTTGAAATTGTGTCAGAATGTTTGTAATAATGATATCTAGGTCAAGTTTGAATATGGGTCATGCCGGGTTAAAAAATGAAAGAAAATCTTGTTAACACTCTGGATACTGCATTTTTAGCTTGAGCATGTTGAAACTTTATCAGAATGTTTTTCTTGATGATATCTAGATCAAGTTCTAACATGGGTCATGTTGGGTCAAAAAGTAGGTCACTAAGTCAAATTGAAGGAAAATCTTGTTAACACTCTAGAGCCAACATCCCCCGCATTTTAGTACGATTTTGATACCAACAGTTGGTAATAAGTATTAAGTATTTCCTTGTGGTCCCCTACCAAAGTTTATATTGAAATGAAAACATTGTTTTGATGGATTGTATTAAGATTTTCCTACCACACAGAACATCTGTGCGTGTGCTATCAAAATCGTGCTAAATGGCGTAAAGCTCCAATAAAACTGAAAACATCTAGCCGAATCCACCAATCAAATAACTTTTGACTAGCATAAGATATATATGTAAAGGAAAACTAAAACAATTGCAAATGGGGGAATTGGCGCGAGGAGGGTAATTTCTGTTTTGATCTCTAGATCTCAGCTGGCCCTTTTCGTACTATTCCATAACAGAAATGTCTCGGTTAAATCAGTTGGATAAGCAGTACATATAAACTTCATTGTATACATAAAATGTACATATATTCAGGTACGTAGATAAGATCTCATCTGCTTCCTTGATATAGTGTAAAGGTTATTGATATACTGGACAATTCATTATCAAAACTAACCCCTTATCAATGAAATTGCTTATTTGAAATGCACACCTTGTTTGAGTAGTCTGCTATAACAATTACATGTACTCTCTCTCTGAGTGTCGACGTATATAAATGCCATACTAAAGGTCAAACTCCTTCATTGGCGTGGCGGCCCAGTGTGATACAATGTGAAAAACATGTCCATACCATGTTGTCGACATAGTTAAACGTTGAATAAAGCATGTATATATACTTTCACCTCAAAGAACAGTATCTTTACCATACAGAATTTTAGATATATAGATATCACTCTGAAGGTCATGACTTTACCAGTGCGGCGGCCCAGTCTGATTGATATGCAAGTAAATGGGGAGGTTATCTTTTACATATTTAATTTATAATCGATAAAAGTATATTTTACAAAATGACTTCTATCTACATGTTTTTTAGTTTGTTTTTGTTAATAATTGATAGACCCACATTTAGGACAGTACGGAAAATAATTGAGTTATAGTTGAATTAACTATATGTCATTAAACAAGTAGAACTGAATTTTCTGAATGTTTCAAAATTTCAAAGTTTAATACATACACTCAGCACATGTTAAATGTGATATGAGGTAATTATTATACATGTTTACAATAAAGCGTTGTTAGCACCGTGTGTCAGGATGATACTACATAAATTAGCAGACTGATCCTGGAATACCGTGTTCCCTTTCTTGTTTTAAGTGATGTTTATAGCAGGAGACGGTGTTATTACACAATAAAACATGGGGGGGGGGGGGGGGGGGGGGGGGGAGGGGGGAATCCGGTAATATTAATCTTCGCACATTAAAAGGGACAATAGGGAATGTAAAGTATATTGTCAGGGGGTTTCTTTGCATTTCTTCAACACAGCATAGTTGAATTTTGAAAGAGATGTTAATGCTTGTTTGTTCGTAGAGTTCATGATTTTTCTTAACGTGTACATGATATTTTAAATGATTGGTACCATGGGATGACGTAATCGAAAAGGGAGCAACCAACATTATTATTGTTAAGAAAAACTCTGTTATATGTTTGAAAAAAAAAAAACCTTTATGAATAAATTAATTGTATAATATGATTTAAGAAACAGCAAGATACAAAATACGTATGTCTTCTACCGTTATTACAAAACTTAAGACACATGTAATGGGTATTTAATAACTTTCCCCTAACTTCCAAGGCTACGCATTTTTTTATAGTTTGGTTTACGACCCGATTCATCAAAGCTCAGAAAAAAGTTTCTGGCGATGTTTTTGCCTATTTACAATATTGAGATTTTTAAATAAATTGGTAATCTTTGAAAAATCAATGATGATTCATTTTAATTACTACATATTACAGTTTAATTCTAGAAACTGTAAAAACAACGTTTACCCAACTATGCAATAGACAGGGCCGTAACGTGACACATTCTATTATTTGTAAATGCAGCATGTCATCGCTTGGCGATTTTGGTCATTCTTATTTAATAGACGACAAGGTGTCATCGGTTCCCATAGAGTAATTAAGTTGTCTCTGCTTCCTTCCGTTATGAATACTTCGCTGTTTTCACGATTTCATCCGATTTCTAAAATTCATTTTAATTTTTCAGTTTTCTTCTGGCATGTTCAAAACGATTAACCTGACATTACAAACAAAAACAGACTTAATAATTCTTGCTTTATGTAAACTATTGCTCTTTACGATAACTAGGTTATCTACCCTTGATTACTCTTCAATTGCGCATGCGCATTCATGTGAATTTTACTTCCGGGGAATACTTTCGAACAGTCATTCAAGCGAAAAAGAACAACATTGCTAACACTATGGAGAATTTGATAAAACAAAGTTATTAAACCTAGGAAGTAAACGCCGAAATATTGTTGTATATATATATGTATTAAAAGGAATCCACCGTGGTAAAGTTGTTGACGACAAAACGATTTCGTTACATCGATTTTCTCAAAATAAAAGACTGAATCACACTTGGATTCAGCATTGTAAGGCTCACAAACCTAGCAGTTCATTGCTTTTGGAGGTCCAACCATGCAGTATACCCTTCCCGGTCCGTCTCTTTTCCGAACTGAGAGTGGATTGACCAAGGAATTTCCAACATGGGAATGTTCACTGATGATGATTTATTGTTTTGTTTATCATCAATATCGCGAAATTAACATGTGAACTTTCATAATGTTCAATCTTGATCATAAATATCTTTAATTTACTTCGTATTTTTTGTTTATATACTCCCGTTTTTGCTATCATACTTCTGTTAAACTGAAGGAGAATAGACTTCCCCTCTCCTCACAAAGCTTTGTCACACTTAAACGTATAACTAGAGGCAATAAACCTTAATATATGTTAATATTTAAGCACCTATGTTTTTTTTATCTAATTGATCTAGTTAGAGGATTTAAAACAGTTTAATGGTAAAAAAAAACTTGAGAAACTTCAGCTTGTATGACACAATATAGTTGTAGTGAATATTAAGCATACATTAAACCAAATGGTTTCAGGACTTAAATTGTCATTTCACGACTCAACTTCACATGCTGAATGTCACATAAATCGTAGCATATAAAACGTTTAATCCCTACTACGTCAATATTGACCCTTTCTGCTCTTGGTAACCTTTGTATATAGGCTATGGTAGTCAGGTGAGCAATATAGGCACATATTGGCCTTCTTGTTTAAAATAAAGGGACATTTGGCCTTCTTGTTCGAAATGTTTACATCCTGTCTGTTCGCACAGGTTATTTAAATGTATTGAACTGCATCTGCTTCTTAAGTCATGCTTTAAAATCATTTTTGTTTATTATTTGATTTTGTTTACCGTCGCCGCGCAGAATGAACTATTTGGCGAGCAACATAGATGGTAAATGCTTTATCAAGCTTAAGTATGCAAATAAAGAAGTAAACAATGTTTAGAGTTAAAAATCGTGAAGTTAGGTTGACGAGTGACGAATTGACGAGTGACGAACTGTGACCTTTTTTTAGGTCCGTGATGTTAGATTGACGAGTGACGAACTGTGACCTTTTTTTAGGTCCGTGATGTTAGATTGACGAGTGACGAACTTCAAATTATTTGCGAAGTAAGCTTGACGAGCGACGAATTGACGAGTGACGAACTGCTGTGAAGTTAGCTGGACGAGCGACGAATTGACGAGTGACAAACTGTTGCTGCTTCATCAATATCGTCAATTCGTCAACTGTTTTCTTGTATGATAAATTATACAGCTAAAGTAAGCTGATATTTTCTGAACATGTAAAATATTCACCGTGCTTCCTAAAATTCGATCTTAATAAGAGAGGACCTAAAATAAGCTGTGAGATTTCAGTCCAATCAATTTCTCCATTGTATGTTTCTTGATATTTCCTTCTATGTAAACAACATGTGAATTGAATACGATTCAACCAAACTAGAAGACCTTCGTCAAGTTCGTCAATTCGTCAACTCGTCAATTTAGTTGACGAAATTGACGGGGAAAAAAACACTTTATTTTTGTCTTTTAGATAATGTATCTGGACGTATGAAATGCAAATTAGGCCCTATTTCAACTTCCATGGCCATCAGTCATTCAGAAGAGCTTCGTCAAGTTCGTCAACTCGTCAATTTTGTTGACGAATTAACGAAAACAATATTTTTCTAGAAACTTTATTTCTTTCTTTTAGATAATATATCTGGACGTATTGAATCCAAATAAGGCCCTCAAAATAATTAGTTTGGCCATCAGTCATTCAGAAGAGCTTCGTCAAGTTCGTTAACTCGTATTTTTTTTTTGACGTATTGTCGAAAAGCAAAAAAAAACAAGAAATATGTGAGCTACTGCTCACTAGTGATACCCCCGCTCATGTTTTGAAAGACATATGTGATGGTGGGGTAAAGGGCCATAACTCCGTGAAAAATCATCCAACCGGAACGCAAACACGATATGCGCATCTACACTTGGTGGTGATCCTTCCTATGAAGTTTCATAAAATTCCAAAAAGCGGTTGCAGAGAAATAGCCCGGAAATGAATTTAGTCATACATAGCCTGATGGTGGAGTAAAGACCATAACTCCGTGAAAAATAATCCAACCGGAACGCAAACACGATATGCGCATCTACACTTGGTGGTGATCCTTCCTATGAAGTTTCATAAAATTCCAAAAAGCGGTTGCAGAGAAATAGCCCGGAAATGAATTTAGTCATACATAGCCTGATGGTGGGGTAAAGGGCCATAACTCCGTGAAAAATAATCCAACCGGAACGCAAACACGATATGCGCATCTACACTTGGTGGTGATCCTTCCTATGAAGTTTCATCAAATTCCAAAAAGCGGTTGCAGAGAAATAGCCCGGAAATGAATTTAGTCATACATAGGGGTAAAGGGCCATAACTCCGTGAAAAATAATCCAACCGGAACGCAAACACGATATGCGCATCTACACTTGGTGGTGACCCTTCCTATGAAGTTTCATCAAATTCCAAAAAGCGGTTGCAGAGAAATAGCCCGGAAATGAATTTAGTCATACATAGGGGTAAAGGGCCATAACTCCGTGAAAAATAATCCAACCGGAACGCAAACACGATATGCGCATCTACACTTGGTGGTGATCCTTCCTATGAAGTTTCATCAAATTCCAAAAAGCGGTTGCAGAGAAATAGCCCGGAAATGAATTTAGTCATACATAGGGGTAAAGGGCCATAACTCCGTGAAAAATAATCCAACCGGAACGCAAACACGATATGCGCATCTACACTTGGTGGTGATCCTTCCTATGAAGTTTCATCAAATTCCAAAAAACTGTTGCAGAGAAATAGCCCGGAAACGAAAGTGTTACGGACGGACGGACGGAAGGACGGAAGGACGGAAGGACGGACATGGGTAAAACAGTATAACCCCCCCCCCCCCCCCCCCCCCCCCCCCTTTCCTTCGGAACCGGGGGTATAAAAACTTTATTTCTGTCATTTAGATAATGTATCTGGACGTATTGAATGCAAATTAGGTCCTATTTCAAATTGCATGGCCATCAGTCATTCAGAAGAGCTTCATTAAGTTAGTAAATTCGTCAACTTGTCAATTTTGTTGACAAATTGACAAAAAAATGTTTTACTAAAAACTTGTTTTCTGTCTTTTAGATACTATCTCTGGACGCATCGAATGAAAATTAGGCATGAATTCAAAATTCATGGTCACCTTGTATCTTTCATTTTGTATCGGTATATTTCTCCTTTCTTAGGAGCACTCCCTATGGATACATAACAACATTTTTAAATATGCCTGTACATCACCACTTTCTATTAATTCCCTCAGTGTTTCATTGTCTTATTATATATCTTAATTTTTTCTGAGTCCAATATAAATAACACCAGTTATCAGAAGAGCTATATAACTCAGCGAGCTTAATCCTTGCCGCAACCTCCCTCTGTAACTTTGCTTGCTGATTGTATTGCAACCAAATTTACTCTTTTAAGTATTGGTAACAAGTTGAGATTTATATTTGTTCAAATGGAGGTGTTCTCTTTGCCAAACTTCACGGACTTGTACATCTTGGTATCAAATATTGTCATATACTAAATGTGATGCTTAGAGTTCTTAATACGTTTCGTTTTCTGTATTCAGACCATAACTTCTACATTTATTTTAACTTAGACCTGGAACAATCCATGCGTCTTTACATCTTCATGGAATCAGGTAAAAAAGCGACCAAGATCCATTGTGCCTCTTGTATATTATCATACTATAAAAAACAGAATCGTATTTTATTAAAAGCAATGTAGCGTATCCTAGTATCATTCATGATTATACATTGCGCAAATTTTAAGTTAAATTTAAACGAGCTTACAACACTTGTATATGTATAACCTGAGGGAAGATGTTCTTTGAAATGACAATTCGTTAATAGTTTAAAGCACAGTAATACTTCTTAAACAGATTTGAATCAACCTACGGTTTAACTGTTGGCACAACAAATTGTGGTAATCCGACACTAGCAGACGATCTTGTGCTTCTTTGTCAAAACTTGACAAGCCTCGAGCATCAATTAACTGATGCAAATGAATATGCAAATGACTGGGTATATAGTTTCAATACAGACAAGTGTAAATTAATCATATGTGGTAAAGACAATAGTAATATTAAGTCGGTTAGATTCGGAAACTCTACCATTGATATCCGCAAAACAGTGACCCATGTTGGTATAACACTTATCTAACTCAATAATACAATAAGAAACCGCATAGCATAATGTCAACCTCATTACAATGATTCCACTAATGAAAACAATACCAATTTCTCGTAACGAGCAGTCTGAACTCTTCCTGTAATGTTATCCACTATGTCAGTAAATGGAACCACAATTCACTTATTACTGATAAGTGATGAATTAATGCTTTCAATTTGGATGAGTCCAAGAAAATGCTTATGGAGCAAAGGATTAAATGTTTGTCATTTGTTTCAAAACAAGCATTGAACACTTTGTTCCAGAAATACACATTTCATGCACCCAAAACAGAAAGTCATTACAAAACGGGAAAGACAGAGTTCAGAATGCTCATAATGAGTCATATGATCTTTCCAGACTGTAAATAATGGCCTAATTCGCCCATAACTGATAAGTGATGAATTAATGTCACTTAATTCTTTGAATTTGTAGGGGTAGGAAAATGCTTGTGGAGCAAAGCGTTTAACTCTTTGCTCCATAAGCATTTTTTTGGACTCTTCCAAAGTGAAAGTATTCATTCCCCACTTATAAGTAATGTGTTTATTACGCTCACATTCATTGTTCATTACGAGCAATCTAAACTCTTCCTACACTATTTTCAAATGCCTGCTTTCATTGGCTGCAGGGAAATGCAGTATTGCTAGTTTCTAAAGAAAAAACGGTACCCATTGTTTGTATATTTTTTATGAATGTACCTTTTCAGATCACCTGGACATGACGGCTCAAGGTGATCTATTGGAAACACAATCTGTCATTGTCCAATGTTAACTGTTGGCTTCAAACAACAATGATGCTCCTTGCATGGTCCCCATATAGGTTTTCCAAAATACGTCCATTCAATATAGATCTGCCATGGCAACAAACAGGGAAAACCTTTGAAACTGTTATTGTCATAAACTACTGACCCAGTTTTGAAACATTTTCACAGTTTGCTTAATATGTTGGGATTCATCAAAACATGACTGTCAGGGCTGTTTCCATATATCGCTATTGTTCCTTGGATAGTCCCCTTTCAAATGTATGCCATGCGTTGGATTGTATTCAATGCATAACTTCGTTGCTATGGGAAATATCACAAAAAAAGAAATGCAAAGTGTCTTTTCGGAAACTACTGGTGCATTGTAAATTTCGCCGAAATGTTCCTTCTTTGTTCATCTAACAAGTTTGCTCAAGCTGGTGCAAATCCTCCAAAAACAATACTGTGGAGTTGGAGCTAGTTTCTTCCAGTGCTAAAGTGCTATAGAAAAATCTCCTTGTCTGAAAACAGTAACTGCTTTCAATATAATTTGGCACAAATGTTCCTTTGTTTGACCCTCAGTCGGGTATGTTCTAGCAGTTGCTATTGGCAGGGGTCCAATCATGGTTCCTTTTGTCTTATTTAAATGATTTTATTTTTATGTTTCTTTGCAAGTGTATGCTTATGTGCTCTCATGTGCTTCTCTCGTATTAAATCGTTCACTATGTGCAGTTAACTGTTACCAATAATTGTTTATATAGCCATGATCAAACACTTTCTCCTAGTCTATTCCATGGTTTAGAGAATTATTTTCTTTCAAACCTTTTTTCCAATATCATTACCAGTTCAGTGTATTGCATTGGTGCAGAATTTTTATTTTCTATCATGCAACTGTGTCATACTATTTGTCTCTCAAGTACTTTGGGCCTCGTTCAAAACTGTCCAATTTGCTAAAATTAGGTCATTTCTCAAAGCATATAAATGGTTCATAGGGACTAGATGACCAATTCACACAAATGCTACATAACCATGTGCTCCATAAATACACATTTCCCAATCCTTTACCAGCACGCTATTAAAAATGGTCTACTAAGGGTTCAGAATGCTCTTATCTTTCTGAACTCTTACTCCACTATTTTCCACTCTGTCCGTAAAAGTGGACCCAATCAATCCATAACTGATACATGATGATTTAATGCTTTCAATGTGTAGGAGTTACACATGCTTATAGAGTGCAGCATATTGCTCTTTGTGAAACTTCTTATTTTTCATTCATTCACCTTGTTCTGTAACTAGTTGTTATTATAGTGTATGTCTTTTAATGTGTTCATCATGTTAGTTGCTGGATCCAATTGCATACTTATTTTCTTGTTTACCCAATACTACGCTAAATTACACTTATCAGTTTCGACCACATCTGTGGTCATCCTTAAACCACAAATTATGTATTCAATAAAATAGTTTTTGTGTGGCCCTGTAACCTAACATTTTTTTAGATCACCAGAGCCAAAGGCTCTATATCATCTATTGGACGCGCACTCATTGTCCGTAGCTTGATAAAACTTGGCATGGATGTCCCTTATATGGCGACCACTTTTACTTCAGTGCACAACTTGTTGCCATGGCGACAACAAGAAAAACTATTAAATTCTTCTTGTCAGAAACTACTGGCCCAGACGGATTTCAAAATAGTTTCTCTTAAATGTCCCTTCACTGAACCTCTCTGAACCTCCACCAAATTTGCTCGAGTTGGTGCAATTTGTAAAACAGACAGAAACTACTTGATGGAAGTTGATTTAACATTGACATATTTCTCAATATAATAAGGCAGAAACCTCGAAAAGTTTCTGCCTAAACCTGCTGTCAAATTTTACTTGTATTCGTCATGTCTTTAAGTTGTATACTTGTGAGCTCTCGCACTCAGGTGAACGATATAGGGCCAACAAGGTCCTCCTGTTTTCCAATTGCAAGTATCATAATATTTACTATTTGTGATAACTGTACTAATGATAGCTATAAACGTTAATAAACTTCAGGGCTTCGCTCAACAGTATTAGTGTATATGAGATAATTTCATGCGTGGACGCGTACCATAATACATTTTCTAAATACAGAAAGCCATCAACTAGAACCTGTGTATGTATTCAACTGAAGCAAAATGTGCTATGATGTTTGTCAACGTTTATTTTGGTGTGTTTTATACGTTGACAAACATCAAGGCTCATTTACATCTAAGATATGCATTTGGGGACCCTCCACCAGTACGTGTGTATTTTAAGTAATTGCATGCGTGGACGCGCCACAGAATACACTTCCCCATGCATAAAGCAATTTTAGATATCTATGAAGTGGTTAACGTGTTTTGAACAAGAAACATATTTTGTTCGTCAATTGACGAGTTTACGAATTGACGACCTTGACGAAGCTTTTCTGAATGACTGATGGCCAGGAAATTTGAAATAGGGTATACTTCCAGATATATTATCTAAAAGACAGAAATAAAGTTTTTAGAAAAATATTTTTTTCGTCAATTCGTCAACAAAATTGACGAGTTGACGAATTGACGAACCTGACGAAGCTCTTCTGAATGACTGGTGGCCATTTTTTTTTTAAATAGGGCCTAACTGTGCATTCAATACGTCCTGAAACATCAAAATTGACGAGTTGGCGAATGACAACATTGACGAAGCTCTTTTGAATGACTGATGGTCATGACATTTGAAACAGGGTCTAATTTGCATTCAATACGTCCAAATACATTATCTAAAAGACAGAAATAAAGTTTTTACAAAATTATATTGTTTTCGTCAATTCGTCAACAAAATTGACGAGTTGACGAATTGCCGAATTGCCGAACTTGGCGAAGCTCTTCTGAATGAATAATGGCCATGAAATATTAAATAGGTCCTAACTTGCATTCAATACGTCCAGATCAATTATTTAAAAGACAGAAATAATGTTTTCGTATTTGTTTTTCGTCAATTCCTCAACCAAATTGACGAAGCTCTTCTGAATGAATGATGGCCATGAAATTTGAAAAAGGGTGTAATTTGCATTCAATGCGTCTAGATACATTATCTAAAAGACAAAAGTAAAGTTTTAGGAAAAAAAAAAATCCGTCAATTCGTCAACAAAATTGACGAGTTGACGAAGCTCTTCTGAATGACTGATGGCCAAAAAAATAGATAAAGGTCCTTATTTGCATTCAATGCGTCCAGAAACACTATCTTAAAGACAGTTATAAAGTTTTATAAAAAATATTTTTTTCGTTAATTCGTCAACAAAGTTGACGAGTTGACGAATTACCGAACTTGACGAAGCTCTTCTGAATGACTGATGGCCATGAAATTTAAAATAGGGCCTAATTTGCATTCAATACGTCCAGAAGCATTATCTAAAAGAAAGAAATAAAGTTTTAAGAACAACATTTCTTTCGTCAATTCGTCAACAAAATTGACGAGTTGACGAGTTGACGAATTGGACGAACTTTACGAAGCTCTTCTTAATGACTGATGGCCATGAAATTTGAAATAGGTCTAATTTGCATTCAATACGTCCAGATACATTATCAAAAAGACAGAAAAAAAGTTTCTAGAAAAATTATTTTTCGTCAATTTCGTATACGAAATTGACAAGTTGACGAGTTCACGATCCTGACGAAGCTCTTCTTGTTTAGTTGAATCGTATTAAATGCTCATGTTTTTTACATAGAAGGAAACATTAAGAAATATACAATGGAGAAATGGATTGGACTGAAAGCTCATAGCTTATGTTAGGTCCTCTTTTATAAAGATTTTTTTTTTTTAGGGATCACGGTGAATATTTTACATGTTCAGACAATATCAGCTTACTTTTCATTTTCAATCGTATTGGTTTGGAATACACTGGTTTTTTTCTATCGTATGTGTTTTGAATACCCTGCATATTCTATCGTATGGGTTCTGACTACCTTGTTTTTTAACCATATTGGTTTTGAATGTCTCTCCGTGGAGACACGATCTCATATGCAAGTTATTAAGTCAAAGAACGAAATAATCGCGAAAATATAGTTTTATCTGAAATATTACTTTGAGAAACAAATTAAGATGAATCGAATAAAGAAAAAAATACTACTACTACAAACAGAACTGACCGACTTAAGAAAACATAAACTTAATGGATGTGTTATGAGATCAAGATCAAATTGGATTGGTAATTGTGAAAATGTTACCACCTATGTTTGCAGCGTGGAAATATAACACTTTTCTTCTAAAACTATTCCATTTATTGAAAAAGAAGATGGCTCACATATTAACAACCAAAATGACATACTACACGAAAAGAAGTTATATTGTGAAAAGCTATATACGATGAACAAAATACTATAAAAAAAAATATTATTTAGAGGCAGACACCTTGAAAAATATGAAAAACGACAAAAGTCCTGGTTTTAATAATAAAAAAAAATTAAAGACGAAGAATACATTATCTCACATTTGCAGATGACACCACTCTACTGTTAGATGGATCAGAAAACTCCTTAAACAATGTTTTAAAATTAATTAATAATTTTACGAATACATCCGATTTAAAAGTAAACTTTGATAAAACAAAGGTTTTTTGGATTGTTTCGCTCAAATATAGATCCCGTTCAATAAAAACAAAATGGAAATGATCCTGGGGCTTTAAATTACTTGGTATTGTTTTTCATGTTGACCTAAAGAAGATGTGCGACTTAAATTGTGAACCAAAGTTAATAAGTATCAAAAATAGTATTTCTTATTGGAAAAGAAGAAAATTAACTCCCATAGGAAAAATAACTGTCGTAAAATCGCTTTTGGTACCGCTACTTTCTCACTTATTTATATGTTTACCATCACCGACAAACTGTTTCATAAAACGATATTTTGTTAAATTGTGTATGGGATGGAAAAGTTAAAATAAAAAGAAATATGTATTAATTAAAAGCTATGCTGAAGGAGGTTTGAAAATGATAGACCTAACAAATTACATCATAAATTGTAATCATAAGTAGAGAACACAAATGCTATAACGTTGTAAATAGTATATATGATGTCAAAAAAATCTTTAATTTAGGAAAACAATACAGTGTAAAAATGTCAAAGTCAATAACAAATTAATTTTCGATTACTGTTCTTAAGTCGTACATTTTGTTTATTTAAAAATCAAATTTCAAATAATGGAAACAAATAGTAAATATGCTTTTTTTTTTAATTAACATTTGTCTGTCAACTCAAAATATATATTTTTGCCATAATTGTATGAAAATGGATTTAGACTGGTTAAAGATGTATTGGATGAAAATGGAAATTGTATTAGCTTACCATCTATAGAAAGTACTATTGAACAAAAAAATATTATCATTCTATGGACAAAGAAATACAATAAACGCTTTCCTTACAAAGAAAAATATTTTAAAAAGAAAAAATACACTTACTGATTATCATAATCCTAATTGCTATTATTGTTAATAGCGTTTCGGAAATGACATGGGAGTCGAGTTATTATTAGAAAAAAACAAATTTAAATATCTTGAACATATTACAATTGTGTTTGTTTTAAAATACTTAGGTATGACACATCTAAAATGAAATAAATAATCCGATGTTTTAAGTATTTGCAGTTTCTTTATTTTGACTCGCATGTATGTATTTTTGTCTTACTTACGAATACAAAAGAGTCCCTGATAGACTTGCTGCAGACTGTTATGTGTCAATATCGAGACAAAGATCACGTCGAATTATCCTATTAATAGCAATTTTAACTCACTGATATTGTTTATTTTATGGTGCCAACCCTCAACATGATTGGTAGTGCGTGGACACAGTCCTTAAACTTAGACACCGGCACCGAGTCATTGTCACATTCGACAGAGGCTAGGAGGACAAATGGCAGTGCCGAAGCACGTAGCACAGGTTTCTTCACTTCTTCATTGTCCTTGAAGTCAGCTACAAGACCATCATATTGTACTTGTCTCCACATACACTGTGTGAAGTGAAAGAAACATTTACGGACTTGAACACGAACTGACAGCATGCCACGCTGCTGTTTCGAAGTACATCATTATCGTTTCTGGGGACAGAGGAATGTTATGTTCACGGGCTAAATTCTGGATGAGTGTGAAGAATCTGGTGTACATTGACTGCTGTTTATTTGGAAGCAGTCTATACACTAGGGGACACATATACCCGTTGATCATGGCGTAGATGGTGTATAGCTGGTAGAAATATGACGACGAAGCGTAGAAGGTATCGTCCATATACCAGGTCTCGGCTGTAGCAGGTTGTCAACGGTGGCGAATATGAGCATTCGCTCCACATCACCGTCATTGGCGATTAGGAATGCTCCCCTACAAGCGCCTCTATCCACTTCCCTTCCAAGTTGACATCCGCCCTTGTCTTTGGCAGAACTGTTCTAGTCTTAGACCGCTGACTATATAAACTGGACTTGGCTTCGTAGAATGTGGGTAGATTAGCCACAACCTCTTGGGTGGAATTGTCCCATTCAATAGATCTTGCTTCTGCCAGCATACCGTTATATATGGAGGACACCGGCTGTGTTGTCCTCGGACCTGCTTTCGGACACCACTCATAATGTCCACAGCAACAATGCTGCTGTCATCTCTTGGGTGATTGTGTTCATCAGCGATTTTGGTAGGAAGCTCATCCTTAGTGTTAATTTTGGCATTGCATGCTTTGTTGACACAGTTTATGATTACAGAGGAAACTGACCTTCATTTTATACTCTGTTAAAGAATGACTTACAGTTAGTGACCAGTTTTCAACAGTTACTTATAAGTAAATTGTTAATTTCATTACTCATTATTGTTGTTCTGAGACTAATTTGCAATCAGTTCATAATTGCTAATTAAAAAATAGTGTTAATATATAATTATGTAATTACCTAGTATAACTGTTATAGTCATAAATAAATAATAGATACATATTGTTAATTGTTTGTATCTTGATAGTTCACATTTCATCATAAAAATAAGTATGCTATTTATTATTATGAACCTTTATCTGAATTATTATTGTTAAACGTACATACTGACAATTTTAATTTTATTTATACACAATTAAAGAAACATTTTTCTCCTTATAGATATGCACTGGAAACAAAAATAACAAAAGAAATAGTTTATTCTAGAATAAGTATGTATTTTCAACAGACGGAACAAGATAAATAACATTGAAATAATACACTGCAAGTACAAGTTTATGAGTGTCTTTCATTTATTTTTTGAACAGTATAGAAAATACAGGTAAGTTTGAGGTGCGAAGAGATAATTGGGGATAATAAGTATGTGTGAAAATAAAAGGTTGGGAAAGTGGGAACAAACCCTTGCGCCATACATATATTGCATGCATCAATGATTTAAATAAACAATTTAGCTGATATGTTGTTTCAAGTGTTGTCTACTTTTTAAACATATGAGGATAAATATTAAAATCTGTGAAATACTTATTATAATTATTATTAAAAAGGAGGAAGTTCATGTCTTCAGCAATTTAACCGTTTTCTCAATGTTTTCAACGTTTAAAGATTGTCATTGTTGCTTCAGACATGGCAAGGGTTAAATAGCTTTTTATTGCATAAAGATTTAAATCCCGAACTGTATTTGTTGTGGTTTATTGACAAATACAAAAAATTCAAAATCCTGACCAAAATAAATCCTGGAATTAGTCCTTAATGAAAACATTATGTGTATGTTTAGACTAATGAAAGTCAAGAATACATGTGTGTTAAAAATTAAATAAATGCAGTCTTTTCCGGCGACATTGATGCCTTGCATCACTTTTCTCTTGTATCCTATTTTAACAAGGAATACTAATACATATGTATATAATACATTGATAGATAATCAAGAAGTACCTACCAGTGAAGATAAATGGATTATATTGTATCAAAATTCAAACATTAATTGGTAAATAACATATAGAAATATCTTTAAATGTACAAAAGACAAATATATCCAATGGTTTCAAAACAGAATAGTACATAAAATATTAGCGACAAACTCTCTGTTATATAAAATGAAATTGGTAGAAACAAATTTGTGTTATTTTTGTAAATCAAACGGAGAAATCCTTATACATCTTTTCTATGAATGCGGAAAGGTTAATCCTTTACTTCAAATTATTTAAGATAAATCAGGAAACTAGATCCAACTATACAAATGACAAGCACAGACATAATTTAAGAATTCCGTAAAACCGATTTTAAACTGCGTGCGTGTAATATTTATTAATGTATAACTTTATTAACACATTTGGAAATAAAAAGCCACTATAACAATACACACATCTTTAGTGTCGGATACTTTAAACCAGATGACACTGGTTTGATCCATTGTCGAAACGGCCATTGTGGAGTGTCCTTCGTCAAGTTACGTGTCCTAACAAGTACTGGTGTGTTTACCCAGGGATCCTAAATAATTATGTTGAAAACGGCTTTAAATACAAATTCCATATGGAAAACCTTGGAAATTATATGTATTTTACAGCAATGCGCATTTAACAATGGCCACGACCTACCCATACCAATGCACGTGGCTAATAAAGGTATATATTGAAGGAAAAAAAGATTTTTCTACCACACTGAACATTTGGTCGTGTGCTAGCAAAGTCGTTGTAAATGGCGTAAATCTCCAATAAATCTGAAAACATCTAGCCGAATCCACCAATCAAATAACAGCTTTGAACTAGCACGCGCCCGAGTGCTAGGTGTGTTTTGACAAAATGGTTACAACCCTGTAACCTCGAAATTTGGTATCTAGCTTTGGTGATGTTATTGTTGTTCAAACCATGTTGGCCACCAGTGTGTCGGGCTATTTAACGCTTTATAGCCAAAGTGTTTATAGTTATTTTGCCTTATGGCAGTGGAGCAATACATGCCATTTGCGACTTTTGTTGTTGTGTCTTTTTATTTGGACTTTTGGGCGAGCGTTAGTTTATGTAGTAGTATGTGTTTGAATATTTCAGATTAACACAATGGATACATTCAAATGCTTAACACACAGTAAAAATGCCACAGCCTACTGCAGAACGCACACCATGGTGTTGTGTACCAACTGTTTGATAAACAACGTCCACAAATATGCTGAATGCCAGTTAAGTGATATTGAAGACGCTTTGGATGGAGATAAGATTCATCTCCACTTACTTAAATTGGAAGAGCGCATTAAGGAGATGGGAGATCAAAAGAAGATAGAACAGAATGCACTTATTAAGCTGAACACAAAATTAGGAAACCAAATTGAAAATTGCTTTGCTGAGATCGTTGAAGGCATAACTGAGAAGAAACTGAAGACGTTAGATTATTTGAAGCGTTCAATTGATAGAAGGAAGGCTTGTCACGAGCATCACGTTGATGAACTCGGTAGGTGTCAATCAATAGTCACGAAGACCAAAGAGAAACTGAACACTCGTACAATGTCAACCCAAGATGAGGGTAACACTCTGCCTAAAATTCGAACCGATTTGAGGAAACTAGAAAAGGAGATTGAAAAAATTCCTACTGAAATGTTGAAGACTGATGATTGCCAGTTTATACAATTCAGTAATAAAAGGATTTCCTCAGGGGATTCCAAAGTATTAGGAGATATTGAATTTGCTGATGAGATCTACGCCAATCCTGACGATTTACTACAAACAAAAGGCCAATTACCAACAACGGCTAGTACGGGTCTAACACATTACTTTCCTGATCCAAAGACCAAGAAAACGATACAAACCACTTCATGTGACGAATCTGTTACGGATGCGTCTGATATTTACACCAAGTCACCACAGGCTCCGCCTTGTTCTCATGAATTTGCTGATGAGATCTACACCAATCCTGACGATTTACTACAAACAAAAGGCCAATTACCAACAACGGCTAGTACGGGTCTAACACATTACTTTCCTGGTCCAAAGACCAAGAAAACGATACAAACCACTTCATGTGACGGATCTGTTACGGATGCGTCTGATATTTACACCAAGTCACCACAGGCTCCGCCTTGTTTTAAAATAGAGTGTGAAGACAACAAGCAAAGTTCCTGCGTCTTCAAGAAGTTAGACACTCTGACGGACAACCGACTGCTGGTCCTTGATTCACGACACCAGAAAATATTTCTTGTGGATCTTGATGCCAGGATTCTAAACGGCTTTACTGAAGACGGCGCAAATGTCCGAATACTTAGTTTTTGTATCTTGAAAAAAGATAAAGTAGCAATACTGGCTGTGGATGGAAATAGTGGAGTATTTATTTCACTCGTCAGCATTATTAAGGATACAATGAGAAGCAAGAGCAAAACCATTTTGGATCTTGGAGCCTTAAAAGTGAGGGATGAATATTTCATTGGAATTGATTTTAATGCTGGAACATTTCAGACCGTCTTTGCGGTTACACAACCGGATCGAGTCATTAGATTTACTAAAGAAAGCATTGTCGGCAGCAGTATCATTGCCCCGGAACACGTTAGTGACCAACATACAGTTGAGATGATGTATGACTTCCGCGAAGATGCGGTCTTCATTCTGAATAAGGCTTCAGAATGTCTTACGTCGTACAACTTCAAAACCAATAAGGTGAACTGGACCGTCAGATCATCCAAAGAACCAGTGAAATTTGATTTTCATCCACTTGCGATGTACCGCAGTAGGTTTCTTCAGGTTGTCTGTGTCGACAAAATACTTAGGGTCTGTAAATCTACTGGTAACATCTTACAGACCAACGACAATAATTTTGACAAGAACTTGATAGCATTTTGTGTCTGTGGAAATGATATCATAGCTTCAAAGGGGACCAAAAAAGGGTCTACAGATGTGATAGGACTTATTAGGTATAAGGATGTGTTGGTGGCTGACAACAAAGAAAGTAACAGGCGTGGTGCATTTTCTACTAATATGTAATTGATTAGGTTATATGTATAGTTCTCTATGATGCCTGTTCTTAAATGACTAGTATCGCACGGCCTTTCTCGTTTGTTTCACAGTTTATATTCGGTTCGCATTCTTGACTACTGCATTTATGACATGCTACATGATTAAGTGTAAGCCCAAGAACTGCTACCTGAGGACGTCTTCAATATCTTGAACGTGAGAGCTGAATGTAACCATAGGTCTAATCGTCAGATAATTTAGTGGCGTGTAATGTCAACTAAATTGTAACAAAACGGGAAGAGGAGCATGAGTGTAATTTACAGTGCTGTTCTGATTTAAGAAATAAAAAAATTGATGGACTCCCGATGACTCGAACATGTGATAATTCGAATATATCGTTTGACTCGAATAAATTCATTGAATAATTAATTCAAACTCATGTATAAATGGACTTTTAGGTTGTCCGGCTTCACTCGGCCCAGTTCTGTGCTATCGGGCAATATTTACAAAGATTAGAAAATATGTCTCAGTGATAATTCAATTTCTACTAGTAACTTCAATTCTGTTTGGACAATATTGTTCTTGTATTGTGTTGTTTTATGGACCGGATGCCTTTATTTACAAATTAAATCATTGTATTATATTGCTTTTCTCATATAGCATATCTAACGTTACGTTTTTGTTTCTTTGTTTCCTTTATGTCTTCCCCCCCCCCCCCCCCCCCCCCATATAATTATTTAACCAATCAATGGATAGACATAGTTCTCTCGCCAAAGCTCATGTGCTTTTGTTCCTCATTCACTCACACGCTCATTCGCCCAAACATTTATTCAATCGCTATGGTATATTACGTTTCAATATATATAAAATGTGCTGAACTCCAGATTACAGATAGTATAGTCACTATTTTAAAACTGGTCAAAAATTGTCTTGAAATATTAGAATCAAAATTCTGGGATAAAATTATAGAAGTAATTTCACAATCCAGTACAATAAACATCTAAGCATGTATCGTGTATGCTTCATTTGTACTGGATAGATATACCCAATAAACAAAATCGCGTACATGTTGACTGTTTTTCAACATTTACTGCCAAAATAGTTTTGAACTATTTATTACTTACTTTGTTGTCACTATTAGCAATATTTGTTGAAGTTTCAACATTTCAAAATGAGTATCTGTATATGGCGTTCAGAACCTTTAAGTCCTATTTTACTAGAGTATAGTTTGTGTTGCACTTCTCGGTTATAAGAGTATGCATTTGATCAGATATGTTATATATATCTTTGCAAATGCCTCTCTTATTAAAGTAATTTGTACATTTAAATGTATTTGTCGAGCTGGTCAACATGTCTGTTATCAGCTGCGACAAATGAGTGGCATAACCTGTAGTAATTATCTTGGATGCAGTCAATATGTGTGTATAAGTACATTACAAGAAATATTTCCAAATTCATATTCATATTCATTATCGCTGATAAGCTCGTTATATAATGAATAGCCGTTAAGTTGTTTAACTGACCCAAGGAGTGTAATACGAGGAGTTGGAAATGCTGCTGCATTGTTTTCTTGATATCATTTTATCACTGGCTTGATTAACAATTTTAAAAGTACGAGTATCAATTAATTACGAAGCTAATAGATACAACAATCACTCGAACACGTCGATAATCCGAAGTTATGTATTGATCCCTATCGAAATCGAGTTATCGCGAGTTCACTGTATTCATATTATTAAATATATATATATAAAGTGCATACATGTATGTGTTAAGAAAACAGTACTTCTATCGCTTTGATTCCAAATCCGCATATGTTTGTTTTTGTTTTGTTTGGGTTTTACGCCGTTTTCAACGTCTTTGAACACGGACCTGCACATATACGTCTTTTGTACATGATATAAGTAGCAGTGTATATAACTCAATAACGAGGAATTTATTACACAAATTAAGGAAAGGGTGTTTCTAAAAGTAGATTGATTGGAGTTAAACGCCATCTTCAACAATATTTCAGTTATATATGACGGCGGCTAGTTAATCTAACGGGTGTCCTGACTTTCTCCAAGCAACATTCTTCCAAGGAATTGTATTTATTCTATGCTTTTGTTTATCATTGCTAGGCAAATGGCTATCTTTCCAAATATATACTTTGTGATCGAATACTCGAATACGTATTTTTGTATTCGTTGTTATCCCTACTCTATACCTATATCCCCCTGAGAAGGAATGTGTCGGTCCGGATTAGCCTGCGCAGGCTAATTTGGCTCGATACATTACACAGAGATAACAAGACGAATTTTGATGCAGAGCATCAAAGGACGCCGCGCATGATTTTGAAGCATGACTTAAAGGAAGCAGATGTAGTTCAGTACATTTAAATAACGTGTGAAAACAGACAGGATGTAAATATTTCGAACAAGAAGGCCAAATGTCCCTTTATCATAACCAAAAAGGCCAAGATGTGCCTATATTGCTCACCTGGCTACCATAGCCTATAATAAAAGGTTACCATACAACATGAAGTTTCTTAATTTTTTACCAATACACGGTTTCAAATCTGCCCTAACTAGATCAATTAGATAAAAAAAAAACATCACATAGGTGCTTACATATTAACATGTAATGTCTCTAGTTATAAATTAAGTGTGACACAAGCTTTGGAAGGAGAGGGTGAAGTATATTCTCCTTCGTGTTTATCAGAAGTATGATAACAACAAGAGGCCCAAGAGGGCCAGTATCGCTCCACTGCCAATTAAATCTTCAAACAGCCCCGCGCCCTGGTTGCCATGTTTTTTACCAATCAACATGGCTTGAAGGAATCTGAGAGAAGAAGATTTTTTAAGTCTTCATTGTTTTTTCTTTCGGAAACCAGAATTTTGCATGGATCCCAAACAGTTTGAGGAACTAAGGAGAGATCATTGAGAGGATAGTTCCTATGAAGTTTCATCCTAATTGGTCCAGTGGTTAGGTAGGAGAAACAGTTTGAAGCAAAACGTTTACGGACGGACGGACGCACGCATGCACGCACGTACGTCCAAAAGGCGTTTGTTGGGTGTTTTCCTTTGATGTTCTCTTGTTGGGTATACCTAACAAGCACATGGTTTATTCCGTAATTATCCCCCCTTTACGGAATAAATAGCAATAATATGTTAATTAGATACCCATAACACAATTGTATAAAAAAAACCACTTATCAAAGTGTCTTATAAGGGTGGTGGCTGGGGTTTACGAAAAAACACTATCCAACAAGATTACTCTCGTAAGTACGCACTCACGCACGGACGCACTCACGCACGGACGCACTCACGCACGCACGAACGCAGGACGGACGATTCCCCATGACATAAGCTCGACTGGCTTTCAGCCAGTGGAGTTAAAAACGGAAGTATATAAACAAAAAATACGATATCGCAAATTTCTGAGATAACGAGAAAAAAAAAATATAAAAAAAAATAATCGAGAAATCGAAATGTTCGAACATATTGATATCTTTTTTTTTTTTTTTTTTTTTTTTTTCGATATCTCGAACTTTCCGATATCTCGAACTTTTCGAAAAAGAAAATTATATTTGTTTTCGATATCTCGAACTTTCCGATATCTCGAACTTACCAATTTTTTTTTCATATTTTGTTCGATATCTCGAAATTTTCGGTATCGCGAACTTGTCGATATCTCGTACTTGTCGATATCTCGAACTTTCCGATAAAGTTCGAGATATCGAGACAAAAAAATTAAAGATATCGAAAAGTTATTGGAAAGTTCGAGATATCGAGAAGAAAAAAAAATAAAAAAAAATAAAAAAAAAATCGAGATATCGGAAAGTTCGAGATATCGAAAGTTCGAGATATTGGAAAGTTCGAGATATCGAAAGTTTCGAGATATCGATATGTTCGATTTGTCAATAAATGTTCAAGTTAAAAACATTCGTTTTATCAATGTATTCGAGATATCGATGTGTTCGAGTCATTGGTATGTTCGAGATATCGATATGTTCAAGTTATTTGACCAATAAGACATTCGATTTGTGCGTGTACAATGACCTCAGACAAATTTCGTACCTAAACCTCTTAATTTGCGAATTGTCAATTAGACATTCGTTTTTTTAACGTACATTGATCTCTGATGAATTTGGTACATAAATCTCTTAATTTGCGAATGTCTAATCGAATGTCTAATGTCTAATTCACCAATTAGACATTCGTATTTTTAATGTACATTGATCTCTGATTAATTTGGTACCTAAATCTCTTAATTTGCGAATGTCTAATCGAATGTCTAATGTCTAACTGATCAATTAGACATTCGTTTTTTGCATGTATAATGACCTCCGACGAATTTGGTACCTAAATCCCTTAATTTGCGAATGTCTAATCGAATGTCTAATGTCTAACTGACCAATTAGACATTCGTTTTTTTAATGTGCAATGACCTCCGACGAATTTGGGTTATAGATCTTGTAATTTGCGAATGTCTAATCGAATGTCTAATGTCTAACTGACCAATTAGACATTCGTTTTTTTAATGTACATTGATCTCTGACGAATTTGGTACCTAAATCTCTTAATTTGCGAATGTCTAATCGAATGGCTAATGTCTAACTGACCAATTAGACATTCGTTTTTTGCATGTATAATGACCTCCGACGAATTTGGTACCTAAATCCCTTACTTTGCGAATGTCTAATCGAATGTCTAATGTCTAACTGACCAATTAGACATTCGTTTTTTTAATGTGCAATGACCTCCGACGAATTTGGGTTATATATCTTGTAATTTGCGAATGTCTAATCGAATGTCTAATGTCTAATTGACCAATTAGACATTCGTTTTTTGCATGTACAATGACCTCCGACGAATTTGGTACCTAAATCCCTTAATTTGCGAATGTCTAATCGAATGTCTAATGTCTAACTGACCAATTAGACATTCGTTTTTTGAATGTACAATGACCTCCGACGAATTTGGGTTATAGATCTTGTAATTTGCGAATGTCTAATTGAATGTCTAATGTCGAATTAGACATTCGATATTTAACATTTGCGATTTTTCTGAATGTCTAATTGAATGTCGAATGTCTAATTAGACATTCGATAATCAAAATTAGCGAATGTCTAATCGAATGTCTAACGTCTAATTAGACATTCGAATATTTTTTTTGAATGTCTAATGTCTAACGTCTAATGCTCTGCCAACTTCACACACTTTTATATAGGCAAAAACATCCGGCGAATTTTGGGCCCGTAAACTAAACAATTAAAAACGCGTAGCCTAGAAAGTTTGGGAAAAGTGAATTTTTTCTCTGAGCTTTGATGAATTGGGTCAGGGCCGTAAACCAAACAATCAAAAACAGCGTAGCCTAGACAGTTGGGGAAAAGTTATTAAATACAAATTAAATGTGTATAAAGTTTTGTAATAACGGTAGAAGACAAACGTATTTTGTATCTTGTTGTTTCTTAAATCAGTTAATACAATTTATTGATTCATAAAGGTTGTTTTTTTCAATCAAACAACAGAGGTTTTTTTTAACAATAATAACATTGGTTTCTCCCTTTTCGATTACGTCACCCCATGGTACAAAATTAAAACCTATCCCATACTGACGCCGCGCTCCCACGCGGCGTCAATAATGTTGGTCTTCTCGTGGAACGGCCGAAATGTGGTGCCCTACAGAGGTACAAGCTATCTCTGCGACTCTATCTTCCCACCAACCTGTGGTAGCAGATGTCAGCCCACCTTGCCGTGGTCATCACCCTAGAGGCATTCAATGGGACCTCAGCATACCAATGTATGGTCAAGTAAGACAGACTTTATTTCCAATGCCATCAATATATATGCTGGTATCTCTAGTAATGATTGAAGTAATTGCGTTCTACACTCAACATGCACGAAGAAACTGCCACACCCCTGAATCGATACAGACCGCCACGGTGGTGTAGTGGTAGAGTGTTCGCCTCGGTGCGGGAGGTTGTGGGTTCGAGCCCGGCTGGGTCATACCATATATTTTTAAAAATGACTTTCCTACCTTGGAACTAAGGATTGTCGATTTGCATTTCTACTCACTCGCTAGGTTCAAGATAAGTGTAGTACTGGTAGTAACTTACCCAGGAAATATATTAATTTATAATTTAATTTTGTTAATGAAAGTTGCGTAATACACCATGCAAACAATCGAATATAGTATCCGTATTGGTCAGCACCGCAAGAGACATATAAATACATATAAACGAAACTCAGATTATTCAATACAAATCGCGCTAAAATCTCGCGGGTATGGCGAGATGTGTAAGTCAGCTAACTAATTTATCAATTTGTCCTGTCTGCGGTATGACACCAACCGCTGATTAGGGTTGTGCAGAGTAACGGCAGTATCCCTTTATTCTCAATTCTCATTTTAAACAGGGAGTTCAGCTTTGCTCCGATCATGGTTTTAGTTTATTGTAACGGTCGTGTTAAAAGGAATATTTACGTTGTTGAACGTAGTGATACTTTATTGATAGAACCCTATGTCACTATTTAATAAGGACCGGGCATAATTACTTTACTTTGTTTATGAGGCATGGCTTTTTCTCCCCTATATGAGTACACAATTATTAGCCGGAGTTAAAATATTTGATATCTCCTGCAGGCAACCGTTGTGTTATCTTTAGATTTTAATGTTAAGTACATGATACATGTAGTATACGTAACGTATATGAAACGCGTCCGGCGGACAGGGGTCTTATTGCATCAGCGTACAGCCAGTTTAAAATTAAATTTTGATTTAATTATGACAAAATAACCACAGGGGTCCTTTTTCTCTCAGATTTTACCTTGTGGCCAGGGTTTGACCTATATTCAAATTTAGCTTAGATATTATCAAGCCAAACATTCTGATAAAGTTTGAATATGCTAAATTCTGTGGCTTCCAAAAAGTTAACAAGAGTGTCGTTCAAGACCTAGTGTTTACTCCATATGACCCAGTTTCGGACTTAGCCAAGCCTTGACACAGATGTATGCTCTGATAAATTGTCATGAATATTGGATGAAAAATGTTGCCAACAGGGTGTTAATAAGGTAATCGTTGAAGATGCAGGACTTGCGACAGATGTACAAAATGCGATCAAAATAGCTAACATTGAGCACCTCGAGCTCAGGTAAGCTAAAAATAAATAATTGGAGATATATTCTCTATGTGAAGAGTTCGAAAAGAAAAAGAAAATTAACAATAATGTAATGAATCTGTTTCTATGGAAAAATATGGCGAAAATAAGTTATTCAGCGAAGGACGTTACACATGACTTCGTAATATAAGATAACGTAAAAAGAAACGTTGTGACAAAATGTACACTACTGCATGAACATACATGCATTTGAATCCACTGAGTTTTAAGTTGCGTCTATGTCCGCCGAAGAGATATGTTAGCCCTTCGCCATCATTTTATACCCAAGACAGATACTCCGACTATTCAAAGTATGTACATCCAATGGTGTTGACACTTTTCTCGTGTCGGACAAGCAGAACGTTTAAAAGGCACACGATATTCGGACGAATTAGTCACTGCATTTAGTGGTTTAGTGTACCCAGTGAAACAAGTATTACAGGAGGTTATAACAGTTACATCGTTACTGGTTGGTTCCGTTTTCTTTATTATTCTTTGAAATGACGGTTCAACTTTAGTATACTACCGTCAAAGCGAACAAATTAAAGTGGCTCTATTTGTTTAAAACCGCAAATGCTGGAGCTTCCAGATTTGTAATTTAACATTGCCTACTGGTCCCAAAATAATGACATTGAATAAGCCCCTTCCTGGGGACTTTAAGTTGTATATAGGAGCATATTATTGAATCTTCCAATTGTAATTCTCCGTCACTAAAGTCACAAACTATACAAGTTGGTTCTTAACTTAACCGAATTGTCCCTTACCGAAGTTGTTCAAATGACTATCCATGGTTCAGAATTGATCCCCTTCCGGTAACTTATAGGTTTACATAAACCTATACTTGAAGACGTTTATTCTTCTTCCTTTATCCTTTATGATTATGGAGATTCAACAATTGGTATTCAGTATTTCCTTAGTTTATATTGAAATGTATACTAAATTTAAAAAACCCATTGTTTTTTATCCTTTAAGAGCTGGATTGTATTAAGATTTTCCTACCACACGGCAAATTTGTGCGTGTGCTAGCAAAATCGCTGTAAATGGCGTAAATCTCCAATAAAACTTAAAACATCCAGCCGAATCCACCAATCAAATAACAACTTTTAACTAGCACGTAACAACTTTTAACTAGCACGCGCCCGAGTGCTCGGTGTGTTAGGACAACCCTGTAACCTCAATATTTGGTATCTAGCTTTGGTGATATTATTGTTTTTCAAGCAATGATGGCCACCTGTGGGTCGGGCTATTTTACTCTTTATAGCCAAAGTGTTTAGAGTTATTTTGCATTAAGGAGTGGAGCGATACATGCCATTTGGGACTTTTATTCTTGTGTGTTTTTTATTTGGACTTTTGGGCGTGCGTTAGTTTATGTAGTAGTATGTGTTTTAATATTTTAGATGAACAAAATGGAGACTTTCAAATGCTTAACACACAGTAAAAATGCCACAGCCTACTGCAGAACGCACTCAATGGTGTTATGTACCAACTGTTTGATAAACAACGTCCACAAAGATGCTGAATGCCAGTTAAGTGAGATTGAAGCCGTTTTGGATGAAGATAAGATTCATCTCCACTTACTCAAATTGGAAGATTGCATTAAGGAGAAAGGAGAGCAAAAGAAGATGGAACAGAATGCACTAATAAAGCTGAACACAGAATTAGGAAACCAAATTGAACATTGCTTTGCTAAGATCGTTGAAGGCATAACTGAGAAGAAACTGAAGACGTTAGATTGTTTGACGCGTTCAATTGATAGAAGGAAGGCGGGTCACGAGGGTCACGTTGATGAACTCAGTAGGTGTCAATCAATAGTCACGAACACCAAAGAGAAACTGAACAATCGTAAAATGTCAAAACAAGATGAGGGTAACACTCTGAATAAAATTCGAACCGATTTGAGGAAACTAGATTGAAGAAATTCCTACCGAAATGTTGAAGACTGATGATTGCAAGTTTATACAATTCAGTAATAAGATGATTTTCTCAGAGGATTCCGAGTTATTAGGAGGTATTGATTTTGCTGATGATATCTACACCAATCCTAATGATTTACTACAAATACAAGACCAATTACCAACAACGGCTAGTACGGGTCCAACAACTTACCTTCCTGATCCAGAGACAAAGGAAACGATACAAACCACTTCAGGTGACGAATCTTTCATGGATGCGTCTGATATTTACACCAAGTTACCACTGGCTCCGCTTTGTATTAAAATAGAGTGTGAAGGCAACATCCTAAGTTCCTGCGTCTTCAAGAAGTTAGACTCTCTGACGGACAACCGACTGCTGGTCCTTGATTCACGACACCAGAAAATATTTCTTGTGGATCTTGATGCCAGGATTCTGCACGACTTTACTGAAGACGGCGCAAATGTCCGAATGCTTAGTTGTTGTATCTTGAAAAAAGATAAAGTAGCAATACTGGCTGTGGATGACAATGATGGAGTCTTTATTTCACTCGTCAGCATTATTAAGGATACAATGATAAGCAAGGGCAGAATCTGTTTAGATCTTGGAGCCTTAAAAGTGAGTGATGAATATTTCATGGGATTTGATTTTTATGCTGGAACATTTCAGACCGTCTTTGCGGTTGCACAACCGGATCGAGTCATAAGATTTAATAAAGAAAGGGTTGTCGGCAACAGTATCATTGCCCCGGAACACGTTGGAGACCCACATACAATTGAGATGAGTTATGACTTTCGTGAAGATGCCGTTTTCATACTGAATAAGGCTTCAGAATGTCTTATGTCGTACAACTGCAAAACCAACAAGGTGAACTGGACCGTCAGATCATCCAATGAACCAGTGAATTTTGATTTGCATCCACTTGCGATGTACCACAGGAGGTTTCTTCAGGTTGTCTGTGTCGAAAAAATACTTAGGGTCTGTAAATCTACTGGAAACATCTTACAGACCAACGACAACAATTTTGACAAGAACTTGATAGCATTTTGTGTCTATGGAAAGGATATCATAGCTTCAAAGTGGACCAAAAAAGGGTCTACAGATAGGATAGGACTTATTAGGTATAAGAATGTGTTGGTGGCTGACAAAAAATAAAGTAACTGGCGTAGTGCATTTTTTACTTATATGTACTTTATGATTTTAAATGTGTGGTTCTCTTTGATGCCTGTTCTTTTCATTCGGTTCTCATTCTTGACTACTGCATTTATGACATGCTACATGATTAAGTGTAAGCCCAAGAACTCCTACCTGGGGACGTCTTGAACGAAAGAGCTGCATTGTAACCATATGTCTAATCGTCACATACGAGTCAGATAATAAGAGGAATAAAAAAAGGTTCTCAAGATGCGAGGTGACATATATATACAACTCGCTGTTGTGATATATTTAGTGGTGTCAATCAGCATGGCGTGTAATGTCAACTTAAATATAACAAAACGGGTAGAGGAGCATGAGCATTTTTCCATACTACCATTTCAAAAATGTTTGTGCTTTACACTGAAGAATGCTTTTGACAAAGTAACCATTATCGAATTTAATTTATACTACGTATAATTATGTGATGTATGCTGACAAAATGAAGTCATTAATTCAGTGCTGTTCTGATTGAAAAAAAAACATTGATGGACTCGCGATAACTCGAACATGTAATCGTTCGAATATATCGTTTAACTCTAATAAATTCCTTGAACACGGTAAACAAAAAATGAACCTCCACCATTGCTTCGACCATTTTGTGTCTGCTCACAAAAACAGCCTTCCATTTTTTGATATTTGTCAAAACGCGCAGAACTATGCATCATGCATAAAGTACTATACAAGTATTAGTTATAACAAACACTTAAGGGAATCTGTCAGTCAGTGCGTGTAATGCCAAAATAGTAATACAAATCTCCAGGGACACTTAATATCCGAATGTGCTCATTTCTCAATTGAACGGAATTGATATTTTTGAAAACATCAGTTTTTGGTCTGGGACTTTAGCCCCTGATCATAGTAGTAATACCATTTTTTCGGATAATGCTTTAGAAATTAATGCGCCGAGAGGTCAAATATGAGAGCTTATGAACATTCGCGAAGTGGAACGAATCGCGTGAAAAATGCAGTGACGGATTCACCTGGCGGCCTGTAGGGTCCGTGCGACTATAAATGTTAATATGTATACTCGTGAGCTCTTGCACTCAGGTGAGCGATATAGGGCCAACAAGGTCAATGGATAGAAATATTTATCTCAGCAAAGCTCACGTGTTTTTGGTCCTCATTCACTCACACGCTCATTCGCTCATTCGCTCAAACACTCATTCAATAGCTCACGCATACACAGGGTATATTACGTTTCAAAATATACCAAATGTGCTGAACTCCAGATTACAGATAGAATAGTCACTTTTTTAAAACAGGTCAAAAGTTGTCTTGAAATATTAGAATCAAAATTCTGAATAAAATTAAAAAAGAAATGTAAGTTTCCAGTACAATAAACATCTAAGCATTGATCGTGTATGCTTCATTTTTACTGGGTAGACATACCCAGTAGGCCTTATTATTTCTCTCCATGGTGCTAAGTGTTGCAGACGCTTGAACTGGCGTAAGGATAAGCTTCAAATCAGCAATGATAATTTACACAGGAAACGACGTCAAATGACTGAAATACTGTTTTGGGCAATGTATCATTTCCCAATAACAGTTGTAAACGTCATCTGCTTCATCGAAAAAGTTATATGTGATAGATAGATATACATGTTGAAATTGTTATTAAACTGCCGCCGTTAGTGACAGGTTTGATACAAAGAGTTACGTCTGAAATAAAGCCAACATGCATGTTCATCTTTTATATATAGTTTATTTTATTTATTCAACGAACCATGTGGCAACAAGTTACAAGTTACAAAAATACAAGCATTAAACATACAAGAAATTACACGTGAAACATGGCAGAATGTCATTCTTTTTAAACGAACATATCATATATAGTAGCACATGCACGCTATCAGAGCACTAGATGAGTGTATTCATTAATGTTCTTAAATCAGTATCAGAAATCCGAACAATTTGGTGTGCTTTCTCAAAAGACTAAGGCCTGAAATAATATGGAGCGACTTTTCCTACCATACGCCTACTTAATATCAACGAGCTTTATCATCGGAATTAACCGTGCAGCCGTGATCTAAGTGCATCCTGCAAGATACGTATTGTATCCTGTGATTGTTCCTTTCCTGTGAGTGTTCCTTTCCTGCAATGTTCGATTTAAAACCACATTAACCAACAGAGAAGACCAAGATATGTCTATTCATAAACGTCATTGTTTGCTCTATTTCGCCTGAGATTCAATTAGTCGATCATTGGACGAGAGCCCAGCCCCGATGGCTCAATCGATAGCAACGAGGGCTGTCAAATAGGGGTTGTGAGTAAGAACTCCAGCTCATCCTAAATTCTTTCCGACGTTTGATAAAAGTCACTGTGACTCGCGTCCTTCGTTTTCCACCAATGGGCTTATAGTCTATGTGGGAAAACCAGCCAGTTGCATGGAAAGTATGGCGTGGGAAAGCCAGAAAACGCATGAGTACTTGAACTGGCCGCCGTGATATAACTGCAAAATGATTGAAAACGGCGTTAAACCCTAATCAATCAATATATCATAGAGAGAGAACATATCTGAAATCACGGATGATTAACTCAGCAGGATGAGGGTTAATTCTTTACCTGATATAAACGACTTCCGACAGCTTATGTATGCAACATATAACTTTTGAAAACATTGTTGAAAAGGCAGAATGACCTCAAAACAAACTTTTCAAATCATAAATAGTTAAATACATAATAGTCCTGGTTTTTTTTTTTTTTTTATTTATTTACAGGCGATGCAATAAATCTGCTTGTGGTTAATGCCTAGTGTATGTGTTCTGTAAGTGCTAAAAAGATGCTCCAAGAATGCACCAGATGCAATGTTGGATTTAAAAAAATCCTTGTGGAGCATGCACGTCTGTGCGTATACTTGATTTTAATCCAGTTACGCCCCTAAATGAACACCAGTGGTAAGATCAAAATGGTAATAGATTCTACCCGCCTATTAAGTTATCATACAGACCCGAATAATAAATGTTAATGTCTAACAGACATCGAACGATTAGTGAACAATTTACATGTATGGAGATAAAAAAAAAAATACCGCGGTCCGTGTTCAACTGAGCCGTCCAACAATTAAATATATTTTTCGGCGATAGCTGATTGACGTGGGTTTTGACCTAGATGTTAAACAATCTAGTTTGTAGACCAATCAAATGTTGTATTAAATGAATAATGTCGAAGAAATAAAGGAAATGAAACGTTTTTATTGGTTCATAGTTAAGTTGGCGATCCTTCGAGGGGCACTAATAAGAGAAGTTTTAAAATGAAATGTTCTGCATACTAACCTTTAATTGTTTTCCTTAAGAAATAAATTTCATTGAAAAAAATCAGTGAAAACGTATAAAATATTATATTTAAGACCAAAATATTAATTAATTTTGAAACATGATATGTTTTCAGTTATTTATCGTCAATTGAAACTTGTACACCTCTTGGGAGCCTCGCTTAATCTCCTGTCATGTGACTTATTCTCGGCATTTAACGGAACATCGTCTTGTCGCGCTAGTGTAATGGATGTTGACTTGGATTGTCAAGTGAAAGGTCTGTGGTTCGCTTCCCGGCAGAGGCAAGCTTTTTTTTTCTCTCTCAATCATATGAAAACCAAAGTGTGTATGTGAACTAAAACATTTATAAACCAAATATTACATATTTTACTGTTTTCTGTCATTCTAATAAGTAAGATAAAAGATCGAATAATATGCGCATGTTCCATTTCTTAGTGTTTTCTCATATTGATCGCCGTTTATCTTTTAAAGATATTTCTTGTTTAATCTGAAAATTAAACATAAAAACACTGTGGCTAGTGGGAGGTGAAGACGAATACTACTATTACTACATGGCCGCCAGGTGGTTGGGCATATTTCGACTACAGGCTCTATGATCTGAATTTATTATCCGTGATTAAGCTTCATTAGTCTCTTACCGTTACGATTTTTGCTCTTTTCAATTCCACAGAGCCAGCCTTGTTTCACATAAGCGTAGCTGCGAATATAAGAATGACGCAAACAACAACACAACAGAAATGAAGTCAACATGCACAGAATGCAATGTTAATTGCAAGAATAAGAAAAGTTTGAAAGAACACATGAATGGAGCTCATGGTTCTAAGAAATATCGGTGTGACCTTTGCGGCAAATTGTTCAAATGGAGAAGCAGTCTTCAGTATCATGTTAAACATGTGGCACATAGTGATTAAAACTGTAGTAAGGTACACACGTGCATGTATCTTTTGTTTTTGTTGATTTTTACACACATTTCTTTAATCTTTTTTTAAAGATTCGGATGAGAAGCTGTAAAATATGATACATTTATACGTTTGAAAGCAGTCTGGACTGGTTGTCAGCAATTTTATATTAAGATCTTATTTAAGCAAAATTTGGACAGGAAGTCTCATAAGTTGTTATAATTTCAATTAGTCTAATGTTCACGATTGAATAATGTTTTATCGATGTCGCGCCACTGTTTTGTTATTTTTATGATGTTGTAAGACGTAATTGTATTTTACAGGAAGTTACTTGTGAAACGAATGTAAATATTCAATTTGTTTCTATGATGCTAGTGTATTTTCCTTTACAAGAATAATTGCAATCATTTTCTACGTACATGTATGTCGTAATCCATACGTTCGCCAAATGTTCTACACATAAAATACTTTGACATAACGATTGAAATTGCATGTGCATTGCCCAAGTAGACCTTTACCAAGATAATTCAAATTATGTTACCCAGGTCAAAAGTGACCCCCACCCCTGAGCGTCACTTAAAATTAAGGGTTTGTATAGAAAAAATTGATACAAATCTTCTCAGAAATCACAATGCCTCTACAAAGATTGTTCAAATCCCTGGGTCAAAATTGTCTTTGCCCTTGGGTCATGTCATTTTAACATATATTTATATTGAAAAATCTTCTTTTATGAAACTTCAAGGCGTAGAGTTTAGACATTTAGCATATGGCATTATATACTGGACCACTTCGAATAGGCTGTTATAATCATGAGCCCAGGTCGAATTCCAGTTTGCGTATACAATTTGGTAAATGTCTAAACCTACAGGTGATAATTGTTTTATGTAGGTAATATAAATCAGTAACCTGTTGTCCTCGGTTCTTTTTGTCGTATATTGTTTTTAAATATTGCGTATTATTCTCGCTGGTTTTGTCATTATAACAATGAATATGATAAAAATTGAATATACGCATGTTGTGTTAAGGGTACATAGAATGCCTCAACTTATTGTTATTTATTTTTAACATGCATTTGGTTTTATTGTAGGACTTTTATCAGGTATAAAAGTTAGTGTCCAACTACAACATAATTATTCAAATGTGTTTTTTGTTACTGTGTGTAGCACATTTCTATTTTTATGTATCAGTCAAGCGTCCGTGTGTTCGCTATTCACGACCCCTGTGCCAATGCTAATGGCGGAAGTGGCGGTTTCCGTTGATCTGATTTGACAAAGGCCGATATTTAGTTTACCTTGCTCAGATGTTTTCGTATTTTGTCACCATGATTATTCGTTTACTTGTTTTTAAGTTTGTTTTGAATAGGTTTGCCCCCTATGTAAAGCGAAGAGCTATGGGTATTTAATAAAGAAAATATAATTTATAAATTGTGTCAGCATTGTTGATTTGATACATGGGACGCACACACACATATCCACGCACACAAACGAAAACACACACGCACGCACACTCGAACATGCACACACATGCACAGACACACACACACACACACACACTCGCACACACAAAGCAGTGAAAGGAATAAACGTAACGTCGATTTACATAGTGTAGTACAGGCGTAGTGTAGTGGTAGCGTGTCAACCTCAGAATAGAAACGTACCGGGTCCGATATCATGAGCAATCAAACATAATTTGTGTGTATTGTAATGCTAATGTAATTGATGATGAATTTCACTTTATTTTAATATGTGATATGCACCTTCATAAAAGGAAAAAATATATCAGCAAGAAATATTGGAAAAACCCAAGTGTATATAAATTGTTAAGCTTATTAAATTCTGCAAGGAAAACTGAAATAATAAATGTATGTATGTATATTCATAAATGTTATAAAGAAAGAAATGAACAACTTTATAATAATGCTTGACCGAATCAAACATTTCTCTACATAATTTGATTTGATTTTGTATTGTTTATTGTTCTTTTTTGTTCTGTTTTTATTTTTGTTTTTGTTTTTTTTTGTTTTTTCTTGTATTTTCATCTGTAAATTTATTGTATTTGGTTTGAAACATTGTATGTATGTTTATAATCAATAAAATATATTCTATTCTATTCTATTAAGAGCTATGGTGGCAGTCCTCAGGCCAGGTACATGTACTTACATTCTCAACTGATTGTGGTCCGTCCGTCCGTCTGTCAGGTTGATTTTCGAGAGCGATTTTGCAATAATTATTAAGTTTAAAAGTTTTTAACTTTTAAAATAATAGCTGGCAACGGATTGCTGCTGAAATTGAAACCTTTGTGGAAAAAATACTATAGGAAATTTCGACAACTATGCGTACAGTTTTTTCATACGTTCGCACAACTAACGATTGCGTACAGATGCAATTAGGCGTACAGTCACGTCACTCGCAGTGACTGATCAAAACTGTCAATTTTTCGGCATCTAGTCATTTAATCTTGATGAAAGGAAGCCTATGTGCCGGACACATTATTGTTCCTTCCACGCCAACACAATAATAGACCAGAAATTATATACTCAGTGAAATATGCGAACACAAAGTCAAATTTTCTATGGCCGTTTCGTCAATTTGGCAGTGATCAAACTGAGAACGAATGCCGAATGCAAGTATACTACACCTTATTTGAAGCAAAGATGATCACAGTAAAAGTAAAAATAACTGTTGCACTCACCCTAAAAATTCCTCCTTCCAAAAACCCGATTTAGAACAAATTTTGATTCAAGATATACGCCGTGGTATGGTAAATTGGAAACCAGACGTTTCCCCCCCCCCCCCCCCCCCCCCAACTGTTTCCTCCCTGTAGACGTTTCCTCCCCAAACCATTTCCTCCCAAGACGTTTACCCCCCCCCCCCCCCCCCCCCCCCCAAAAAAAAATATATACCTGTAGACGGTTCCCTCCCAAAATGATTTTGACACCAAATATGTGACATAGTGTTATAATATTGATGAATTTGATCTAAAATAGAATTGTTGTTACATGTATGAATGTAACAGTTTATTAAATGAATAATTGATAGTTTCATTACAATTATTTAATATGAGGTAAATTTTAAATTGTAATGAAAGAATAAAATAATTCCTATGTTTGTGATTAAAATTACTTTTCAATCAGATAAAACATGAAATATTGTGAGTTTAAAAGTATTTTATGTCTTCAGTGAATACTTGTTATGTGAGAAAATTATCCTAGAATAAGATTACTAAGTAAAAAAATAGTAAGGAAAAGTTATCAAATAACTTCAATTCAGTTAAATGTAAATATTCTGACAATATATAAATATTAAACTGAAATGAAAGAATTTGGAATTTGCAAAGTATTCTGCCTTATTATATAAATGTTTAACCCTTTCCCTCATACGACAATTCTGCAGCAGACGACTTTCAACATGTTTTGTCAAAACATGGAATATCTCAATAATTGAATGGATAACCTATGACTAAAAGTGGAAAACATTGTGGCAAAAGGAGAAATTGCACGTTTTGTTAAATAACTAACTGATCGTCAGCGTACAGATCAGCAACTTCCGTTTCGGCTTACATGACATTTTGTTTATTGTGATTGGACATCTATTCGTAATTTGATAGGTAAAGCAGAAGAAGGAAAGCTTTGGCAAAAGAAATATTCGATTAAAGTTTGAGCAAAGAATACTTTACATGCAGTGCGGAATTTCACTCAAGCGGACGCCTCCATTTAGCGGTTGGGTTGGTAAGTTTATTTGTATAATTGGTATATATTACAAAAATTAAGAATGACAATTTACATGCATTTATATATGAAATTTTATATTTTAGTTATGTCATGGGGAAACTATCGTCGAAATTAAACGAAGTCGTAATTATGACAATTGTCATCTGTTTTCGTGACCCATTTGTCCTTGATGGCTGTCATAATATATTTTAGATTATTTTTGCCCTGGATAACTGGTGGAAAAAGAGTGTTGAGTGTTTAGATTGTTCTAATGCATAATTAATCAGATCTTGAATTTACACAATTTGCAAACAACCAAATGCTTTTATAATATATTCCTGTGCATACACATGTACAGTATTCAATTTCAAATATCAGTCAGGTCATTGTCGTGTTTTAAAAATTCTACCACAGGGACGTAGACAAGTCTTATCTACGTTCCTGGTTCTACTGACTTGATAGCAAACAGCGTATATTCTATTCAGACTGTATTTACAGACTGATCTGGGTCTAGGCAGATTGCAAACTCCCAAAGTCATATTTTCTGAAGTCATGTTTGTGGAAGACAGTGGTGCAGTTGTAGAGCCTCAACCTTTTGTACTAAAGATCACAGGTTCGAATCCCATGATGAGCGGGTTCTGCCTTTGGGATTTTTCCAAACATAACAGCTAGAGTACTGGTTATGTCTCCAGGATGCAGACATCGAGATAGTCCAAATAATTTAGACTTTCTGTTTCTCGTTTTATCATCTGTCATTTATTGAGCGCGTATGCAGGATAATAACAAAATGAAAAATGAGCATACACGATGTCTTTTTTTGAAGAACTAAGATCGAGGTTGATTTATATATAAAGCTTGTTTTGCAAAATGAATCAGTTTAACTGAGTCATGTTTGGATAACAGGTAATTCATCTTGACAACTGATTTTTAGGGTGACACATCAATGACGCCATGGTATATCAATCACATGCACTCTAGTCTAGGGTTCTTTCTTTTTGTTATAGGTGTCAGAAAACAATGTCACTTCTGAGAAATATACTGTTTAACCGACTGAGCCAGATAACATGTCTTGTGGTACCTAAGCACCCAGGTATGTATGTATTTCCCACTTGTATACAACGAATCAAGAGTTTGAAAACATCTCCGTAAAAATGTTGAACTTTAGTAGATTGGTCTGTCCCATAGATAGATGCTATATAGCTATGTGTTTGCATGAGGGAATACTTATACTGCCTTGCTATATTGATAGCTTTTACAGATACACTCAGACATGGTAGAATGTTGGTCTCCGAGATAAGAGGTCCTAAGTTTAAGCCCTGTTTGGGTCAGCCTTTTTGGCAGCTGGGTTTCATTGGTGCCCACTTTAAATAACACAGAGTGATTTGAAATAGAGTAGTAGTAGGAGTTGATTGGTTTTTTTTTTGAATGATTCGCCTCTGGAGCAAGGGATCTCATGTTTGAGCCCTTGTCAGGTCAAACTTTTACAGCTGGATAATGGAACAAATGTAATAAAGTCTGACCAGACCCGAGTTTAAATTTGTTTTTTGTGTTCCTGCTACTGGTGTCAATAATCAGATAATGAAAACTGTAATTATATATTAAACCCTTTCCGGGCACCATGCGACAAAGCTGCAGCAGAGGCCTTTTGAAAAATCAATGCAAATATATTGAAAATGCCTATACATTTTATGCATAATGATAGAATAGAATTGAAATCATTGTTGCAAGAAAAGAAATTGGATCATACTCAGAAATTTCTTGGTTGTTTTCAAAAGTAATCTGGTATTCACAGACCAATTGAAAATTAGAAATTTCTGGAGCACTGATTCACACCTATTGTATGTGGAGGTTCCAACTGTTGACCCCTACCTCAATATTTCAGTTCTGTTAGTAAAAGTGCTAGAATAGGAATTACTACCTTTCAGTTATTTTGGGAAGAAGATATTTAACCAATGAGAGTGATGTAAATACAGTGACAACAGAAAACAGACCGGACAATATTGAAGCAGGCGATGGAAGTACTGTTAAAGAAGAAATTGCATATGATGAATTAACCAATGAAGAAATGCTTATGTTAGTATTGCGCTAAATTGATTTGAGTCCTATTTAAGTAAACCCTTTTCCACATGCAGACAAACTATGAAAACTTTGTGGCGTAAGGAAACATTTGTCTGCCTTATTATAATAAGCAATTTCTCATGTTGCCACAATGTTTATTACTTTATTAAATAATTAGGTTTTTATTATGCAGATGTACATGTTGATCTGGGTCTAAACATGTCCCAAATGCACTATGTTAGGTTTTTGCATAGCTCAGCTTTTACATCTGTATTATATCCTCCCTCATCCATAGATGTTATGGAGTATTTCCCATGCCAATATATATCTTAGATCCCCGGAGACGTAATTTATTAAAGGACAGGTACAGAGTCAGTTCCCCAACAATACTGAGCTTAATATAAATCAAATCCAGCCAGTTGCTTCGAAAGTATGTTGTGTGGTGTACTAGTGTGGGAAAACCAGGAAACGCATGAGTAGGTAAACTGGTTGCCGTGATATAACGGAAAATTTGTTGAAAACGGCGTTAAACCCTAATCAATGTTGGGAGGTCCATTTATGGATAGGGACTGATTTTCTTGTATGACCATCTCATATACATATATTCACCCATATTTATATTACATTATACTTTTTTTCCCCATTATATAGTTCTATCAAACATATTCAATTTCTAATAATACATGTTACTATTGTACTTCTCATTTAAATTTTAATTTGCGCTAAATGACCTTGGCTGTTGATGCACCATAAAACAATACATTTATTCATTTATAACCGCAATATAAGGTTTAATGATTAAAAAAGGGTTTTAGAATATGGAATACATGCAAATCTTAAGCTCTGATCCCATCTGATGCATATATGGCACTTGTCTTTCAGTGCCTCTATTTGTAACATTACTTCTACAGTTTTTAAGCAAATCACTTGAAGAAACTTGCTTCGAACAATAACCTTCATGTGTGAATGTACATTACTGCTTGTTAGTGTCCGTTAGTGTGATGTATTAAGAGATATGATCAGTCATTGAATTCAATAATAAAAAATATATTACAGACTTGAACAAAATTGTGGAGAAATGAAAAATTGCTAGTTTTGATTATTCATTTTTCTTTCACTGGGTCTGTGCTCTGATAGGACTGCTTACATTGTATATTGTGAATGTCACCCTGTGGTTGGTAGATTTAGCTCCTCTGCTGCAGACAACTCTTGAAAACTTTGTGACAAAAGAAGAAATTGCTCTAATTCATCACAATGTTTTCAAAGGAAACTTGATATACAAGTTCCTAAGAACAATACACATGTCTATACCAAATCACACAACTCTGGCTTTAATAATTATTTAGTAATACCCCTTTTTCGACTTAGAAAAAAAGCAGACAAGCGTTTGCTTTGGGCGTTCTTGTTGTCCAGATGTTTTCAAAGCTGCAAATTTGTTGAATGTGTCAAAGGTTTAAGGTTTGATTTTCAAGCACCAACCAGGTGAGCAATGCTGTCCTGTGAAAGCTCTTGTTCAATAATGTTTTCCAAAGTCAGCTGTTCGAGGGTAACTGTTTTAATGTGTTAACCCTTTCACTGCTACAAACAACATTTGACACACTTTTCAAAAGCACTTTTAGGGAAATGGAGAAATGTTTCATGATGATCAATTACTGCTCTTCCCACAATGTTTAAAATTCTGTAAATTTTTCAGATACCTATGTATTATGTATTCCACTTTTCTTCCTAAAACATTCTCCAATCAGACAAGCCAAAAACTATCATCAGAAAATTCCCATGTGTAGACACACTTTTATGCATCTTGACAACGTTATGGCAAAAGGAGAAATTTTTCATAATGAGCAATTACTCCTTTTTGCCACAACGTCCAACTCTTTTCAGTAATTTTACTTTCCTTGATAGAGACTTTCATCAGTTTGGCTAGATGTTTTCAAAATCGTCAGCCGCAGATTTGTTGTATGTGTTGAAGGGTTATAACTTACTGGTTAACCAGTTTAATAATTTCTTCTCTCATTTATATTTTTCTATCATAGACCTGGGGTATATTTTCCAACATTGGAGGTGTTTGAGACGTCCTACGATGGTGTGATGTACGGAGATTTACCTCATGTTAGAATGATCTTTTCTAGAAACAATGTCAAGATGGGTGCTCATACCTCAGATGGTAATATATTTAGCTTATCTGAGCACAAAAGGCTGTGGCGAGTTATTGTGATCTATTATTATCCATTCTTAACCAACGGGCTAACAGTTGATGTGGAAAAGCAGCCAGTTGCTTGGAAAAAATGTTGTGAAAGAAAAAATAAATGCGTAGGTGAACTGGCTATCATGATATGACTGAAAATTTGTTGAAGATGGCATTAAACCTTTCCCTCATATAGACGCTTTCTGACGCCTCTGCAGCAGACAGATTTTTGAAAACATAGTGACCAAAGAAGAAATTGCTCACAACGAGCAATTTCTCCTTTGGTCACAATGTTTTCCACTTTTAGTCGTAGGTTATCCATTCCATTATAGAGATTTTCTATTTGTTGACAAAATATGTTCAAAGTCATCTGCTGCAGATTTGTTGTATGTGGGAAAGGGTTAAACCCTAATCAACCAATCATTATCAATTCCATACTCTTTGGAAAATTCTTCTCCTCTGAAAGTTATGGTCTGGTTTGAACATATGTTCACAGGAAAGTTTCTTTGGTGTCTCTACCTCAATATCTGAAAATGGTGTGAAAACATTGAAAGGTCTTTTAAATCATGGGAGCGATATAGGACCGTCAGCTTCATTGTTTTTCTTGTTTCTGTAACAAAAGAAGAAAAAAACCAGAAGAACATTGGCGTTGCGTTCACTTTGGGCTCTCTTCTTGACACTAGGGAGACACTTTTTAGATTTTCATTAGTTATTGGCATGCAACATGTGTTACTTCAAATTCTCTTGGTTAATTTATTGCTGCACATTCATTAATTTTTCATTACTTTTATTTCAGGGGTTAAAACATATTCCTTCAAAACAGCTGTAAGTAGAAAACACCGTCTTTTACACATTATCTGAATTAATGTTTTAAAAAAAAACATCTGCTTTAAAAAGTTGAGATGAATTAAATGTTAAATCTATCTGATACTTAATTTTGATACAGAGTTGAAAACAATCTCGAAAAAGTAGAAATTGCTCAGTTAGATCAATTCCTCCTATTCCACAATGTTTTCACAAGGTATCAAGTGTCTGTTTCAGGGAAAGCCTCTGAAAAGGTTCAATAAATAAGTTTAAATATCTTAATACCCAATTCTGTATTTTTGACTTTCCCAACCTGTATTTACCTAATAACCCTTTTCCATGTATAGGCCCATTAAGACCCATCTGCAGCATTTGACTTTTGTAAACATTGTGACAAAAGGAGAAATTGCTCATAATGATTAATTTCTCCTTTAGCCACAATGTTTTCAACTTTTTTCAATAATTAAACTTCCAATTATAGGGCTCTTCCCCATATATGCGTAGATCTTTACAAATTGGGCTGCTGCAGATTAAAATACTTATTTGCTATATGTGGGCTAGGGTTAATAACGCACGACGAATTAATTTAGAACTTTTATTTTTACTGACCGAATTACCTGGAAAGATGATAAGAATATTTAACCAGAACCAGGCTGGGATATATGCCTTACCCAAAGGGCAAGGGCTTCCAGCCCAAGGGTCATAAGATTAAACCTTGACTTGGCCTTTGATTTTTTTCAGAAGATATTAAATGTCAAAAGTCCTTGTAATTAGTGTCACTTGTCTTCGACAATTTGCTATGAATAGGGACATACATGGTTAGGTGAACTGGCCTCCATGATCTCACTGAAGAACTGTTGTTTGACTCAAACCATCACTATTTCCCAAGTGCATACAAGCAGTATTACTGCAAGTCTCATTTTGATATATTTTGGTAAAAAAACTGTTCAAGGAATATAGGTTGGTTAACCCTTTCCCTCATACGACAATTCTGCAGCAGATGACTTTGAACTTATTTTGTCAAAAAGTGGAAAATCTCTATAATTGAATGGATAACCTATGACAAAAAGTGGAAAACATTGTGGCAATTTCTTCTTTTGTCACTATGTTTTCAAAAAGCTGTCTGCTGCAGAGGCGTCAGAAAGTGTCTATATGAGGGAAAGGGTTAATGTGCATGTCCCGAAGAAAAACGGTACAATAACAAAAAAACAAAAAAATCTTGGCGGAAACGGCTTGTATGATGTTGAAGAAATATGGCAAGCCATAAAAGTTGGTTGAAAACCGGAACGTCGGACAGCTCAAAAAAAGTTTTAAAACTCTTTTCTAGATTTGTCTGATTTCAAGATAATTTAGTAGAAATTTTAATCATATTAATTAAGTACTCAGGTGAGCAATATAGCCTTTTTCCACTTGTAGATGCATATAAATGCATTTGCAGCAGGTGAATTTTGAAAACAGAATGAGCCACTCCTTTTGCAACAATTACCCCTACATTTATAGAGCTTTTCTATATTCTGCCTAGATATTTTCAAAGTCGTCCGCTGCAAATTTGATGTATGTGGGTTAAGGTTGGGGCCATATGACTTTCTCGTTATGTATATATATTTTTGTCCTCAGGGTAGCATGGGATTCAAAAATACTGAAAAAAGGTCAACTGTCGCAGCTCAAACTACAGGATATTCTGTGGGAGATGTAAGTATACATTATTTTCTTTCATAAATATTCAACAGAGATAGTACCTCCTTGGTGGTTTGCTGGTAGAGTGTCTGGCACAGTTGCGGATTTGATCACTGTACGGGTCATAATAGTTTTGATGGCTTTCCCTTTTTGGCACTAAGGTTCACATTACGCCTGACTTGCTGGAGTCAGGATAAATGAATCAGTAGTACTTGTTACTTGCCAAGGAAATGCTGTCCTATAACTGAAAGCTTGTTATTAAACACCATTGAAACAAAGCAAAAGAGACCAAGATAAACCTTTCACACTTGCAGACGCATTTTAATGCAGCATCAGCAGACGACTTTTGAAAATAGTTCTGCTTTTGCCACAATGTTTTCAACTCTATTTAATAATCAAACTCATTTATGGAGATTTCTCATATTTTTGCCAAAAATGATCACTTCTCAATCATGTCTTATCACCACAACATATTGGCAGGCTATGCATGTTTCTTCACACACTCTTGTTAAGCTCACCAGAGTGCAAAGAAATGAAAGTGAGCTATTGTGATTTCTCTATACATGTTGTCACGCATCTATTTTGATAGTTTCTGTCCCTGTCCCTAACTTTGTCCAATGACTGAGAGCTTATGTTTTCACCCTTGTATATCCTGTTATAAAGAGGATTATGTTTTGCATTATACTTTTATAAATTGTTTATGAGCCATAATATGGTGTCCGGATTTTGAGTTACATCACAAACACTGTGGTGTCCTCTTTTGTAATATTTGACTTTTGTCAAATTAAATGCTATATATATGTTTAGAACAATATCTAAAGCTGTTAAATTCTAAATGACAAAATAGATTTCATCTTTAAATAAAGAGAAATGTGGGTTTTAAATTGTATTGTTAGTAACACAGGACACCATATAATAAATCAATTTTATGAAGATTATGCCTAGTTAAATTTGTTTAGATCTAATTTACATTTTCACCATCTTTATTTGGAATTATTTCAATAAATAAATGGTTTATTTAGTGAAATAATTAATAGTATACAACTAGATAAAGAATGGTGTAACAGGACACAAACTGGTGTGTAACAGGACACAAACTGGTGTGTAACAGGACACAAAATGATGTAACTGGACACTTATTCAATTGTATTGTTAGTAACACAGGACACCATGAAATAAATCAAGTTTATGAAGATTTTGCCTAGTTGAATTTGTTTAGATCTAATTTACATTTTCACCATCTTTATTTGGAATTATTTCAATAAATAAATGGTTTATTTAGTGAAATAATTAATAGTATACAACTAGACAAAGAATGGTGTAACAGGACACAAACTGTTGTGTAACAGGACACAAAATGATGTAACTGGACACTAATTGTGCACTTCATATAAGTGTGTAACAGGACACCTTAGAAAAAAATAAACAAATCATATAATAGCATAAACATTTTCAGTATAAATAATTCTCCAGTTAAATTAAAATATACTAATCATGCAAATATGTATTTATTACGTAAGCAAAGTGCTTATGGAGGTAGAATATGCTTTCCAGGACAGTCAACGTTACAAGGCAAAAGAGACAAAATTCGCGATTTTTTTTCCCCAGTCAAAAATAATAACAAGTTCTTCGTAGTGAATTAAATAGGTTCGCAAACATCTCTGGACAATTTAAATAACGAAATAGGAAGTTACTACGCATTGCGATACATTATAAGCAACCATTGATGATCGCAATTGGCTTGGTGGCGGCGTAACAAAATTGCAGAAGTCTGACTGTCATTTTCGAGCCGCCATTTTAAAACACTCTTGTCGTAAAACGTCTCTTAACTGTCGTAAATTGTTGCGATGTTTAATGTCGTAAATAGAACAGCCAAAATTTAGTTTCCTCCTAGGTGATCGACGAAGCATTTATTAATTATAACAAAATAATAGGGCGTAACAAAAAAAGACACCATTTTGATAAACATATTTTGACTCCCTGTCAAATAAAAGATATCTGTCCCAGAACAACATGTTTACGACATTAACAAAGAATGTAAGTGATCACGTGATTTGAATGCAATGAAAATATGGTTATCGGTCCAGGTTTCGAGTTTTGATGCTATTTAGACGTGATGTAACTTGGTGGACACATTCGTTACGCCAATGTCTAGGATTTTATATTCAAATCAAAATCATATTTACGTCGCTCTATTAAATCTTAAAGTTATATTTACAAGTAATTTGTTAAATTATTATTTCACACATATTAGTTTCCAAACTTTAAATATAAAGAAAAACAGTTTGTTTTGGTTTTCAAAAAGTCCTCCCATGCCTTTGTCGGGAAGGACACGGCGAAAATGCTCAAGAAAAGTATTAATTAAAGGAGTTTATCAGTTCTTTCAGAAATCAATAGCATATTATTTTATAGATTTAGTAGTTTCTAACAGTTTGTGACATGCTGTTAAACTATAAAACACATAGTTCTTCAAATAAAGGAGAATAAATAATGACTCTGTGATGTAACACAAAATCCCGGACACCATATTATGGCTCTTATAACATAACTCTTTATTTGAGCTTTGGTCCTTACACATTTATAGTTACTGGTGGGAAAAAGAGGAATCATACGTCATCCGCATAATGAAAAGGGGTTATAACATGTGCATTATTTTGTATTTTTAGGATCTCCGAAGGAAAAAAGTAAAAAATGTGCGGGTCGAATTGGTCGGACATCACCCATCAAGACTCGTAAGCTTACTTTTGTTTTCAGTGAAACTGTCACTATGTCAGATGGATGTATTTCCCTTTATTTCTGCCCTGATTTTGTGCAGTGCTTTTCCCATTTTCAAAAGTTGGTTACTGCAGGGTTGTCAATTAAAAAAGCATTTGTGTTGAACAATTGCAAGTGTGAAAGGAATCTTAAAACTTTCCAACAAACATCAAATCTGCAGCAGAGGACTTTGAACACATCTGGTTAAACATATGGTAATCCTCTATAAATGAAAACATTAAAAACATTGGTGCCACTGATTACAAGTAATTTCTTACTTTGCGAGAATGTTTTCAAAAGTCGTTTGCTGCAGAGATATCAGAAAGCATCTGTATGTGGGAAAGGATTAAGACTCCTGGGTTCAAATTTTGAGCTTGAAAAGAAAGTAATAATTGCAATTATTTTCAAATTAAGAATTTGTACACAAAGAAGAGTTTGAAAATGAAAATCTTATTATGAATACTAGTTGAGAGTGTCAAAGCCAATTGGACCCGGCCGGGTAGCTCAATTGGTAGCGTATCTGACTCGTGATCTGGAGGTCACGGGTTCGATACCCGGTTGCGGCGACATTCTTTCGGGCGATTTCTCCATTGCCTCTCACCTCTGATCTATGTGAGAAAGTAGTCAGTGGCTTCGAAAGAATGTTGTGTAAGTACTGGTGTGGGAAAGCCAGGAAAACATGGGTAGGTGCACTGACCGCCGTGATATGACCAAAGCTGTTGAAAGCGGCGTTAAACTCCAAACAAACAAACAAAGCCAATTGGTTATCATCCAATAGAGGATAAAACAGCTGCAAAAAATAGGCAAGACGCAAATATAACTAATTTCATATCCTGAGACTTAACCCTTTTCCACATACATCAAGTCAGCAGCAGATGACTTTGAAATCATTTCAGCAAGAACTAATTGTTTAATTATTGAATATATTGAAAATATTGTAACAAAAGGAGAAATTGCACATCAATGTTTCCATAAATTGTCTGCTACAGCGTCTATGTGGTAAAGGGTTATTTCATTTCTTATTTTACACAAATTACATGTTTTTGGTCAAATTACGCTAAATACATCCGCGGACCCTTTGATCTACACTACTGAAGTCCCTAAATAAACCTTTGTTTGTGTAGAAATGAGTGTATACCATCACCAGTGTGTATTGAATATATGACAATGAGTTTAAATGCATTGCGAATGTGTATAGGATGCACTGGAAATGATTGATTTGATGACTTTTATTTTTTTGACCTTGTCTGAAAGTGAAAGTAGAGAATGCTAAACACCGGTTTGTCCGGGACCTTTTTTGTCGTAAATGACGGTAACCATTTTCGCCTGGTGAGTTCTTTCTTGCATAATACATGACCCCACATTTTCTTTGGATTGTTTTAAAGCTAAGAGGTAACTCTTTTCAATGATATATGGTGTTCTCTATGGGAAATGCTTAGAAAGTGTGACAATTGATGACTGAAGTTGGTCGATTTACATGGAAACAAAGAAGGAATTTATTTAGTGTATTGTGACCTAAAGAGGTTTTGGGTGGAACATATAAAAAGTCAAATTTGTGTCAGCTGCACATATTGAAGCATTCTAGGGTACTTTATTGGGTGGGATTCAGTCAAATTGCTTGAAAATTGATAAAATTGGGTGCCTGGAGTGTAATTTAGGTCCATTGGGGGTATCCAGCCATTAGGTTATAGCCTTTTTGACCATTTGCCATACACAATGATGTTTCTCAAGCTATAAAAAGTGTTCTTTGATTGGTTAGCTGCATACAAGAGGCACAAACATGAAGTATAGCCATGTCCTTAAACATGTGACACAGTAAATCCTAAAAATGTTATGTTTTTCTGCTTTTTTTGTCTTTGAGACCGGGATGATGTGCGAGCGCATAAAACTTGCCGGACTCAATTCGCGAAACCTAGGTTTGGGTTGAATAGGAAATTTGAAATTTCTTTGAAAATAATTGCCTTATTGTCCTAATATTTGCTAATTTGCTTTCATTTGATATCATTCTCTGTAGATTTACACAAAAACCAGACCTCTGAGGTAAAGAAAAGTGTCTAAAGAAGGTTAAAAATTCGCAAAAATGACAGGTCAATTTTTTGTCGTCTGCAAAAATGTTTGGATATAGTCAATCTGGTTAAAAATGATGATACTGCTTCCCTAAAATGTTTGTGAATGGTGCATAAATATAAAGTTTGATAATTTCTATGAACATTTGAGACAGAAAAATCTTAATTTGTGATGTTTTTTCTTACTTTTCCTTCGCGAAGTTCTATGTATTGCACAAAAGCATGAATCTTGGCCGAAAAACCTAAATTTGGGTGGTATACAAAAATCTAATTTTCTTTGATAATAACAACTTATTTGACCTAATATTTGCTTTTGCAATTTTGTTTTATATCATACTTTGTAAATAATTAGGAAATACCTATTATTAAAAACATAATTTTTGTCTTAAAGGTCAAATTACGCTAAATACATCCGCGGACCCTTTGATCTACACTACTGAAGTCCCTAAATAAACCTTTGTTTGTGTAGAAATGAGTGTATACCATCACCAGTGTGTATTGAATATATGACAATGAGTTTAAATGCATTGCGAATGTGTATAGGATGCACTGGAAATGATTGATTTGATGACTTTTATTTTTTTGACCTTGTCTGAAAGTGAAAGTAGAGAATGCTAAACACCGGTTTGTCCGGGACCTTTTTTGTCATAAATGACGGTAACCATTTTCGCCTGGTGAGTTCTTTCTTGCATAATACATGACCCCACATTTTCTTTGGATTGTTTTAAAGCTAAGAGGTAACTCTTTTCAATGATATATGGTGTTCTCTATGGGAAATGCTTAGAAAGTGTGACAATTGATGACTGAAGTTGGTCGATTTACATGGAAACAAAGAAGGAATTTATTTAGTGTATTGTGACCTTTTAACCAAATTCAAATCCTGAGACTAATTATGTCTCCCCCGATTGGGTTATCTGTCTGTCACAAATTGTGTCTGATCCACAACTTTTGAATCACTTGAAGGATTGTGAAAAGAGTTAACCATTCTAGGCTGATAATAGAGTTGAGCAGGGTAAGTGTGAAGACTTTTCAAATGAATGTCGTTGTTGTTTTCACAGCCAGCCATGATGGGTCTACTTCAAGCAGGAATCAACATAGTATCCATATCTGATAGAACAAGGCTTGCATTTTACAGCAAACCTCCAAAACCCAAGAAAAAATGTAAATAATTTATTTATACTTTTTATATCAAAAAACCTTTACCCACATGCAGATGCAATTTGAAGCATCTGCAACAGATGTTTCCAAGTTGTTTGCTGCAGATTTATATTTCAAAAAGGGTTTCAAATCCCTGGTAGCGACAAGGGCTGTCAATCGAGGGGTTGCTTTATCCAAACCCATCTCGGCCAACATTTTCTCCGATATTTGACAAAATTCAATGCGACAAGCATGACTTGTATTCCACAAATGAGCTTATATTTCTAAAAGCGGCTCTTTCTGACAATCGACACATGAGTCACTGTGGGAAGCGTCATTCACCTTCCACCAATTAGCTAACAGTCTTTGTGGAAAAGCAGTCAGTTGCTTTGAAAGACTTGTGTGGAGTACTGGTGTGAGTAAGCCAGGAAATACAGGGGTAGGTGAACTGGCTGTCATGATATGCATTAAATCCCAATCAATCTAAAAGCAGCCAGTTGCTTGGTTATATTGTTGTGTGAAGTACTGGTGTACTTGTATTATGTGTCCTTTAAATAAAATATAAAACTACTGCTACTACTACACTTTAAACTATGTTGTCTACAAGTTGAACACTTTGGTAGTTTGGTTTTTATTTATGAAATAAATATGAAATCAGATTTTAAAAAAGCAGTTAAAAAAAGTATACATGTGCATTTACATTGCTAAAGGGCATTGCTACAAAAACTGTTTCTATGACGGAATGAAGAAGATTGAATCTTTTTGATGGGTTGTAGCAGTTGTGTTGCTTCACAATTGGCCTAAAACGGCTTTGAAAACGTCTGGGAAAATTATGAGAAATCTCAAAATGTACATGTACAATTTTAGAATACAGTAGTAAAATTTGTGGGAAAACCTTTTGAATTTCCCACAGTTGATTTAAAAGTATTCCAATGCACTTGCTTAAAATTACTTTTTATATCTGACAGGGTTATAGATTATTATTTGTATGTATATATTGAGTATTTTAGGTTAATATGTCCTAAAAAGACATAACAACAATCCTACTGTTTTATTGTTCCTTAATAAACATGAAATTAGTAATACATGTAGTATTGACTACCTCCTGTTAGTATCTGTGCATAGTAATCCTTTCCTACATGTAGATGCCTGCAAAGGACTTCTGAAAATATTGTGGCAAATGAAGAAATTGCTCTTTGTGAGCAATTTCAACATTTGCCAGAGCGTTTTCAATTATTTTCAGTAATTACATATTTTTTTTTAGAGGTTTTCCATATATTTGCTCAGATGCTTTCAAAATTGTCTGCTGCAGGTTTGTTGTATGGTGAAAGGGGTTAATGATAGCATAATACTAAGAATCGAACAGACCTACACATACAACATACACATACTGTTTTGTAAATTACTATTTAAATGGATAGTTTTCTCTTCAGTTATTTGTAAAAGTGTCCAATCACATAGCTTATTAATTAACTGACTGGTTGATTGACGTTAAAAGCTGTTTTCAGGATTCTGGTCTGGTCGAGAGGTTAAAATGGGCGATTGGGAACTGGGTGTACCAGGTTTGATCCCCAGTCAGGTCAAAGCAGTCATGGGCAAGGCACATTTCCTAGCCTGGTACTGGTTTGTTTACCCATGTATCATGAATTTGTGAACTGTCGACGTTTTATAACTGAACTTATGTTGAAAACGGCATAAAACCCCAATTAAATATAAAAAGGCTGTTTTCAAGAGTTAAATCATGGTGGACATTTCCCATAACCATGTTTTTCCTGGCTTTCCCACGCTAGTGCTAAACACAACCTTCTTCATGGGCAACTGGCAACTTTCCAACATAGACTATGTTTAGACCTTCAGTGGAATCCAAATGTAATCACCATGAGCTAGCAATCATCGTAAAAAATGAATGGTTCAAACTCACGCCCCTGGATTGATGGCTGTCTTTGTAACTGACAAGAGTATTGCAGCTTCACGCTCATACTTTAACCCTTTACCTCATACGACAATCTGCAGCAGATGACTTAGACATATATTGTCAAAAAGTAGAAAATCTCTATAGACTATAATTGAATGGATAACCTATGACAAAAAGTGGAAAACATTGTGGCAAAAGGAGAAATTGCACGTTTTGTGAAATTTCTTCTTTTGTCACTATGTTTTCAAAAGGTCGTCTGCTGCAGAGGCGTCAGAAAGCGTCTATATTAGGGAAAGGGTTAAATATGATCTCAAAACGTTCTCATGTCAATTTTCCAAGAGTTTGACCAGTGGACATAATAGAAAGTTATTACATCTAATGCAACAGAGAACAACGGCTTTAATGAGGACCTTGGGGTTACTACAATTGTCATATGCTTTTTCTTCTCTTTTTTTTTACAGAATGTTGTAAAAGAACAGAAAACTGGAATATCTTCAGAGACTGATGTTGTAATTTTGCAGTTATATTGTAAAATATTTTGTAAATAAATTGTCAATCACAATTTTTGTTTTGTTGTACATGTAATTATATTTTACCACGACTGTGGTGAGCTTAGCTTAGTAGTCGTGTATTTGGAGTATAGACTTCACTCAAGGAAAACCAATCTTATGGGGTTTGTGACTTGTGGAGATAAAGACACAGTTTGTCTCTTCTGGCAGCATACAACTTTTGAAAACATTGTGGCAAAAGGAGAAATTGCTCATTATGAGCAATTTCCCCTTTTGCTACAATGTTTTCAACTCTATTGAAAAATTATCCATTCAATTAAAAGAGTTTTTTCCAATCTATGTGTTCTCAGACAAAGTCGTCTACTGCATATTTATTGTATGTAGGAAAAGGTTAATAGTGAAGATGCAGATCAGACAGAACCATGATTTTTAATCTACTCTGGTAGAAAATGTCCTGTGTTCAGTTTTACCATAGTGTGGTGGGTTAGTGTCTGATCCACAGCTGGGTCATACCAAAGACCTTAAAAATGGTAACTTCATTGCGCCTTGAGTTGAAAGGATAGCACTTTAACCCTTTTCCACACAAAACAAATCTACAGCAGATTATTTTAAACACATCTAGGCAAACATATGGCAAAAAAAACTAAATGAAAGTGCAATTAATGAATTGAGTTGAAAACATTGTGACAAAAATAGAAATTGCTTATGTTTTCAAAAGTCGGCTACTGCAGAGACTTCAAAAAGCTTCTTTATGTAGGAAAGGGTTAACTTATCCTTGTGTCAGGTTTAATTAACCAGCAATGTCACTGGTTGGACCAGTACTGAAAAGACATCTTTTGGAGATAGTTGAACAGGTTTGAGCAAGTTTGTTAGACATTGATGCGAGAATAGTTTGGTCATGATGAGCATACACTGTTTTTATCTCTATCGAAAAATTATGCATTCAATTAAAGAGATTTTTCCAATCTTTTGCTTTGTGTTTTCCGACAAAGTCATCTGCCGCATATTTGTTGTATGTGGGAAAGGGTTAATAGTGAAGATGCAGATTATCTGTTTTAGTCCTCTACCAGTTTGGGGTCTATAGGTTTGGTCGATTCCGTCTGTCCCACCTAACCTTGTTCAGCCCGCATCTTAACCATGCATCATAGGATTTGAAAGAAACTTAGCACAAACATTCACAATGATGAGGCAGCGTGTCGCGCACAAGACCCGGGCCGGTACCTCAAATGCCAAAGCTTCTTTATGTAGGAAAGGGTTAACTTATCCTTGTGTCAGGTTTAACTAACCAGCAATGTCACTGGTTGGACCAGTACTGAAAAGACATCTTTTGAAGATAGTTGAACAGGTTTGAGCAAGTTTATTAGACATTGATGCGAGAATAGTTTGGTCATGATGAGCATACACTGTTTTCATCTCTATCGAAAAATTATGCATTCAATTAAAGAGATTTTTCCAATCTTTTGCTTTGTGTTTTCAGACAAAGTCATCTGCCGCATATTTGTTGTATGTGGGAAAGGGTTAATAGTGAAGATGCAGATTATCTGTATTAGTCCTCTACCAGTTTGGGGTCTATAGGTTTGGTCGATTCCGTCTGTCCCACCTAACCTTGTTCAGCCCGCATCTTAACCATGCATCATAGGATTTGAAAGAAACTTAGCACAAACGTTCACAATGATGAGGCGGCGTGTCGCGCACAAGACCCGGGCCTGTACCTCAAATGCCAAGGTAACACTTAGAGGTCAAAGGTCAAAATGAGAACTGTTGATAGGATTACCTTGTCCGGCCTGCATCTTAAGATTCTCAAGTTACTGGACACACATACGTGAACAGAGTTGAACATGTTGTGGCAAAAGGAGAAATTGCTCATTATGAATAGTATTTCCTCTTGCTGCAAGATTTTCGAATGTTGTCTCAGAATACGAAAAATGAGGGAAAGGGTTAAACACAGTTAGCTAATAAAACAACAGGCAAGACCAAATAGTTGTCATATATTTATCACATATATCTCAAATATCATTATTTACAAATAATATTAGTTCCAAATACAATTTCTTTAAATGCTATCTATTTACAAGACTAACTTAAATCATGATTTTGATCATTAACAGCAATGCATACATTCTCTGAATCTGATTAAGTGACATAACATACTGTCTGAACATATTGTTTTTTGTTTCGAGGAAAGTCAGAATGATAAGATTCTTTGAAGCTTTGAGTAATCTGTAGTTGTCTTCATGTGTGAAACAAAATAATGCAATTATAAATGATTTTTAATGCGGACATTTCTAATATGATTAAAACATGTGTATGTTATGATGACACTTTAACTCCAATTGTATACTAAACTATAAATCTAAAAATGCAGAATAAACTCTTCATATTGTACATTACAAACAATGTAAATGTTCATTCAAACTTTTATTTCATTTCAATCAAAAACACACATTTACAAAAAAAAAGTAGAAGAATGCAAGTTTAAATTAAGAATGATAACAGAGTAAGAGGATCTATGGCAGCATATTATTGTGTGAGAACTAAACTATAAGAACTTGGATGAAACGAGACTTATCCATTCAACTAAATATAAACAAAACTGTTCCATGTAACCGCTGTCCTGTCTAGCTATAACCAAGAAAGTCAAAGCATCACAAACAGATGGATGGACATAAAGAGAGAAATGATTTCGAAGTGTCTTCCTGATAAACGACCCTCCGCCCCCCAAAAAAAACAATCTGTGACTGCATAGGCATGTATCAATTGCATAATTCATGCTTGTAAACCTCAACTTTCAAAATTAGAATATATATGAGCTGTGCCGTAAGAAAACTTACCATAGGATATTTGTGTATACAAAAATATATCTGCTAAATGATCTGAATAGACACTGTTTGTTGGAACCTTATTGAAGGCTCCCTTGGAGTGCATATCATCATAATTGTTGCATAGTGCATACCAGATCAACTTGCATGGATTCACAAGCTAGTTTGAGATTTGAACTCGTTCTTAACCCTTTCCCTCATATAGACGCTTTCAGACGCCTCTGCAGCAGACAGCTTTTTGAAAACATAGTGACAAAAGAAGAAATTGTCCAAAACGAGCAATTTCTCCTTTTGCCACAACGTTTTCCACTTTTCATCATAGGTGATCCATTCAATTATAGAGATTTTCTATGTTTTGACAAAATATGTTTAAAGTCGTCTGCTGTAGAATTGTTGTATGAGGGAAAGGGTTAAAGCCCTATGGTTGGTTTTCCTACAGCAGAGGTCATTATCTTGATGTTTCATTAGTCCTTTTTCTTTGCCCAATTTGTTTACAAACTAAAGGTGAACCAAAATGAATCGACACTGCATTATTTCTTTTAAAATTACATACCAACATACACATGACAGTGAAACAAAATTAAGAATTTGAATTGATTCTCTAAGGACAGTTTTGTATTGATATAATAGATACTGGTTACTTACAAGTTAATATTTCAGTGCAGATCACAAAGACTCAGTGCAGATCACAAAGACTCGGACTTAATTACTTAGGACAAGTGGGCTTCTAGCAAACAATGAAGAATACGATCTACAAGTAAGTTATACATTATGTCTATATAATTTTGTTATCATTAATCTGTGTCCATATTAACTGAGTTCCCACATACAGACGCCTCTCCAGTAGATGATATTGTGATTTTATAAGCAACCCTTTCCAACATACAAACACTTGCTGAAGCCTCTGCAGCAGACAACTTTTGAAAACACTGTGGCAAAGGTTTTACCTTTCAACTTGACTCAAAAATTGTGTGTTCATTTCATGTTTTTGACTAAATGTTTTCAAAATCGTCTGCTGCAGATACTTTGCATGTGGAAAAAGGTTAACAGTCAATATAAAACTTTTCTGTCACACTGAACTGTTTATCTCATATGATGTTCTATTAAATACTAGTGCTGATACAACATAAACAGGTTTTTTGACATTTGGTGAAAAGTAATCGATGCTGAACATTTTCTCTATCTGTGGTGGAATTTAAGTTCTATAAATTTTAAAACTTTCAAAAACTACATTTTCTGCATTTTTAATTATCACATTGATTTTGGAAGGTTTCAAACTGTTTTTTCATTCTCATTCTCTCTCCCTTTCCTGCCCTTCTCCCCCTTCCACCCTACTCTTTTTTTCTCTCTCCTCTCTCTCTCTCTGTCTCTGTCTCTGTCTCTGTCTCTCTCTCTCTCTCTCTCTCCCCTCCCCCTCTCTCTCCCTACCCCCTATTTCTCTCTTTCCCTCCACCACCCTCTCTCTCTGGTGGAGAGATGGGCTATCTCTATCTCACTATCTTTCTTCCTCTCCCTCCCCTCTATCTCTCTATCTTTCTTTCTCTCACTCCAGTAATATCCAGTATTTAACTTACGGGTTATAAGACCACGCCAGAGGTTACTGGAATACTGATGGAAAGAGAGAAAGAGTATCCAGGTATTAACTTACGGGTTATAAGATCACGCCAGAGGTTACCGGAATACTGATGGAGAGAGTTAAAGACAGACAAATAGAGAAACCACGCCAGAGGTTACCGGAAAACTGGTGGAAAGACAGACAAATAGAGAAAGAGAGAGAGAGTATCCAGGTATTATCTTACAGGCATTTAGACCACGCTGGAGGTTACCTTATACTGGTTGAGAGACAGACAGAAAGTGATTATCCAGAGGTTATGTCAATACTGGTGGAGAAAGAGAGATGAATGGAAGGAACTTGATCAGTTGGAATATGAATTAAAATTTTAAAACCCATGAGCATTTTCCATATAATTAACAAGTAGATGGGAAATTAAGCAACATTACCATTATCATAAATTATCTCAATTTGTGAAATAATAAATTGAAAAGATAACAACCAATTGATATGTCATGACACAATAGCACATCTTGTTTTTTACTTCCATGAGTTATGGGCATATTTGTGAAGAAATCCTTTAAAACTAATTGATGTCAGTGCTGATTTTGAGGAACATATTATTTACATCAATCCTAAAGTAACATCACAGCTACAAAGGTTTACAAAACATGGCCGTTGCACAAAATGATATGCAAGAAAATCTTGTCACAAGATGGAGTTTCAACCACTTTGGGTATAGTCATGGACATTGACAATGACAAATATTTTATTAAGTAATTTGGCCCATAGAAGCATTTTACTTAACAAATATTATAGAGCTGAGAATTGTAGTTTGGACACCCTTTATAAAATTTTATATTATTTGATATTATGTTTATAGAAATTGATCCATGCCTTTGCAACTATGGGGCCTATTCATTTTTCAAATTGCTTATAACAACTGCTTTCCCTAGAGAATTTAATCGTATATGTGTAATTTAGAATTTTAATTCTATATAAAAGGAGAAGAAATTGCTTTTTTAATATTAGAAGAACAAAATAACCACTTATTGAAATTTTACCTACATAAATAAAGCAATTAATGCATGTCTACGCAGCCACAAAGCTATAAGTTAAATATTTCAAAGCCAAAAAAAAATAGAAAAGTAAAAAATCCAATCAAATTTTAACACATGAAAAAAATACCCCCAAAAATAGACAAGTCTCGAAACATATTTTCTTAAGTAACATACAATAATATCTCTGCCATTCATACATGTTTTAACCACTTTTTGAAATGTCCACATAATTAAACCTAACACTTACACAAATGTTTAGCAATGGAAATATTTTATATGTTTATGAATCATACTTCCAAACATTCATGCGCTTTTTTTTGTGAATTTGAAATTTCCAAATAGAGCAACAACAAAACAAACAACAACAAAAAAACCTTATCATCTGAAAGTAAATAAAAATCAGGATTTCGATAATTTTGAATTTCAAATTTCATTGTCTATAAAAAAAATGTATTAGAAAAATTGAAACTATTCTATTCCATGTATATATTAATAAAAGGCCGAAAACTAAATACCACTTTTAAGATCAAAAAAATGTTTATACAAAATTTTGAATTTAAACATTGCATTCGAGTCCCAAATAAAAAAATTAATTCCAAAAAAGTAATTGAATCATGATTGTTAAAAAGGAAAAAAAAAAAAAGACTAGATAGCGTTTAAATTAATTAATGAAAGTACTTGTAGAGCCCCAAGCTAGCGGCTCCAGCAATACCTGCACCAATAGTACCCCACATTAATGGATTCGTGAACCAGGATGCCTGAAAATAAAGTAAATCAAGAATTTAATAATTAATTATTAATTAATCAAGATTTTTTTTTATTAAGCCAGCCTTTCTCGAGCTTAATAACAAATTGCTTGGACGAGTTTACTAAAACTTTTTATGAAATGACGACGAATGTCAGATTCTTTTTATCACATATAAACACAAAAAGAAAATTGGGTTTTCCAAAGCTATTTTAAACTCGTCAGTAAACCATGTTACAATGTCACTAATAACTATGCCGAGATCATATTTAGCTCAGTTAACGAGTTTATTAAAAGTGATAATAAATAAACAATCATACGATATTCTATTTATCACATAAAGTGATTTATGAGGCATGTTTCGATAAAGTGTAGTTAACGTTTACAGTATTTCTAGATGAAATCTACTGGTTTTAGCACCAAAGTGATTAACGTTATGACGTCATTTTCATAGTGATTCATTCATGTTATATTACATACATTACATATAAAGAAATATGTAATGGATGTATTAGATCAGATACAAGCTCTGTCATGTGATAAAAGAGTATATGAAGGAACACATTGTCATTTGCCAATAATTATAAGGCATCAAAGTGAGATGGACAAACAGTTAAGAAGTAACCCCAAACCACACATTTATTTTCATCTACCGGTATTTCTCTACAATATATCTGCTTTTACTGTTTCCTTTACCCTTTTAGCTTTCTCTCATTGAGACAATTTTTGAGGTATTGCTGCAGATGATATTAAACCCTTTCCCATTTGCAGACACATACTGATTCATTTGCAGCAGACGACTTTTGAAAACATTGTGACAAAAGGAGAAATTGCTCAAAACAAGCAATTTCTCATTTTGCAACAATGTTTTCAAATCTATTTAATAATTAAAATTTCATTTGTGAAGATATAGTACATTTCTTCATTTGTCACAATGTTTTTTAAAAAAACAACATTATTGGGCTATCATGCACATGACGGCTTAAAAAAGTAATCAGTTAATAAAATATATTGCTTATTCAAATAAGAAGAAACAAATGTGTCACATGTCAATAAGTAAAAAAATAACAAGCAACAGACAAACGGAAAATTATCTCTTTGTGTCATCATGCCACCTAAAAGAACAAGTCTTTCTGGGAACACAATGTGTGCTGATGACCCAGTACATGAAACTGGGACAGACAGACAAACAATAAGGAAGTGATCCCTGTGTTTCACCCTACTAAGATAAGTGAAACACAGACAGATAGGAATAAATGAGATTAGCATGCACTTAATTGAAAGCAAAATTATGTAATGTGATACTTTTTAAAGCATTTTCTATTAGCATGCGCATAACTGAAAGCATAATATGCAAAGTGATAATTTAAAAAGCATTTTCATTGACATGCCAATAACTGAAAGCAATATTATATGCGATGGGATAATTTTTAAATATTAACAATTAGTTTTGATTTTTTTTTTTCTACAAGGCTTTTGCTAATTCAGTAGCATAACCTGAAGATTGATTGTTTTGTAGTTATTGAAGCTTGGATCCATTTTCCAGTTATATCACAGCATTTCCAGGGTAAGTTACCAGTACTACTGGTCAATTTATCCTGACACCAGCCAGCCAGTCGTAATGCTTACCCCGCACCAAGAAGGGAAGCCATTACTACCATTTTTAAAGTATTTAGTATAACCCGGAGATGTTGTTTGTCTGAAAATGTAAATAGACAAACAGATGCTGGACAGTGAGTGATCACAATAGCTCACTCCATAATTTGTGCTTAGGAGAACTAAATATTTGTAACTGGACATTAATCTGAACCAAGGGCTAGTTTAAGCCCTTTTGCAGTTTCCTGAATGCCAGTACCATATCTCTGAAGCACAACAATATATCATTGATAAACATCCCTAAACCGTTTCCCACATACAGACACGTTTTGAGGTCTCTGCAGCAGATGTTTAAAAACATTTATGACAAAAGGAGAAATTGCTCATAATGAGCAACTCCTCCATTGGGCATACTGTTTTCAACTAATTATACTTTCATTTATAGAGATTTTCCATTGCAGATTTTGATGAAACAGGGAAAGAGATCAAATATGTAGTTTGAAAAATTTCATATCGAGGGCTTGGCGTGAAACGGTTGTTACTTAAAATCTATTTTGAAAACCCTGGTTTAGGGGCAATTTTGACCCCTTTGTAAACAATGCAAATTTAGGTGCCATTGCTCAAAACGAGCAATGGCACCTAAATTTACATTGTTTACAAAGAAAAATGATTTAACTCTTATAAAGACTTTATGGAGAGTTGATTAACCTTAGTAAAAAAATACAAATTTTAGTAACAACCGTTTCACGCCAAGCCCTCGATATGCTACTGCATCAGAGGAATCCAGTTTGATGCATGCCAATGCTATCGCTGTCAACAGCGATGATGAATCCTGCCAGTTTACCTTCTTATCTTCTTCCTTAAAGGCATCAACGATATCCACAACTGGTTCAACAGTCATTTCAGCCTCAATATATGTCTCACCGGAATCCAAATTGGTGCTGTATAAGGGGGCCCCAACCTGGCATTTGGCAAGCGCTTGCTGTTTGGTAAAGTACCAGTCTGGAGCCATGACAGATCGAGGAGACCTGTGACTACTGGTGGTGGCAATAGGTGAGGCATTCTGTGTTTGTCCAGGAGACCTGTGACTACTGGTGGTGGCAATAGGTGAGGCATTCTGTGTTTGTCCAGGAGACCTGTGACTACTGGTGGTGGCAATAGGTGAGGCATTCTGTGTTTGTCCAGGAGACCTGTACCTAATGGTGGTGGCAATAGGTGAGGCATTCTGTGTTTGTCCAGGAGACCTGTACCTACTGGTGGTGGCAATAGGTGAGGCATTCTGTGTTTGTCCAGGAGACCTTTGACTACTGGTGGTGGCAATAGGTGAGGCATTCTGTGTTTGTCCAGGAGACCTGTGACTACTGGTGGTGGCAATAGGTGAGGCATTCTGTGTTTGTCGAGGAGACCTGTACCTACTGGTGGTGGCAATAGGTGAGGCATCCTGTGTTTGTCCAGGAGACCTGTACCTACTGGTTGTGGCAATAGGTGAGGCATTCTGTGTTTGTCGAGGAGACCGCTGACTACTGGTGGTGGCAATAGGTGAGGCATTCTGTGTTTGTCCAGGAGACCTGTGACTACTGGTAGTGGCAATAGGTGAGGCATTCTGTGTTTGTCGAGGAGACCTCTGACTACTGGTGGTGGCAATAGGTGAGGCATTCTGTGTTTGTCGAGGAGAGCTGTGACTACTGGTGGTGGCACTAGCTGAGGCATTCTGTGTTTGTCGAGGAGACCTCTGACTACTGGTGGTGGCACTAGCTGAGGCATTCTGTGTTTGTCGAGGAGACCTCTGACTACTGGTGGTGGCAATAGGTGAGGAATTCTGTGTTTGTCCAGGAATTGGGAGGAGTAGGGAGAAGACAGAAAGAAGCAGTGAAAGAGAAAGAAAGATTCACACGCTTGACGAGGAAGGTTAAAAATTCCCAACCTGCAGATGCATTTAGCATATTTAAAGCAGACACTTTGGAAAACATTGTGGCAAAAAAAAGAAATTGCCCATAATGAGCTCCTTTTTAAATACAAAGTTTTCAACTCTATTCAATAATTAAAATATCATTTATTTAGAGATTTTCTAGATTTTTGCTGATGCCTTTTGGAAGTGGGACCTGCATCAAATCTACAGCAGAGGACTAAATGAAAGTATACTTAGTGAATAGAGCTCAGTTGATAACAATTGGGCAAAACAAAAAACTGCTCCTCATGCGCAATTACTCCTTTTGCCATACGTTTTTCAAGTCATCCGCTGCAGATGCATTACAATATGTCTGAGTGTGGGACAAAGACTCTGCCATATTCAAAGCTTTAAGTAAACCATTACAAATACAAGCATAGCTTAAGAATAGAGAGCATTATGAGAAAACAAGATGCTATGAACAACTTCTTCTTTTCACTCAATGATCTCTATGGCAATAGAGGCCTCAAAAGGTTTTGAAAATCGACCTGACACTTTCAGGAGAAGATTTTTTTTAAGTTTTCACTTTAGCCATTTAAGGCAAAATAGCCCGCCCCCTGGTGGCCATGCTTTTTGACCAATCAATATGGCTTGAAGGAATATGATAGAGGATCATCCAAGGAACATTTCTACAAAATTATTTGAAAATAGGCCTGACACTTTTGGAGGAGAAGATTTTTTAAGTTTTCACTATAGCCATATAAGGCAAAATAGCCCCGCCCCCCTGGCGGCCATGTTTTTCGACCAATCAACATGGCTTGAAGGATCTCATAAGGGTCATCCAAGGAACATTTCTACAAAATTATTTGAAAATCTGCCAACCAGTTTGGGAGAAGAAGAATTTTGAAGTTTTTTTCATTTCGTTGCCATGAAAACCAGAATTCTGCATGGATCCCAAAAATTTGAAGGAATTCTGGTGAGGTCATTGAGAGGATGCTTTCTGTGAAGTTTCATCCCAATTGACCCACTGGTTACTGAGGAGAAGAAGTTGACGGACGACGGACAAAAGGCGATCACAATAACTCACCTTGAGCAAAGCTCAGGTGAGCAAAAAAAATGGATGAAAACTCGGGACTTTTTATTGTGACTAAAAATGTGACTCAATGGTGATTGGTCAGTAGAGCTAGAAATTAGGAAAATGTGACAATATAGATTGTAAGAATATATATATATGCACAGCACAAAAAACATTTAAAGGGATTAAGGTTTGATAAGATACATGCAACTGGCACTTAAACCCTTTCCCACATAGAGATGCTCATTTCTGAGGCCTCTGCAACAGAAGACTTTTGAAAACATAGTGCCAAAAGGAGAAATTGCACATGATGAGAAATTTCTCCTTTTGTCACAATGTTTTCAGCTTTATTCAATAAACATACTTACATTGACAGAGATTTTACCTAGGCATTCAAAGTTGCCTGCAGCAGATGTTTTGTAAGTAGGAAAGCCATAAGATAATTAATAAGACCATAAGCGAAAACAATAATTTCAAGCAAACATAGATTATTGTAAGTGTGATAAACAAAAGCAAACAATATGTAACAGAGGTATATATAAGGAGGAGTAATTTGATCTTTGCTCCACAACTTCTCTTTTCTTACTAACAGTTACACAGGAAGGAACTGTTAACATATTATATCAACTGATCTCTAGATGTTTTATTCCATGTTCTAAACTCCTTCTTTAACCTCCACACCCTTAACTGTGGGTACTTAAAACAATTGTCTCACCAAAAGGCATAATTACTATATGACTGAATATCCCTAATATAGGGTTTAACCCTTTTCCTTCATACAGACTCTTTTGGGAGCCGCTACAGCAGACAGCTTTTGAAAACATTGGGGCAAATTAAGAAATTGCTCAATTTCTCCTTTGTCACAATGTTTTCAACTTTATTCAATAAATATACTTTGAATTATAGATATTTTTCACATTTTTAACAAGATGTTTTCAAAGTTGTCTGCTACTGATTTGTTGTATGTGGGAAAGGGTTAATCGAGTAATATGTGAGAACATATAAAGGTAGATTCAGTCTACTCCTTCTTATTTAGGCCTCTCTCTCTATTATGCATTTCTTTATTTTCATCCTGTTTTAACTTACCAGTGAAGCATCGTCTTTCACTTTGGGTTTCTTTGAGTTTGCTGCACCTGGCGGTTTGGAGCCCCAGAACATCTTACCGTACATATCTTTCTCAGCCTGCTTGGCTTCTCTGTTCACCTTCGTCATTCTGGACAGTTCAGTGTGGATTATCTTGTAATGGACAATAGTAGCTTGTTAGTTTCAATCGAAACCAAAGGAGAGAGAGACAGAGAGAGATGGAGAAAGAAAGTTAGATAGCGAGACAGAGATAGACAGTATAATAAAGAGGCATAGAAAGACAGTAAAATAAATAGATACAGAGAAAGATACTAAAATAAATACAGACGGACTCCTCTGGCCATTTTGACTCTTGTTGCATATATGTGAATAGTGAAGACCTAACATGTAAAATACACATAGATGTAACTTCTCACAAATAAATAAAGGCCCATCATTATAGCTTTTACACCTACAAACCTTTATAACATTCGGGCATCATAGAGATGCAACAGCTCTTGATGCATATATTAACAGAGAAAACATGTAAAATACACATAGATGACACTTCTCACAAATAAGGCCCATCATTATAGCTTTTACACCTACAAACCTTTATAACATTCGGGCATCATAGAGAGGCAACTAGAATCAAACTCATTAGACGTGGAACACACTGTAATACGCCTGTCTATCGGATACGGACCATGTTGATGTTTCTAACTAGTGTAGGTTCATACTAGCTTGTCCACCTGCTCAGTCAGAGGTTGACAGGAGCTTATAACTTGTAAGCTTGTGTAAATAATATTTGAACAGTAAAGATTTAGGTTAAGCTGATCTGGGTCTACCCTGTTCTTAATAAGCAACTTGAACTTTTTTCCCATGGATGGAACCATATGAGCTGTGTCGGGTATATCGGGTCTTAACCCTTTCCCTCATACGACAATTCTGCAGCAGATGGACGACTTTGAACATGTTTTGCCAAAAAATAGAAAATCTCTATAATTAAATGGATAACCTATGACTAAAAGTGAAAAGCATTGTGGCAAAAGGAATTTCTTCTTTTGTCACTATGTTTTCACATAGCCGTCTGCTGCAGAGGCGTCAGAGGCGTTTATATGAGGGAAAGGGTTAAGTAAGTGTTTGTATATATGCAGTCACACAATAGCCTTCACTGTCCGCCTACATTGTATAGACTTAAATATATCATAAACAAGAGCGCACGTCCAGTTTTTTTGAGACCAAGTATAGTGATAATTGGTTGTACATCAGGAAAATTTAGAGAGCTGTTAATAAAGTTTTGGCCATTCCAAGGGACATAAGTGTGTAGTGAATAAGATAAAGTGGGTAGTTATCGAACCTGACCAAGATATTCTGCCCATCAACATAATTATTGTCTAAATTTGGTGATGATCGGATAAAGGCTTCACAAGTTATTGATCGGACAAGACCGATTTGAGGTAATTCCTATAATTAAAGGGCAATAACTCTCCAGTGAATGAAGCGATATGGCTGGTAATCAAATTTGTCCAAGATATTTGGCCAATACACATTCTGACCAAATTTGGTTGTGAGGCTTCTGAGTTATTGAGTGGATAAGGTAATTTCTGTCATTAAAGGGCAATAACTCTAGAGTGACTTGAGCAATATGGCTGGTCATAGAACTCGCAACCCCTGGATTTACAGCCCGTATCACTATCGACTGAGCTATCAGGGCTCGCAAACATAGATTTTAAAAGACATTGCATAGAGAGAGAGCGAAATTCAGTCTATAATCAGACAGAGCACACAATGTGTAAAATGTTAGATCATCAATGAGAAAATTAATTACACGTATGATATGAAGAGAAATCTCTTGGTGAAATATCGAGTTTTATTGCCACTATAGAAAATTACATGAAAACTTATATGGATTGCACCTGTTTTCAGTGATCATAATAACCAAATCACACCAAAATAAAGACAAGGGGCCCAAGAGGGCTAGTATCGCTCCACGGCCATTAGGCATAAATTAAATCTCCAAACAGCCCCACCCCCTGATGGCCATGTTTGTTGACCAATCAACTTGACTTGAAGGAATCTGATAGAGGGTCACCCTAGGAACATTTCTACACAATTATTTGGAAATCGGCCAGACACTTTTGGAGAAGTTTTTTAAAGTTTACAATTATTATTTTTTCGGTTGATATGGAAACCAGAATTTTGTATTGATCCAAAAAAATTCAAAGGAATTCAGGAGAGGACATTGAGAGGATGCTCCCTATGAAGTTTCATCCTAATTGGCCTAGTGGTTAGGGAAAAGAAGTTGTTTAAAGCAAAAAGTTAACGCACGCACAACAGACAATTCGCCATGACATAAGCGCCAGTGGAGCTAAAAATTGTTTTAGTCATAAAGTTTAATTCCAGACATTTGCCCTATGTGAGGTAAAAATTATCTAACAAATATCTAGTCTGATCAGTGCTGTGCATAACTTCTTGGATCTGGGAGATTCTTCAATTGTTCATTCGCTTCATCACAAGCATTGCAGATTCTGATCAGACTGTGCTGATGTGGGTCTACAATGGTGGCAAGCCTGTGAAGACATATATTCCTGCATCGAAACTTAAATAATATTGACTCTACCTTGCTATTTTCCGGATCATTCTTTAATGCCAATTTGAGAGATTTAATGGCCTCATCCATCATTTTATTCTGTTCATAGGCCTGTTGGAAGAAAAAAGATTAGAAATTTGTATTTGTATTTGAGTTTCTGTCTGTATTTCTTATTATCTTAGACAATAAATTAAATATTGAAAAGGATATGCTCAAAGATCAGTGTAAGCTTTAGGATGTAGGGGTGTGATGGTACTGTTGGAAATATGAGCAGAGAGTTATCTCCCTTTGACCATTCAATACTTTACAGTGCTTTGCTCAATTCTTATGAAAGTGTTATTTTGCGTGTTACATGGTGATGAAACTGTGAATTATTAATAATTTATCACAAGTTGTTGATAAATTAAAGTTATTCTGACAGTTTAAGAAGATTAAATTGTCTCTTGGAAGCGCTGTGTCAGCACATAATGTAGGTTTTTTGACTGTATATTTATTATCATTATATTAATACACAGAAACAGTAATTACAAGATATATGGTTATTTAATCGAAGTTTTAGTGAAAGTGCTGAGCATTTCGTGCTCTGTTTATAGACATTATTAACTGATTAAACTTTATCATTTGAAGTTAAATGGATGTATGGAGGTGTAAGGTGTTTATAAGTTGTGGTAACATTCATCAAGGTTAAGAAAGTATGGAGTGAGTTAAAAGGGAAAGTGGTGTGAGCTAGGAGTGAACTAGTCATTTAACATTTAAAAAGTACATTGTAACATTTTTTTTTTTTTTTTTCAGTCTTTTGCCTCATGAATGCCAGAACGTCAATAAATACATCAGTTTTTCCACACGCTGTTCTTGGTTTATGTCATTTAGCAAACTGGTGAAAAAGCACAGGGAAAATTTCTAGCTCTAAAATAAGGTTACCAGACAAATTATGAATAATAATTAATATGATTAAATATGATTAAAGCCCTGATCGTTTCAGGGACAACATACCAGACCTACTTGAGTTTTTTACATAAAAAGACAAAACAGGTCAGGGGGGCTGACAGTCTTTTGGAATGACTGAGATAGAGTTAATTCCATATAATGTTAAGATGAAGTGATCCCTAAGTATCATCCTGTTAACTTTTTCCCACATATAGACGCTTTCTGACATGTCTGCAGTAGACCACTTTTGAAAACAGTGTGGCAAAGGGAGAATGAATGAATGAATGTATATTGTTTTATGGCGCATCGACAGCTAAGGTCATTTAGCGCGCATTTAAATTTTATTATTCATGTTCCCTGGGTGAACAAACCAGTACTAGGCTAGAAAATGTGCCTTGCCCAAGGGCACTCAACCATGACCGAATTGCCGCGACTGGGGATCGAACCCGGAACACCCGGTTTCGAAATCCCCGACGCTAACCACCCGACCACAGTGGATTCCGGCAAAGGGAGAAACTGCTAATGAAGAGTTATTTCACCATTTGCCACAATGTGTTCAACTCTATTAAAGAATTGTACTGTTATTCACAAAGGATTTCCACATATTTGCTTGGAACTGTTCAAAGTCGACTGCTGCAAATATGTTGTTTGTGGGAAAGGGTTAAAGCAGACTGACAAAAATTGCTAGCAGATACATGTACAATGAAAAGATAAAAGAACGAGGAAGAGTTGACAAACCTGTCCTAATCTGAAGAAAGCCTTGCTGTAGGTTGGGCATAGTTGGGTAGCCTCAAGGGCTGATTGGATGGCAGCAGCTGTACTTCCAACCTAAAAATAAATAAACAACCATAATAATGAGGTCAGATCCCTAGATTAAATCTGTAAAATACTTATTTCAATTATCTAACCCTTTGTTGGTGCTACTCAAGAGTCATCTTGATGAAATGATTCTTTTGAAAGCCACCAACACACACTTCAATGAGATTTGAATCTTTTGTGTTCCCTAAGCATTTGTTTTTTCAAAGTTTAGGTACATACAAAAATCCGAAATGTCCGAAAATCGAGCACTGGACGTTTATTATACGTCCAGAAATTCCCCAAAACGTCCATAAATTTACACATGGACGTTTTCAGAATAACCCTTAATCAAGTATAAAGGGTGAACGTGTATAAAATCGATAATTGTCACGTGCACACTTACACAAGTTCTTATTGTGTGTACCAGACATCACCTTGATGACCTCTTTGTTTGTAGGGAATGAAAGAAGGGTAATTTAACTGGATTACGCTAATTGGTTTAAAAGTTTGCCTAATCCGACGACAGTCTTTCTTTCAAATACCGTTAATCAATTTGAATTGGTAAGAATTGAAATAATAAATACGTCATCAATCTATTCTGAAGAGGTACTTTCTGTGAGATTCCAAAATTGCGGATGTCAATTAATATTTTGTCGAGATTTTTTCAAAATTTCGACTCTGAAGCAGAAATTGAGGGCATTGAAAGGGCTGATTTGATAGATATTAGTTAGATGACTTTATGCTTCTCTGCCATATCATGATAATGACATTTCCAACGATTAACAGCTGAATTGTTAGCAAGAAATTTGCGAACAACTCGTCCCCCTCTTCGGTCTGGAATTTTTTGTTGACATTGTAATTTAAATCAAATAAATAAACATTAATTTTGTTTAAATAGATGTGTATCCCAAATGTCCCAGTTATGACACACATGTATATCAATGACATAAGAAATATCACTTCTCCTTTAAGTCCCCCCACTTCTCCCTAAATCAATGTATGCACTGCAAGTTTGCCCATGAAAGCGTGTTAAATTAATGAAATAAAATTTATTTTATTTAATAAAAGTAAATAAATAAATAAGAATAAGAGTACTTTACAGTTTAAGATGTTAGGTTGAACATATACATGGTTAACACTGAAATAATATCCTACCCACTTGAGAACCACCAACTTCGGTATGCAGTTATTAATTTGTTTAAAGCCTTTCCCTCATATAGACGCTTTCTGACACCTCTGCAGCAGACAGCTTTTTGAAAACATAGTGACAAAACAAGTAATTGCTCAAAACTTCTCCTTCTTGCCACAATGTTTTCCAATTTAAGTCATAGGTTATCCATTCAATTAAAAGAGATTTTTTGACAAAAAATGTTCAGTCGTCTGCTGCAGAATTATTGTATGAGGTAAAGGGTTCATTATCATAAATCCTGTGTGAAGTATGCAAGCACAACTCACTTTTAATTAATTATAATAAATCATGTTTGAAGTATGCAAGCACAACTTATCTTTATTTAATTATCATAAATCCTGTGTGAAGTATGCAAGTGCAACTTACCTTTAATTGAGCAACACTTATATTGGCAAAAAGGATTCCTCTGAACTCTAAAATTTCCTGGAGTGTTTCTGGGGCAGCATCGGGATACAGAAAACCTTCAGTGGGATCCATGACCTTACTTGCTCTGCAAAAAAGTACACAAATAATCTTTTAAGTCTAGAGTTCAAATGACAACGTCATACAAATAGTGACCTTGCCATGATTCAGGATTATTCCTGTTTGTAATCTAATCAAGCTCATTAAAAACCAGATCTAAACCAAGCTAGTTCGCATGTAGATCTGATGACTGCCCCATGCAGGTCGTCTTATATTGATTTTACGAGTAAGCAATGGAATTATTTTTACTATTAACCTTTTTCTTCATACAACCCATCTGCAACAGATGTCTTTGAAATAATCCGGAAAAATATGGAAAATCTCTATTAATTAATGAATGTTTGAATATTGAAAAGAGTTGAAAATATTGTGGCAAAAGGTGACATTGCCTGTCATGAGCAATTTCTCCTTTTGTCACAATGTTTTTAAAAGTAGTCTGCTGCAAAAGTGTCAAAATGTGTCTATATGTTGGAAAGGATTAATGGAAATAAATTTCAATTTCACATCTAAACAAACTACTGTCTAAATAATGGAAAGGGTTAATGGAAATTAATTTCAATTTCACATCTAAACAAACTACTTTACTGTTTACTTCATGCTTTTAAAGGCGTTAGCTACTTTTTTTTCACAAAAAAAATCCCAATAATAGAATTTCTTTATTCTTTGTATTTTGTTAGTACATACAATAACTGGTTGAAATAAGGAAAACAAATTATAGGTCATCGATCCAAAAAATGACATGACCAATTTCTTCATAGGAAAATAAAGGCATTTTGGCCGGAATCCTAAAAACAAACAAGAGGCCCATGAGGGCCTATGCTCTACTGTTATGGTTCTTTGGTCATTTGTAATCCAGAGCATGTATGTATGGTGAAGATCGGATAGTAAATGGAGGCTTTATTGTGCTCACAAGCTGTATTATAGCAATTTTGACAATTTCAAGGGCCATAATCCAGTCTTGAATTGGCGGATCTGGCAGGTTTGCGAAAGGAACCGAGTTCTCATCAATATTCAACTACTATCTTAGTTTGGGGAAGATTGGATAGTAAATCGAGGCTCTATTGTGTTCACAAGCTGTATTATAGCAATTTTGGCAATTTCAAGGGCCGTAATCCAGTCATGCAAGCGCACATCTGGCTGGTTTTCAAAAGGAACCAAGCTCTCATCAATATTTAACTACTATCTAAGTTTGGTGAAGATCAGATAGTAAATGGAGCCTCTATTATAGCAATTTTGACAATTTCAAGGGCCATAATCCAGTCTTGAATGGGCGGATCTGGTTTGCGAAAGGAACCAAGCTCTCATAGATATCTAACTACTGTATAAGTTTGATTGAGATACAATCAAAACTGAAGACTTTATCGCATTCACAAGCTTTATTATAGCAATTCTGACAATTTTAAGGGCCATAATCCAGTCTTGCATAGCCGGATCTGGCTGGTTTGCAAAACGAACCAAGCTCTCATGGATAGCTAACAACTGTGTAAGTTTGGTGAAGATCAGATAGTAAATGGAGCCTCTATTGTGTTCACAAGCTCTATTATAGCAATTTTGACAATTCCAAGGGCCATAATCCAGTCTTGCATGGGCGGATCTGGGTGGTTTGCGAAAGGAACCAAGCTTTGTGAGAAAAAAAAATGAAAAAAAATATATTAAGCTGTTTTTAAAGGTAGAAGTGGTGTCACATTCAATGCCCGAAAAGCTAAAATCATAGCAATTTTGACAATTCCAAGGGCCATAATCCAGTCTTGCATGGGCCGATCTGGCTGGTTTGCGAAAGGAACCAAGCTCTCATGGATATCTAACTACTGTATAAGTTTGATTGAGATACAATCAAAACTGAAGACTGCATTGCGTTCACAAGCAATTGTTTACGGACAGACGCACGGACGACGGACACCACACCACGGCATAAGATCTTCTGGCCTTTGGCCAGTAGAGCTAAAAACAAATAAAACTACAAATTATATTAAAGCTCATACATAACTTTATTTATAGATTGTAAATCAATATGCAAAGAGAATTGTGAGAACAAAAAATGAAAACAAATATATTAAGCTGTTTTTCAAGGTAGAAGTGGTGTCACATTTAATGCCCGAAAAGCTAAAATCATACAATTTTTCAAGAAATGTTCCATTTTACAATATAGAATTGTCTGTAATTTTCTATAAACACTAAACATCATTCACTTTTTGCGTTTTCTTAGAAATACAGTAACTTTGCTTAAAAAACAGGCCGTGCTTCTATAAAAGGGTAAATGTACCCAAATAGTACAATGGTGACCTATCTTTTTTTTTGCATTTTTTATTTAGGGGCTTTACTGAATAATTATTAAAGCCAGAGTAATGTGACTTGGTAAAGAAATGGTTATTGTTTCTAGGAACATGTGTACCAAGTTTCGTTTAAATATGTGTAACTGTTTTTGAGTTGTGAGGTAAGGTTACAGTTATACAAGGGTATCAAAATAGCCTGACTTTATTTCTTCGAAAAAAACAACAGTTTAGCTATTAAAAATCCATTGAAACATCATGAAATAAAATGATAATACTTACTTTGAATAAACGAATATAGATTGACCGTATTCTTGCCTTCTGAAGTAGAAGTTGCCCCTCTCCTTTTTTGCCTTTCTGCAATACACAAGATGCATTTCAAACAAACTTTGACTTTAATAGATGAAACAAGCCAGACCACAAGTAATATTTACTTTGAATTATCTTGAATTACTGTCATTATATGTGAGTAGGTGAAATGGTTATCAAGATAACTGAAACTGTTGAAATCAGTGTTAAACTTTAATTAATGATTTTACATACTTTTAATCAGATATATAAATTCAACATATTTCTATCTAAAAATGTTATACCAGGTTATAAGTAATAGTTCAATATGTTCAATTTTAAAACTGATATTTACTTTTAGAGGCATCTGCAATGACAACATTTAAGAACATGAGGGCCATGATGGCAAATGGTCATCCAAAGAACACTTGTGCAAAGTCATTTGAAAATCAGGCCTAGATTTTTTTAAATTTTCACTATGTATTCATACAAGGAAATCAAACCCGACCGCCGGGCAGCCATGTTTTTCAACAAATCGGAATAATTTGAACAATCTTTTTAGAGGGTCATCCAGGGCCCATCAGTGCCAAATTATTTCAAATCAGTCCAAGAAGATTTTTTAAATGTTCACTTTAAACATATATGGAAAACAAGCTCCTCTGGAGCTAAAATACTATAACATTAAAACAAATACATATAGTTTTGATGCATTGATCTAAGAATTCAGGGAAAAGGAAAAATTGCTTTATATCTTGATTATCAATTTCTCCTATTCCCAGAAAATGTTCAAAAGCAAATGTTATCTTTTGCTTTACATGTAAGTAGTCATATGAATATGGGTAAGGGTTAAAAGAAATAACTTACGCCACTGAGAATCTTTCTTCCAATAACATAGTGCTATAATCTGGGATACCATGATTTTCTTTTAAGTGAATATCTAATTTGAAGTTGGCACAAGCTGGAATATCTGGCTCACTGAAACATATTTAGATGAACAGTTTGTATAGAGGCCTAGATAAAGAGGGGTAAACAGAACCCTTCACAACAATTGTACTATTAAGCACCTTAACCCTATCCCTCATACGACAATTCTGCAGCAGACGACTTTGAACATATCTTGTCAAAAAATAGAAAATCTCTATAATTGATTGATTGATTGAGGTTTAACGCCGTTTTTAACAATTTCTCAGTTATATCACGGTGGCCAGTTCACCTACTCATGCATTTCCTGGTTTTCTCACACCAGTACTCCACACAACAATCTTCCCAAGCAACTGGCTAGTTTTCCACATAGACTTAGCCCATTGGTGGAAGACGAATGATGCATGTCGCATTGACTTTTGTCAATCGTCGGAAAGAAAGTTGGCCAAGCCGGGTTTTGAACTCACAACCCCTGGAGTGACAGCCCGCGGCTCTACTGACTGAGCTACCAGGGCTTGGCCTCTATAATTGAATGTATAACCTATGACTTAAAGTGGAAAACATTGTGGCAAAAGGAGAAATTGCTTGTTTTGAGCAATTTCTTCTTTTGTCACTATGTTTTCAAAAGGATGTCTACATGAGGGGAACCCCCTATATCGAAGGTAATCATAAGGCTTGTCTCAGTAAGATGATTCTTTTGAGTACATATTACATTGTGTACCCATGATATAGAGTTTAGAGGTCTAAATAGGATTCAAGAATCAGCTTTATTACCATGTGTGAAAAATGTTTACCAGCCACACAAGTTAAGTTTGTCCTTTACTTTTGCTTTTCAATATGTCATTGATAAATAACTGTCGATTACATCCTGACATACTCTCTGTTTCAACCCGTCAGTATTGTCAAAAATATATATAGTCCAACCTGTGCTAAAGATCACCTTTGTTTAGCACTTCCCTGTCTATAGCAGCCACACTTTGAATTTCCCAATTACTCATTATCTGCATAAATGACCCTGTAATTAAAGGCCTGAGAACAAAGACCAGATTGTTCTCTTCCAATGGGTGGTCTGTAACCACAGGTTGAACTGTATTTCACTGTGTCAATTTCCCCTTAATGAATCCCTATAAAATATCTAAATAAAACTACCTGTTGTAGTCCCGAATAAACATTATATATTTTTATTGATCCGTAAACTTCCATTTTATTGACAACTATTTGTTCTTTAAACATGCATGAAAGAATGGTCAACTCAGTGGAGAACTGCATTAGTTGCAAAATATTGTCGATGGCATTATGACCCTTCAGCCTTTATGAAACAAATACATATCTATTGATGAGCAATGTCTATCAATGTGGGGTCTTATTGTCTTACAGACGCTTTCTGATGCCTCAGCAGCAGATGACTTATGAAAACATATGAGAAACTCCCGTTTACCACAATATTTTCAATTCTATTCAATAATCATATTTTCATTTATAAAGTTTTTCCATATTTTTGTGAGTATGTTTTAAAACTTGTCTTCTGCAGATTGGATGTATGCGTAAAAGAAATATTTAAAGGTTTTGAAAACATAAAATGCATCTTTTATCTACAGCTCTGGGCAATTTTCCTCTTATTTCACAATGAATCCATTTAAGTAATTTCAATTAAGATGCACAAATCAACTTTATTACATTTTAAATCAATTTGAAAACATTTGAAGTGTTAGCATTTTTCACAAATAATGTAAGCAGCAAAGAAAGAGACCGTTACATTTGGAAAAAGTGTTTCAGTAAGTTGAAAGTTATAATTTCACTGCAAAAGTTGTAAATTCACTGTTATTTTATCAGATTATAATTCACTTCTAAATCTTTAAATAAGCATAAAAGTAAATGTAATAAATACTACTTACCAGCCCATCTCGCCAAACATATAGCGGTACCCGGCAATAACTGTCGCTCTCTCTCTAACTTTCATGAGAGCTATTACCAGCTCAGACGCTATCAATGAAACAAAAAGTAAAATAAAAATATATAAATTATATTTCTTTCTTTTAACTGTCAGAAAGATAATTAAGAGAACACAACTGTGCCGCATAAAAATTACTTATGGCAGTTTTGAATTGAATGGCAGTACCGTTAAATTGCAAGCCTTAACTGCTGTCTTTGATCATAAAAATTCACAAGTGGCTTCCAAAATGCCTCTACAAGAAGAAGATAATTAACAGGGATGATCAAAATGAGATTGCGCCTCCACACAAGCTGGTCAGGATCTTTCCGGTTGAACTTAAGTTAAGTTAAGTTTTTGTATAATGTGGTCAATTTCACTTGAATCCGCGCAGGTTGATATCTGTCTAAATTTGTTCACAAATGCCCTATACATGTAGTTTCCTTCATTTCACAAGCTACTGAGACTAAACGGTTATTAAAATATCTAGGAAATAAGAAATTTAGTTTCGATTGAGTTACTCATTTTTCCACAATGTTTTAAAAGTTTTCTGCTTCATAAAGCATCAGGTGGTAGATCACCAATTTTGAGAAAGGGTTAAAACAAAACAGTACCTTGTTCAACGTCACAGTCCCCTAGTACAAAAGTGATGTCCTGTACTGGAAATTCCTTCCCTAGCTCCGGGATGGATCTCTGGATAGTGATAGATACCTTTTCCCCTCTGACAGGATTCCTTCCTGATCCAGGAGTAATAATCTGAATTAAAAAAAGATTGATTGAATGATTGGGGTTTAACAATTTTTCACTCATTCGACGGCGGCCAGTTCACCTACCGTATATCCTCAGCCATAAGTCTACTTCGGCCATAAGTCGAGGGTCCATTTTGACCCCAATTTCGGTGGTTTTGAGGTTACTCTCAGCCATAAGTCGAGGGTCGACTTTTTAAAAATTTCGGACCAGTGCTATCATGAAATATTTAATTTTTACCATTTTTTTAACAAAAGTTGCCATAAAAGAAGTGGAATACGTTACTGAAATAAATGTGTTTTTTTTCATTAAAGAAAATAGTATTTATTTCTTTAAATTTCACATCCCATATTGCAACTTTTGTTAAAAATATGATTAAGTTTAAGTTTTATGATTCTAACCGTAAAGAACACTTCATATAATCCAGTCATATTTAACTTATAATTGTAAAGTCAGATTCCAATACACGACACGCTGTCCTACATTCTACACAGGGGACAGGTGCAGATTACGTCATGCGTTAGCAACCACCCTAGATACGGTCGATGAAATTGGAAAGCAGTTTAAAAGTTAACCGCTTAGGCCAATATCAAATAATCTTGTGTTTTACACTACATTTATGCAGTAATTCGTCACGATATATAATTGATTTTGACATTAATTACGTCGTTGTAATTTGTTAACTGAAAGTAAACTTTGTTGATTATTAATGATTGTTTAACCAAACACGGGAATAAAGTGGAGTAAATAAATAACACAAACACGGGATTGGGGGGAAACATGAAAACTCATAAAGACATAAATATATGGAAGTGTGAAGGCATTTAATTATCGCTTTATTGTAAGCTATCTACTCAGACAAATAATAATTTTGATTGGCCTCGTTAGACCACGTGTCCGTTGCAGTCGCGAATTCGTGTCTTTGATGTTTACACAAACTGTGAAATAAAAACAAGAATTAAACATGTCTTTAGAAATAAAGAAACCTACAATTTGTGAAATTTGGATTACTTTTAATTATAAGATGGTAAGATTTTTATAATTATAAAAATCAATGTTCGTAAAAAAGTAACTTTATATACCAACACAAAACAATCTAGGATTTTTACCCAACCTAATATTTTCCCCCAAAACTTTTTTTCTTAATTTGACTTTGTCATTCAGCCATAAGTCGAGTCCCTACTTCAACACCAAAATTTGAGTCTCAAAAACTCGACTTATGGCCGGGGATATACGGTACTCACATGTTTCCTGTCTTTCTTACAAAAGTAATATACAAAACAATCTTTCCAAGCAACTAGCTGCTTTTCCATATAGACTGTTAGCCCATAAGTGGAAGACGAATGACAGTTGTCACAATCACTTTTGTCAAAAAACGGAAAGAATGTTGACTAATATTGGGTTCAAACTCCCAACCCCTGGATTATTAACAAGAGGGCCATGATGGCCGTATATCGCTCACCTGATTTTAAAAGGATCCGGCTGGTTTTCGAAACGAATCGAGCTCTCACGTATATCTAGATACTGTATAAGTTTGGTAAACATCGGATAATAAATGATGACTTTAACTTGTTCACAAGGTCAATTATAGCAAGTTTGCCAATTTTAAAGAGCCATAATCCACAATCACTTTTGTCAAAAAACGGAAAGAATGTTGACTAATATTGGGTTCAAACTCCCAACCCCTGGATTATTAACAAGAGGGCCATGATGGTCGTATATCGCTCACCTGATTTTAAAAGGATCCGGCTGGTTTTCGAAAGGAAACGAGCTCTCATGTATATCTAGCTACTTAATAGGTTTGGTAAACATTGGATAATAAATGAAGACTGTATCGTGTTCACAAGAAATCGTGGACGGACGACGGACAAAGGGCGATCACAAAAGCTCACCTTGTCACTATGTGACACGCGAGCTAAAAAGAGAAGGGAATTTGGAATAGGGGCAGGTCACATAATACATGACCAGCAGATATTCATATAAACCTGCAACTTCTCAGTTTGATCTTGACATAAATTTTCACCTGCTAGTATCACATGTATTCTATACCCTTTCCCATTGACAACAAATCAGCAGCAGACGACTTTGAAGACGTTTATTCAAAAATATGGAAACACTCTACTACATGTGTTCTAATGAATGAAAAGAGTGTGTTGCAAAAGAAACTTCTCCTTTTGTCACTATTTTTTCAGAAGAAATATTGTTGCTCATTATGAGAAATTCTACTTTTGCCATGATGTTTTCTTCTCTTTCAACAAATGTTCTTCTATTTATAGAAAGTTTCCATATTTGTTATTGAATGTTTTCAAAGTCTTCTGTTACAGATTGCTTAGTTTGGGTAAGATTGAAATTATATGCATGCATTCAGAAGAAAATAAATGAAATGAAATTATGACAGTATGACAAGACAGACAGCAGAGGGCAACACTGTATGCCACTTACCAAGTTGTGAAGTGGGGTAAAAAAAAAAGAAGAAATGTTGCTTTTGATATTTACCTTTTTAAGCAATGTTTTATTGCCTAAAACATCTGTATACTCTTCTTCCACCTCCTCCTGAAAATAAACAAAAATGTTATCATTCAAAAAATAAAGTCTGTACTAACGAATAACCAGATTCATTTTCACTGTTGTCTGTTTTGAAAACATTTGCAGCAGATGACTTTTGAAAACATTGTGACAAAAGGAGAAATTGCTCATGATGAGCAATTTCCCCTTTTCCCACAAAGTTTTCAACTCTATTTAATAATTTAAATCTCATTTATGGAGATATTTCACATTTTTGCCAATATGTTTTCAAAACCGTCTTCTGCAGAATTGTTGCACGTGGGAAAGCGATTAATATGATGATACGAGAACATCTGGAAATTAGAACTTATTGCAGCAATTGTTTTTTCACTATTTTGGGAATGGGTCTGATGTTCACTGAATTGAAAATATAAAACAGCATTTTACAAGCATTTTGCAAATTGAATTAAATGCAGCTGTGTTAATTTTGCTATTTTAGTTCAATAGTTAGATTCAACTTTATTCTAAAGAGGTTACTTAGGACTCTGTAACAGAGTAACTTCAACTGTAAGACATGCAATCTGGTATCTGAATTAGTTAATTTATCTATAAACAAATAAAATGGTGCAAGTACCAAGTGAGTCTCCAGGAAGCAAACATTGAGCATGATTTATATGTAACATATGTAACATATGTTCAGTTTAAAGAAACATATTGGTTTTTTTAATAATATCTAGCAATTTCTTCTTTTTCCACAATTGTTTCAAGAGTTGTCAACTGCAAAGGTGTCAGAAAGCGTCTATATGTTTAAAGGTCAAATTATGCTAAATAGTTAATACATCCGCTGTCTTGCAGATCTACAATATTATAGTCCCTAAAAAAAACTTTGTTTGCGTAGAAAATAGTGTATACCATCACTAGAATGTATTGAATATATGACATTGAGTTTAAATGCATTGTGAATGTGTATAGGATGCGCTGGAAATGATTGATTTGATCACTTTTAGAATTTTAGACTTTTGAAAACATTGTGACAAAAGGAGAAATTGCTCATGATGAGCAATTTCCCCTTTTCCCACAAAGTTTTCAACTCTATTTAATAATTTAAATCTCATTTATGGAGATATAATATTTCACATTTTTGCCAATATGTTTTCAAAACCGTCTTCTGCAGAATTGTTGCACGTGGGAAAGCGATTAATATGATGATACAAGAACATCTGGAAATTAGAACTTATTGCAGCAATTGTTTTTTCACTATTTTGGGAATGGGTCTGATGTTCACTGAATTGAAAATATAAAACAGCATTTTACAAGCATTTTGCAAATTGAATTAAATGCAGCTGTGTTAATTTTGCTATTTTAGTTCAATAGTTAGATTCAACTTTATTCTAAAGAGGTTACTTAGGACTCTGTAACAGAGTAACTTCAACTGTAAGACATGCAATCTGGTATCTGAATTAGTTAATTTATCTATAAACAAATAAAATGGTGCAAGTACCAAGTGAGTCTCCAGGAAGCAAACATTGAGCATGATTTATATGTAACATATGTAACATATGTTTAGTTTAAAGAAACATATTGGTTTTTTTAATAATATCTAGCAATTTCTTCTTTTTCCACAATTGTTTCAAGAGTTGTCAACTGCAAAGGTGTCAGAAAGCGTCTATATATTTAAAGGTCAAATTACGCTAAATAGTTAATACATCCGCTGTCTTGCAGATCTACAATATTATAGTCCCTAAAAAAAACTTTGTTTGTGTAGAAAATAGTGTATACCATCACTAGAATGTATTGAATATATGACATTGAGTTTAAATGCATTGTGAATGTGTATAGGATGCGCTGGAAATGATTGATTTGATCACTTTTAGAATTTTGACCTTGTTTGAAAGTAAAAGTAGAGAATGCTAAACACTGGTTTTATCCGGGCCCGATTTGGTCCAAAATGACGGGTTACCATTTTCGCCTGGTGAGTTCTTTCTTTCATAATGCATGACCCCCACATTTTCTTTGGATTGTTTTAAAGCTAGGAGGTAACTCTTTTCAATGATATATGGTGTTCCACATGAGAAACGCTTAGAAAGTGTGACAATTGAGGCATGAAACTGGTCGATTTACATGGAAACAAAGAAGGATTTTTTTTGGTGTACTGTAACCTAAAAGGATTTAATTTAAAGGAGTTCCTTTACCTCACAATTAAAAGAAGATACACTTTTTGCTTCCCTCACAAATATTTCTTCTTTTAACTGCAAATTTATGAACACATTTAAATAATAGCCATTATAAAACTGAATTTCAACATTGCATCTATATAGATATAGGTAACAACTAGAGATTGCTTTTTTGAAAAAGCGCTTGTCTCCCCATGTGTGTGGTTGTAGGGGAGGAAATGAAATGATGGAGATGATTTTTTTAGTTTTGGACTGGAGATGAAGCAACAGTGACAATCCTCAGTTATTGAGCGAAAACCATTTTTCAGCTGAGGGTTACCATGACCTTGGTCTTTGACCTAGTGACCTCAAAATCAATAGGGGTCATTTGCTGCTGGTGACCAACCTGCACACCAAGTATGAAGTTCCTGGGCCCAAGCAATCTTCAGTTATTGAGCGGAAACCATTTTTCAGCCAAAGGTCACCGTGACCTTGACCTACTGACATCAAAATCAATAGGGGTCATCTACAGGTTAGGACCAAGCTGCACACCAAGTATGAAGTTCCTGGTTATAAGCGTTCTTGAGTTATTGAGTAAAATACATTTTTCAGCTGAAGGTTACCGTGACCTTCAACATTTGACCTTGTGACTTCAAAATCAAACAAATTCAATAAAGGTTATTTACAGGTTAGGACCAACCTGCACACCAGGTATGAAGTTCCTCAATATAAGCATTCTTTAGTTATTGAGAGGAAACCATTTTTCAGCTGAAGGTTACCGTGACCTTGACCTTTAACCTAGTGACCTCAAAATCAATAGGGATCATCTACTGGTGGCTACCAACCTGCACACCAAGTATTAACTTCCATGGCCAAAGCATTCTACAGTTATTAAGCAAAAACAATGTTTCAGCTCATTGTCATTGTGACCTTACAGCTCAAGGTCACTGTGACCTTGACTTTGACCTCAAAATTAATAGGGTCTTCTACTGGGCATGGCCAACCTGCATACCAAGTATGGAGTTCCTCGGCCCAAGCGTTCTTCAGTTATTGAGTGGAAACCATTTTTTACCTCACAAGGTCACCATGACCTTGACCTTTGACCTTCTAACATCAAAATCAATAGGAGTCATCTACTGGTCATGACCAACCTGCATACCAAGTATGAAGATCCTATGCCCAAACGTTCTTCAGTTATTGAGCGGAAACAAGTGTGAAGGATGTGACCTTGACCACTGTGACCTTGACCTTTGACCTAGTGACCTTAAAATGAATAGGGGTCATTTGCTGGTGGTGACCAACCTGCACATCAAGTATGAAGTTCCTGGGCCCAAGCAAAAACTATTTATCAGCTTATTGTCACTGTGACCTTTCAAGCTCATGGTTACTGTGACCTTGACTTTAGACGTACTGACCTCAAAATCAATAGGGGTCTTCTATTGTTATAATAGGGGTCACCATGACCTTGACCTTTGACCTTCTGTTATCAAAATCAATAGGGGTCAGCTACTGGTCATGACCAACCTGCATACCAAGTATGAAGTTCCTATGCCCAAGCGTTCTTCAGTTATTGAGCGGAAACAAGTGTGACAGACGGAAGGACGGACGGAACGGGCAAAAACAATATGTCACCCCCATGTAATGGGGGAGACATAATAATCTACACTGAAATTTAACAGGAAAATTGTTTGATTCCTGTATCAAAAGATTCCCTAGTTAATAAAAGTTAAAAACATTCTGGTTCACACTTCAGACAATCCCACATTTTCTATTTGGTGAGCACAAAAACATTGGCAATGTTTGCCTAAAAAGAAGTATTCATAATTCTGAAGTCTTATTCTAGTCTTATATGCTATCTTTGAACAAACGGATATTGTCAATAGACATCAGCAGCTCAAGGGCTACTGCTCACCAAGAAGGAGTTGATATTGCATAGAATTCGGGACCTTATAATTTCAGCTACAACTCAGCTAGTGATTGAAATAGTGTATAGTCTACATATTGAAAATAAATTGCCAAGCAATGAGCGCTGCTATCGCCCCCATAGTATGTAGTTCATTTGTTAAACTCATTCTAAATATTTTCAAAAATGAAAACATCAGAAAGATGCTGAAAATTCCAGAGTGCATTGAGGGAGATGGTGCAATTTCTTCACCAATGTAATAGAAAAAAAATGTAATGTTTTCATTTACATTCATTATTATGTTATACATTATTAATGTATGGAAAACACTGTTCAATGTAAAAGTCCCTATTCCTATTGTACTTGCTTACCGTTTTGGAGTCTGTTTTCTCGTCTGACATATGTATGTTCTCTGTTGAGGAAGAAGCTGTTCCATCCTCTGACGTCTTTATGTTGTCTGTTGAGGTAGTGGCTGTTCCCTCGTCTGACATCTTTATGTTGTCTGTTGAGGTAGTGGCTGTTCCATCCCCTGACATCTTTATGTTCTCTGTTAATGGAGTGGCTGTTCCCTCGTCCGACATCTTTATGTTCTCTGTTGAGGGAGAGTCTGTTCCCTCGCCTGACATCTCAGTGTCCTCTGTTGAGGGAGTGGCTGTTCCCTCGTTAGACATCTTTAAAATCTAGAAATAGAAGCAGTACAAATTACTAATTAAAATACTACTGTTCAATAAAAAAAATTATATAAAGTAACTATCAGAGACAAAATAACATCTGAGATGTCAAACTTCTAGAACCATTTTGAGGTTCCCCAACTGTAAAAACGGCCACAATTAAAAAAAAAATGGCCACATAAATTAGTTCCCAGGCCTCACTTTTGTTTTATATGGTTTAACCAGCCTCCTTTACAATTCTTTGTACTATGAATTTTGAATAAGGAGGGCACCAGGGGTGAAAATCAGTTTGAAGAATAGTACATGGTTTCCATTTTAAATTATTACCCAATTATCAGAAATATTATACATGAGGCCCTGGATCGCTCAGCTGAGAATGGGCTTTTAACCCTTTCCCTCATATAGACGCATTCTGATGCCTCTGCAGCCGACAGCTTTTTGAAAACATAGTGACAAAAGATGAAATTTGCTCAAAACGAGCAATTTCTCCTTTTGCCACAATGTTTTCCACTTCTAGTCATGACAGGTGTTGTTCATTCAAATATAGAGATTTTCCATTTGTTGACAAAATATGTTCAAAGTCGCCTGCTGCAGAATTGTCGTATGTGGGAAAGGGTTAAGACTTAACTCTTTCAGCGCCAATGTCAATATGAGGTTTTAGCCTGGCGGCAATGTTTGTTGACTGGAAGCATTTTCTGACAAAGCTTATTAAATTTTAATGGTTTGTTACAAAAAGTGCAAATTCATACTTCTCAACATAACTGTAAATGAAATTATGTGCGTGTTCTATAAATGACCTAGTTTTTGACCTGACTAGGTATTTACATAATATTGTAAAAATTTCTCAAATTCTCTTAATGATTTACTTCCTGCTAGCACAGACACTTAAATGCCAGATGAGATAACCCATACATAGGGTCGTACAAAATAGAAACTCTACTGCGAGAAGAAGCAGATGTGTGTAGACGATTTTGAAACCAATGTGGCAAATGGATTGTTCATGACCTGTTTGCCACAATGATAACAACTCATAGTAGTCATATACAGAGATTAACATACATTTGCCTTAAGGTTTTCAACAGTTTTTTTGTATGTGGGAAAGTGTTCGCTAATAATGTATGTAATAATGTTACTTCTAAACAAATGAAAAAGAATGTCTATTGAAATGTATTTGTTTGATACACTTTATTTGCATGTTATAAACAGCACTAAAATGAATTTGTTCCCACATCCCAGAATAAATAAAACCAACCAAATAAACAGAATTATACAAATGTTAAAAGTTGCTTTTCCCACACTGTTTTGCAAAATCTTTGATATCATTTTGAACCAACAAAATTAAACAATTAATTTGTTGTTTGTTCACTCAAACAACATGTAATGGCGTAGGTTTACTATTATAAAACTATATAAAGTCCATTAATACCGGAACCTCTGAAGGGTTTACTATATGTTACCAAACTTGTCATTTATGATTTACTGAAAGTTTAGAATGCTCCGGTAACCTAAGCAGTATGTAAGTTAAGTCATTTATAAGTTAACCATTAAAACAAAATCTTTCTTCAAGCCTGTCAACCATTTTTGTTAAAATCCACATCCACCATGTGAGAGTACACAACATGAACTTTTGGCAACTGAAAACATGTTGCATGGCATAATGTCAGAGATTCAAATAAGTTGGGAGATCAAAGAATTAAATAAATGGTTAACAAAGATACTGCATTAGTTGTGGATTATTGCTCATGTAAAGCAATATCTCCATAAACAACAAAGCTTTCAATATTCTAAAATACGAAAATCTGCTTGAATTGTTTATTGTCTCTATCTCTTTAATGATAATCTGTCCAGAACACCTTTAAATTATTATATAACAATATATAATCGATCTGTAAGTTGATTGATTGATTGTTTGGTGCTTTGCTGTTATATCACAGCGTTTCCTGGGTAAGTTACCAGTACTTCTGGTCAATTTATCCTGACATTAAGATCGCATTTCATAATTCGGTAAATACCAGTTAGGCATTAATTTATAGTACAGTTTTTCACAAATAGCAATCTAATTTTTTCCTGTTAATTAGACTATTTGAACAATTTTGCGTATTTATGTCAGTACTTATACAGATAGAATTCTTTATTTAGCATTGTCGCACCTAATGCCTGCAAATAAAAGATTGATTGTTTGGTGTTTTACATTGATTTCAAAAAAAAAAACAGTTACATCCTGGCATTTCCTGGGTAAGTTGCCAGTAGTAGTACTACTCTGCCTTGTCCATTTAACCTGACACCAGCAAGTAAGTAGTAATGCTAACCCCTTAACACCAAGGTAGGCAGCCATTACTACCTTTTTAAAAGTATTTGGTATGACCCTGTTGGGGTCGAACCCGCAACCCCCCACACATGAGGCGGACGCTCTACTTACACCACCAAGGTCAGTAAGACAAACATTCCTCCCCATTGACTCTTGTATAAGTTTAGTTAGACAAATGTGTCATTAAATGAAACCTCCTAGACACCCTTATTTAAAGAACTGAATCAATTGTCAAATTGAAGCTTTTTTTGTGGCCGATTTTACTAAATAAATTGTGCAAATATTAAAAAGTTCTATGTAAAGATAAGAAGAACATATATATTATTTCACACAAAACAGATATCATGAGATATGCTAATTATTGTAATAATTATAATAATATTATAACGAAAGGTGATTAAAAAATATAATTTAGTGTACATTTTAGAACTGGTGATATGCTTCAGAATCTACCGGCTGAATCGTTTTCTTAGAGCGATTGATGTCTAGATCTAAATAGATCAACGCAAAACTAAGTATATATTACGCAATGAATTATGTATGTAGTTTTCAAATCGAATTCGTTGCTTCTGTCGACCTTCGACTGAAAATACTAATTTTTGTATTGCAAATGTCAAAAAAGTCGTATGCCTACCTTAACGAAGTTTGTTGTTATCGTAAAGAAGTCTGACGATTGTTCCATTTTTTAACGTTTCTGATTGGTCAATTGGTCCTTATTCTATAACCAAAAAACGCCACACCGGCACATTACGACATTCATTGGGATACATTTTCATGTAATGGACTTTAAGAACGTAAATAAATGGAAATATTTGTCAAGACATTTCTTCAATTAATACATTGATATGCAAACTAATTCGAAAATACTAAAATCAAAAGAAAATGATTGTAATGTCGTAAACTAACAATTTTCTTCACCATGTCGGGAGTTTGTTTGTTCGTCTCAGGCTATTTTAATTTGTAAATTAACGTACAATTCTCCTAGCACAGTGGTAAGATAATTTAGCATGGGTTTAGTCTATTGTTTTGGACATCGATTGTTCTATGGAAACCTAAGATTCTCTTAGAATAACTGCACATGTATACATAGAAATACCCAAAATCCTTCATAATCAAAGTACTCAGGACTACTGAAAGTTGCCCCAAAGATTAAATAAATTCAAAAATGGTGAAACTACAAAGAAAACATGGATGGTTGTGTATGAAGGGTAACGAAAATGATAATGGTCTTCTGTTAATTTTGTTTCGTTAACACACTTATTTACTGCATACAAAATAAAAAAAGAATCTGTTTTTAATTAATAGAAATGTAAAATGAATTTGTTTAGGGTTTTAAGCATAAACATCTTCAAATCAGGAAATAAAAAATGCACGAAAGTATCAACTCCAATTGACCATAACCTGGGCACTTTACTGGCGTCTCTGCAGTAGGCGACTTTTTGCAAACATGGTGACAAAAGAAGAAATTGCTCAAAATAAGCAATTTCTCCTTTTGTCACCATGTTTTCAACTTCATTTTCTGTGCTTTGGCACAGACTATGGCCTAGACATTTTCAAAGTCATCTGCTACAGATTTGAAGTATGTGGGAAAGGGGTAAATTGTTATTTGAGCCAATGCATTGGAAATGGTACAAATTGGCTTTTATGAATAGTAAAGATCAGAGCAGGTGGACAAGATGATCTGATCCTTCACTGTTCAAAAAGGCAGACTAATACCGTTTCTCATGGACTGGCTCTTAAAACCCTTTCCCACTTGTAAGCTCATTCTGAGTCTGACACATAGATCTACAGCAGACGACTTTTGAACAAATTATGACAAAAGAAGAAATTGCTCATATTCATCAATTTCTGCTTTTATTAGTTTTAACACAATATTTTCTAACTTTTTTCAATAATTAAACTTTCCTTCTTTATAATTATAGACTTTCCTTAATTTTACCAACCTGATTCAAAGTCATCTGCAGCAGATTTGTTGTACACTGGAATGGGTTAACCTTTTCCCACATACAGAGAGAGACGCTTTCTGACACCTCTAGCTGTAGCAGACAACTTTTTGAATCCTTGTGGCAAAAGGAGAAATTGCTCGTAATAAGCAATTACTCTATTTGCCACAATTTTTTCAACTCTAATCAATAATCATCCTATCATTTAGAGACATTTTCTTTATTTTGGACTAAATAATTTCAAAGTCGTCGTCTGCAGTTTTGTTGTATGCGGGAAAGGGTTAAGAAAGTTACTTTATTTTTCAGATTGATGATGGCTAGATGGGAAGCTGTAGCCACTAAGTACGACCCGCTTAAGGCTGGCAGTATAGATGGAACAGATGAATATCCCCATGACCACGGAATATCGAGGGCAATGGATTCAAAATACAAACCCAGTAAAGGTGTCGTTGGAGTTCCAGAAAATACAGTATTTGTTGGTCGACTCAGTCCTCACACAGATGAAGACAGTTTAGAAAAGCATTTCAGTGAATATGGCGAAATAAAACAGCTGAGACTGGTTAGGGATATTGTGACCGGAATCTCTCGATGTTATGCATTTATAGAATTTTTTGATGAGAAAGTAGCCTACAGAACTCAAAAACATTTAGATAAAACAATTCTGGATGAGAAAGAGGTGTATGTAGATTTTGAATGTGAGAGGACTATGACAGGCTGGAGACCTCGAAGGCTAGGGGGTGGTATAGGTGGACAAAAGGAGTCTGGCCAGTTACGATTCGGAGGGAAAAATAGACCGTTTAGAAAACCTTTCAATATTGACAATGTTATGAAACCTGAAGGTGATACATTTAGAGAGAGGTTCAAGAATATTGAAAGAAATCAAAGTGATTCAAGAGGCAGGGACGAAAGAGATCGATTTGAGAGGAATAGACATTCAGAGCAGTTTGGTAGTAGAAATTTAAAGAGCACTAGAGAATCTGTAGACAAACGGAGAGGTCACAGGTCAAGGTCAAGAGAAAGAAAAAGAAGGTCAAGGTCAAGAGGAAGAAGATCTAAAAGTACAGAAAGGTCACGATATAGATCAAGAAGTTGATCTGAAATATTTAATAGTGCTTTTTATACGCCAATACTTTTACAGGCTGTATTATGAGAACACCTGCGGCAGGTGGGCAGGTCTACATGTTGTCAACTCTCTAAGTCAAAATTTGTTCAACAGATCTGCAACTTGTTGAATATGTTTGTGGGCATAATGTCTTGGCAAAGTTTGTTAACCAGTCAAATTATGCAAGGTATTTTGGGATTATGGCTCTTAAAATTTCCAAAATTGGCCAAATTAGACATATATTCGCTCTGTAAGTCGAATTTTTTCATCCAATCTTCGCTAATTGAGTAGATTTTAAATCATTGTGGGAAAAGGAAAAATTGCTCTCTATATGCACAACAATCTTTTTGCCAGCATGATTTCATAGTTGTCTGCTTTCAGATGGGTCATAATGCTTTGTGTTAACTTATAGGAAAGTAAATGTTTTAATTTGTAATAAAGTTAAAAACTTACATAATCATTGTTTGTATTGTATTCATTCTGTATGATGAATCGGACAGTCTGGTATCGTCAGAGGTCTGAATAGTTATAATGAAGAATTAAGTGGTCTACGTTGTGGAAACTTAAGTTGGAGATCGAAAAAAAGATTTGAGAGACTCGGAGAGTATGAAATATTCTTATCTAGAAAAACTCAGAAGAAATAATTATATTATGAGTCAAATCACTTTCAAATATAATTGTAATTAATAGTTGAAAAACAATGTGGGAAAAGGCTTTTTCTGAGCAATTTCTCCTTTTCCCATAATGCTATTGTATAAGTTGTCAGAAGTCGTCTGTATCAGATAACTTTTATCACATTGTGACAATAAACAGTGCCATATTATCACATTGTGACAGTTGATAACAAGTGATAATTTACTTGGGATAGTGTTAATTCATTGACCAACTGATAATTGTACAGTCATTCTCATTTATTGGATTTATAATCATCTACAATCAATGCCAGCAAAAACTGCATCTGCATCTTGGCAAGGGTAGTACGACTCTTTTAACCCTTTCTCTCATAAAAAGGACATTTAACGCCTATGAAGCAGACTGCTTTTGAAAACATTGTGACAAAAGGAAAAATTGCTCAAAATGAGCCAATTTTTAGCTCACCTATGCACGAAGTGAGCTATTGTGATCACATTTTGTCCATCCGTGGTGCGTCATCAACATTTGCCATTGTTAACACTCTACAGGCTACATTTTGCATCCGATCTTCATGAAAGTTTATCAGAACATTCATCTCTATCAAATCTTGGTCAAACCTTTTTATTAGCTCGCCTGAGCTTTGCTCAAGGTGAGTTATTGTGATCGCCTTTTGTCCGGCGTGCGTCGTGCATCAACTTCTCCTCAGTAACCAGTGGGTCAATTGGGATGAAACTTCACAGAAAGCATCCTCTCAATGACCTCACCAGATTTCCTTCAAATTGTTGGGATCTATGTAGAATTCTGGTTTCCATGGCAACGAAATGGAAAAAACTTCAAAATTCTTCTTCTCCCAAACTGGTTGGCAGATTTTCAAATAATTTTGTAGAAATGTTCCTTGGATGACCCTCTATCAGATTCCTTCAAGCCATGTTGATTGGTACAAAAACATGGCCGCCAGGGGGCAGGCTATTTTGCCTTATATGGCTATAGTGAAAATATTTAAAATATATTTATCTCTGATAAAATCTAGTTCATGCTTGAAACTGGGTCATCTGGGGTCAAATAGGACACTGTAGAGGCAACCCAAATTGTCCACAAATGTTAAATAGATATTTTCATAAACTCTTCCCCCCATACATCAAATCTGCAGCAGACAACTTTGAAAACATATTCGCAAAAGTATGGAAACTTTCTATAAATGAAAGAACAATTCTTGAATGAATATGAAAATTTTGTTGCAAAAGGAAGTTGCTTCTTTTGAGCAATTACTCCTTTTTCACCATGTTTTCAATAGTGGTTTGCTGCGGAGGCATCAAAAAGCATCTATACATGGGAAAGAGTTAAAAGGTATACAAAGGTGATCCTAGCGTTCTTTTATAAAAAATACCATTTTGGTTAGAGATCTCATTCCAACATATAAACTTGTTTCACAATGTTAGCCCAAGTAGCTAAGTCGGAAGCGATGTGGGCTATCAATCCAGAGGTTGTGAGTTTGAACCCCAGCTCGGCCAACATTCTTTTTGACGTTAGATAAAAGTCGATGTGACAAGCATCATTTTCGCTTTACACCAATGAGATAACAGTCTTTGTGGAAAAGCAGCCAGTTGCTTGGAAAGACTGTTGTGTGGGGTACTATTGTGAGAAAACCAGGAAACACATGGGTAGGTGCACTGGTTGCCGTGATATGACTGAAACATTGTTGAAAACGGCATTAACCCTTTTCCTCATGTAGACGCTTTCTGATGCCTCTGCAGCAGACAACTTTTGAAAACTTTATGACTAAAGAAGAAATTGCTAAAACGAGAAATTTCTCCTTTTGCCACAATGTTTTCGACTATTAAATAATTAAACTAACATGAATGGAGATTTTGCACATTTTTGTCAATATGTTTTCAAAGTCATCTGCTGCATACTTGATGTATGTGGGAAAGGGTTAAACCCCAATCAATCAACACATTGATCACAAGTTGTGACAATAATATTTCACTTTTGATGTCTGATGTCTGGTTACTGAATACCCAGGATTCAAATATGTGTGCTTTATATCACGAGGTGGTATGCTGTCCCCCTGAGACACACTCTCCCATGTACAATCAATCATTCATCACTACAAATTAGATAGAGCTACATGATGTCATTAGTTTGTCATTTCTGGTGAAGATGCAAATGTCTATGTGTGTAGCTTGAAAAGGAATGTGAGAAAACAATTTACAGCATCATTCCAACGCTTTTACTATAATTGTATTTTCATTCGTTCCAGAGGGTTGTTTATTTTTGTAGCTGTACACAAAGAGATAGATTTACCGAAAGAAAACATTATGAAGTTATTGCTCATAAAGAAGAATTTTCTCTTCTTCCAATTTTTTTTTTCTATTTCTTATGTCAAACTGAGTTTTAAATATATCGTAGCATGGTAGGCACTTGGGGATTACTTTTTTTTTTGTCCAGCGTCTGTCTGTCCGTCGATCCGTCTGTCTGTCTGTCAGTCTATCTGTCTGTCTGTATGTCTTACCGTCCCACTTTTTCGTCACACTTTCAATGAGCAGGTGCAGGTGACACATTTGCTCCGCGGAGCACTCCATTCTAGTTTAATTTAATTTAAAGTCTGTTAATTAATAACATTTTGGTTTATGTTATATTTTGATAAAGGTAGAATAATTTTTTGAGACTATCAGAACCACTCAGTCTACAGAATAATTCCCATACAATCCTAGTCTTGTATTTACTATAACTAGTAACTGAAATAATGTTGAAAGCGGTGTAAAACCCCATTAAATAAATAAATAAATACTATAACTAGGTTTTCAGTCACTTTGGATATAGCTGGGGGCATTTTTCTGTTGCAGCAAATACATTTTTAGCTCACCAATGCACGAAGTGCAAGGTGAGCTTTTGTGATCACTCGTCGTCCGTCCGTTCACATTTTCTTACAAACGACTTCTACTCCTACAACAATTAACCAAATTCAACATAATTTTACAGGAATGTTCCTTGGGTGGATCTCTTTCAAACTTGTTCAAAGAATTCTATTCCATGCAGAACTTTGGCTGCCACGGCAACAAAAAAGGGGAAATTAACCAAAACTTAAAAAATCTTCTTGTCTAAAAGTAGAAGGCCCATGCCTTTGATATTTGGTATGTAGCATCATCTAATGAACCTCTACCAAGATTGTTCAAATTAAAGCCCTGGGGTCAAAAATGACCCCTCCCCGGGGGTCACTTGTTTTACATAGACTTATATAGGAGAAAAACTTAAAAAATCTTCTTGTCTAAAAGTAGAAGGCCGATCATGCCTTTGATATTTGGTATGTAGCATCATCTAGTGAACCTCTACCAAGATTGTTCAAATTATAGCCCTGGGTTCAAAAATGACCCCAAAATGACCCCTCCCCGGGGGTCACTTGTTTAACATAGACTCATATAGGGGAAAAACTTAAAAGATCTTCTTGTCTGAAAGTAGAAGGCCCATGCCTTTGATATTGGGTATGTAGCATCATCTAGCGGACCTCTACTAAGATTGTTCAAATTATAGCCCTGCGGTCAAAATGACCCCTCCCCTGGGGTCTATTGTTTTACATAGACTCATATAGAGAAAAAACTTAAAAAATCTTCTTGTCTAAAAGTAGAAGGCCCATGCCTTTGATATTTGGTATGTAGCATCATCTAGTGAACCTCTACCAAGAATGTTCAAATTATAGCCCTGGGGTCAAAAATGACCCCAAAATGACCCCTCCCCGGGGGTCACTTGTTTAACATAGACTCATATAGGGGAAAAACTTAAAAAATCTTCTTGTCTGAAAGTAGAAGGCCTTTGATATTGGGTATGTAGCATCATCTAGCGGACCTCTACTAAGATTGTTCAAATTATAGCCCTGCGGTCAAAATGACCCCTCCCCTGGGGTCTATTGTTTTACATAGACTCATATAGAGAAAAACCTTAAAAAATCTTCTTGTCTAAAAGTAGAAGGCCCATGCCTTTGATATTTGGTATGTAGCATCATCTAGTGAACCTCTACCAAGATTGTTCAAATTATAGCCCTGGGGTAAAAAATGACCCTTTCCCTGGGGCCTATTGTTTTACATAGACTCATATAGAGAAAAAAATCTTCTTGTCTAAAAGTAGAGGCCCCAGGCCTTTGATATTTGGTATGTGGCATCATCTAGTAGACCTCTACCAAGATTGTTCAAATTATAGCCCTGGGATCAAAAATGACCCCTCCCTAGGGGTCACTTGTTTGACATAGATAGGGGAAAAACTTTAAAAATCTTCTTGTTTCAAAGTAGAAGGCCCAGGCCTTTGATATTTGGTATGTAGCATCTAGTGGACCTCTGCCTAGATTGTTCAAATTTTAGCCCTGGGTTCAAAATTTACCCCTCCCCAGGGGTCACTTGTTTTACATATACTCATATAGGGAAAAAACTTTAAAAATCTTCTTGTCTAAAAGATATTTGGTATGTAGCATCATCTAGTGGACGTCTACCAAGATTGTTCAAATTATAGCCCTGGGGTCAAAAATGACGCCTCCCCGGGGGTCACTTGTTTTTCATAGACTCATATAGGGGAAAGAACACTGAAAACTTTTTAAGTTTGATTAAATCAGGTGAGTGATGTAGGACCATCATGGTCCTCTTGTTTAGAAATATTAACATATTATATTTTTTATTGTGGCAATTTAGAAAAGTGTAACAATTTTGAATAGGATAGAAATACAGATTTAAAAATAATATTAATGAGCAGTTTCTGTTTTTGTATTGCTTGCCTCTATGGTTAGCCATTCCTCTGTCATATGTCCATTCATCTGTTCATCACACTTTATATTAACCCCCTCCCACATATAGATGCTTTCTGATGCTTCTGCAGCAGACGACTTTTAAAATCATTGTGGCAAAAGGTGAAATTGCTCAGATAATTTGAGCAATTTCTCCATTTGCCACAATGATTTCAACTAAATTGAATAATCATACTATCATTAATAAAGTTTTTGCCTTTTTCTTAACTTTATAATTTCAAAGTTGTCTGCTGCAGATTTATTGTATGTGGAAAAGGGTTAATTGGTCATAACTTTGTTTCAGTCTGTTAATTGGATCAACTTCAAACTTGCAACACTGATAACCAGTGATCAGGAGAATGGAACATAACTCTAGCCTTTTTATTTTAGAAGATATTTCACTTTTTTCATATTTTCTTGTTCAGCCATTTTCTCATTTAATTTCAAATTTAAATAGCTTGTGTGACCTGCAGATGTATAGTGCAAAAGAACCATAACTTAAACATGTCCTCTTTTTTGGTTTAACCCTTTCCAATATAAAACAAATCTGCAGCAGACAACTTTGACAATGTAATAAAGATGCAGACACATTCCATCTAAGGGGGGATAGATAGAGTAGTGATTCCTGAAACAGAAAATCCACAGCAGGCGAAAAGTGTATATCCAGGTACGCCTGTGTGGCATGCTTAGGCTGATCTGGGTCGAAACTTAACGCGGAGTCCACAATGTTGAGACGGCCTACACATTGATTGTTGCCAAGCTACGCCCCTGGTTAGTGCCTGGATGGGTAACCCTTTCGACCATAAAGACACATTTTGATGCATCAATCATGTTGAGTGACCTACATATTGAAATATAGGAGCGTAAAGAATTGAATCATGGTGCGTGACCTATAAATGTATATTGAAATAAAGCAGCGTCAAGTTATATTTACGGTTGTCTATATTAAGATGCTTTTTTCCAAATCACAGAGGCCCATTGGGAAGACCGGGCATGCCCAACTGTGCAGGCTCTATACATAAAGTTGTATTATCATTATTATTATTATTAATTAGTTTGTACTTTAGATATGGGTTAATTTTGAACACGCAATGTCTTCTCTATCGTCTTCGTATTTTTCATCATTGGCAGACAACTTTGACAATGTGCAGTCAAAAATATGGAAACTGTCCCCCCATAAATCAAAGAACAATTATATAATAAAGATGAAAACACAGTAGCAAATGGTGAAATTTCTCATTATGAGGATTTTTTCCTTTTACTAAATTGCATGTTTTCAAAAACAGTCTTCTACAGAGGCGTCAGAAAACGTCTATATGTGGCAAGGGTTGTGTTATATTCCTTTAAAAAAAAAAGGTAATCCATTTGCTTACTTGTTTTCCAATGTATCTCTTTCAAACTTGTAGTACTTACTGGCTCCCTCTTTGAAGCTCAGGGATGCAAGCATAGCATTCAGACAGATGCATTGGTCTTGTGATGAACTTAACAACAGTTAATTACTAACTGGTAATTTGCTCGAAATCAGAGTGATAATACTGAAATAATCCTGAAAACGTTTTTAGAGTGGTTGGCTTTTCCCACAAAGTTAAGCTTTTTACACGGCGGTTAGCAGGGGTGTAGCTCCCTTTAGGCACTGTAGGCACGTGCCTACACATTTTTTCGAAAAATGCCCAAAAATGCAGCTGCGACAATACACATCTGCGTAATACACATCTGCGTAATGTATCGACCAGATCAGCCTGCGCTATCCGCGCAGACTGATCCGGCCGACACATTCCATCTAAGGGGGGATAGATAGAGTAGTGATTCCTGAAACAGAAAATCCACAGGAGGCGAAAAGTGTATATCCAGGTACGCCTGTGTGGCATGCTTAGGCTGATCTGGGTCGAAACTTAACGCAGAGTCCACAATGTTGAGACGGCCTACACATTGATTGTTGCCAAGCTACGCCCCTGGTTAGTGCCTGGATGGGTAACCCTTTCGACCATAAAGACACATTTTGATGCATCTGTAGTAACAGGCTTTTAAACAATTACAGCAAAAGGCAAAATTATTATAATGAGGAATGTTCTCATATATCCACAATGTTTTTAACTCGATTCAATTATTAAACTTTCATTTATAGAGACTTTATGTGGATATTTTGGAAATAGTCATCTGCAGATTTATTGTATGTGAGAAAGATGTAGGAAACAGTATCATCCTTGTACAATTCGTCATGTTTTATCCCTTTTGAACACATCTGGGCAAATACAATCATGGTAAATCTATATACTGGTAAATGTAAGAATAATAATCAAATATGGTTATTAAAACCGATGTAACATAAGGAAAAATTGCTCATTATGAAGTAAAAAGTCATCTTCCGCAGAGGCATCAGCAAGCATCTAGATTGTCTGTCATTAATTTCAGAGTTGTCGTTGCGAATAGTGCAGGTCTAGATCAGCTTTTGGATTCTACTGAGGATCTTTCCTGTTTGGCATCTAGTATGTTTTTGTGCCTTAATTAACATGTACACATATATATCTATTTTTCATGTTGCTGCAGCTATCTGTGTTAAAGGGACTGAATCCCATATGAGAAAAAAGCGGAAAAAAAAGAAAATTGTTAAAAATTGCTATTACCTTGATGTTTTTGCATGTAAGGCATTGAGATTTGCTGACTGATGTACTACAATATATGCACACTATTAATATTGCGGAGATTTTTCGTTATTTTGCATTGTAAAATCTACAGGGTTAGTGACCCAGTAAATCTAAAAATATCGCTGTATATTTAACACGTGATTACTACAACCGAATTGACAATCTCCTTCGCAGAGTTGTCATTCCTTACACTCACGCATACATGAATGTAATGAGTCGATAGTGTTAGAGAATGCCGAATTGAATCCACAAATTCAAATGAGTAAGAGGAAATTCCACGGTATTTTTAAACGGGAAAACTCGGAGCGGACGTTTTTTAACTGCTTATTTCCTATGAAATAATGAAAAACAAGACTTGTACGACCTTCTATAACATTCCGTTACATATATATCAACGTATTTTGGATAAATTAGAATAAGTATAAAATATAACGATTTTGGACCATTATGGTGTTCATGAAGTCCCTTTAATTTGTCTTGTTGTATTATAAATGAAATATACTGAATAATCAATTAAAAGAAATAAAGATGATAAGAAATAATTAAAATCTTTCAACATTAACACATTTTGATGCCTATGCAGGAGAAGATTTTTTGAAAACATTGTGACAAAAGGAGAAATTGCTTGAAAAAAATAAGTTATTAAACTTTCATTTTATAAAGATGTTTTCAAAATGTTTGCCTAGATGATTTCAAAGTCTTCTGATGCAGTTTTATTGTATGTAAACTGAACTATCTGCATTTCAACACCAATAGCCCTTTCCCACATACAACAATTCTGCAGCAGACATTTTTGAAATTATCTAGGCAAACTCACAAAAAAGCTCTACAAATGTAGGTAAAATTACTGAAAAGAGTTGAAAACATCGTTTTGAGCAATTTCTTCTTTTGTCACAGCGTTTTGTGCATCAGAAAGCATCTATATGTGGGAAAGGGATAGAATAGAGTTCACAAACACGATCTGGTAGGAAAGTAAAGTTGTTTGCCAAGCTAGATTTTTCAGATATAATACTGCTATTATCTTTCTGGCAAAAGTAGATTTTTTGTTCTAAACAAAATATTGTTTTGTAGCCATTTTCATAGAATATGTTTACATTATCAGTTTTGAAAACATAACTAGCAAAAAATAAAGGGCCATGATAGCTCCCCTGAGTTATGCCAACCACATAGTCACAATAACTCATTTTGCTGTCAGGTAAGCTAATACTAGAGTTAACAAGATTTCCCTTCAATTTAGTCTAGTGACCTAGTATCATCAAGAATATCATTCTGACAAAATGTCAACATGCTCAAATTAAAAATTCCTGGAGAGTGTTAACTAGATTTTCCTTCAATTTGAAATAGGGACCTAGATTTTGAGTGGACATGATCCATATTCAAATTAAACCTAGATAGACAAGATTTTTCTCAAATTTGGCCTAGTGACCTAGTTTTTGACCCATATTGAATTTTGGCCTAGATAATCATATCATCAAGAAAATAATTCTGACAAGGTTTCAACATGCTAAAATTAAAAATGTGGCCTTCAGAGTGGTAACAAGATTGTCCTTCATTTTGACCATGTGACCTAATTTTGGATATGACCCATATTAAAACTTTGCCTAGAAATCAGTAAGATTAACAAACTGAATAAGTTTCATAAAAATTAGATGATAATAGTGACCTGTAGAGAGTTAACAAGAAAATTGTTGATGATGAACAAACGACAAACAAAATGTGTTCACAAAAACTCTCCATGAGCACTAAGCGCGTAGCTAAAGAGAACTCCACAGCTAAACAGGAGTTATGCTCCTTGTATTAATCAAAAGGTGTAAGTGTTGCAACTTTGAATAGAAAGAAAGTTAAAAGACATTAACTTCATACATAAGTAGTCAAGTGTAATATTCATTGATTATTGTTCCATTTTCCTAATCACAAAGTTTGCAACTTTGAGGTGAATCTTCTCCAAACAAGAACAAAGTTGTGACCAATCAATGCAAAGCGTGATGGACAGAGGACAAAGAAGTGATCCGTAAGTGAGTCACTGCCTTACAAATAGGAGACACAATAAAAGTAGCTTCCATTTTTAGCTTGACTCTTCGAAGAATATGAGAGCTATTACAGTCATTTGTGCATCGGCGTTGCAACTTTGGTTAAAATTCTGCATGCAAGGCTTTTTCTCAAAAAACACAGATGCTATTGCTTTAAAACTTCACACACTTATTGGCCATCATCAAATGTGACAGTCCCAAAACTCTTATCAGATTTTGACACAATTATGGCCCTTTTTTTACTTAGAAATTCTGGTTTAAGTTTTGTGTGCATCTACATTAAAGAGTCCATATCTTTGTATTTATGTGATGCATTGCATTGAAACTTTATACAACCCTTCAAAACCATCAGACATAATGTAGCTTATCAAGTTAGATAACTCTATCCTGCATTTACTGCAAGTTATAGCCCTTTTTTACTTAGAAAGTCTGGTTAAAGTTTTGCGTACAACGACATTAAGAGGGTCAGTCCATATCATAATAACTACCTGATGCATTGCATTGAAACTTTATAAAACCCTTCCCAACCATCACACCTATATAAACAATTAAATTTGATAACTCTTTCCAGCATATAATGCAAATTATGACCCTTTTTTTACTTAGAAATTCTGGTTGAAACTTCATTCATGTCTTCAGGGGTGTCAGACAGTAAAGTTAGATAACTCGGGTGCTCAGGTTGCAGGTAGTATTTCAGCTGGTAATACTGTTAAAAGCGGTACATTCACATAAATCAATCTGATACGCAAGATGGGTGCCAAAGCCAAAAACAGAAATAAATTTGTTTAATCACTGGCACAATTTCGTTATAAAACCTTTGAACAAATAAGTCTCAAGGCAAATTAAACAATTATATATTTTTCAAATGTAGACATTTTTGAAAGCCGACAAGGATATTTGCAAAGAGGGTTAAAATATAGTTTCCTATAAATTAAATGATAAATTACTTTTCCTTGCCTTTTTGGATATTTTAATAATAACCTTCTGTATTTATGGCAAAATGTGAAGTATCTTGAAAAATTGGAAGAATCATTTTTCAACAAAATAGAATATAATATCCTGTGGAAAAAAGATATTGCTCTTTGGGGCAACTTCTTCTTTCCCCAAAATGTTTTTTAATTGTTATTTATTGATTACACAGGGAACCTATAATTGACATCATTGTCTGCTTATTTTAAGTAGTTTCTCTGTTATAACAATAATGTCAAGTCAGTTTATGTTGTCAGGGTAAGGGTTATTGATTACACCATGTGCCAGTAATTGACTCCTCTGTCTGCCGTTAACTAACCGATCTTTTAATTATACATTACCCAAATTATCTGAGAAAACTAATCGTGTCTTGTCAGCTACCTAGAAAAGAGGCTGTAGCATGTCTTATATGATTAACGTCATCCTAATCCTTTCCACAATACAGAGAACCCTTGGCATTACTACTGCATGCAGACAATTTTTGAAAAACATAACACATACAGACACTTTCTGTAGCAGACCACTTTTGAAAAGATTGTGACAAAAGGAGAAATTGCTCATGGTGACTTTATTCAATAAGTGTGCGTTTATATATATTATAGTTTCCATATTATTGACTTTAATGTTTTCAAATTCTTCCGCTGCAGATGTGTTGTATCTGGGAAAGGGCTCATTGTTATCACAATAATACAGTAGTTCCAATTTTCCAGTTGTTACAATATGTCCTCATATATTCTTAACCCTTTCCCTTATATTGACGCTTTCTGGCGCCTTTGCAGTAGACAGCTTTTTGAAAACATAGTGACAAAAGAAGAAATTGCTCAAAACAAGCAATTTCTCCTTTTGCCACAATGTTTTTCACTTTTAGTCATAGGTTATCCATTCAATTATAGAGATTTCCTATTTTTTGACAAAAAATGTTCAAAGTCGTCTGCTGCAGAATTGTCGTACGAGGAAAGGGTTAAAGCAGGCAACTCTTTGAATATCAAATCAGAAAATATTGTGACTAAACAATTTATTTTCAGCATTACAAAATGACCAATCAATACTTATCTAAGGATGCCGGGGTAATTCCCACATAAACATGTTTGTTGAGCCTCTGCAGCAGATGAGTGTTGAAAAAATTGGGGCAAAATGAAGTATTACTGATGATAGGCAATTTCTCCTTCAATCACAATGTTTTCAACTTTATTTAATAATTGTTCTTTGCTGGATGAACTACTATATTCTTGGCAGCATGGCATTTAGAAAATACTATTACAATCTCAATCATATGTCTCTGTCTATCAGCTGCCACATGTTACTTGGACACTGTGACTTGTTTATGTCGTTGACATGCCTTTGGATCCAACACAAGCTCTACTGGTCTTCATGCCAAGACCTTTCCCCATGTTAAGCACGAGTATTTAGGAAGCAGACATTGAAAGGGATAACATTGTTACAAGTTGTAGAAGTTTGTTTTGTTTAAGAATGTATGTTTAAAATATGACAATAGATTGTTGATTATGTTAAATCATTTTATTATTCAATGATCCATTCATCCATGCTGACAAACAAAATCAAAATATTACATAGAACTAGTACACAAAAACCACAATATACTATTAAACAATTAGTGATCATACTAGAGTTGGAGGCCTCGACAGGGCAGAGTTGACATCTCCCTTATTACTTACGCAATCCTTTCCAATTTGCAGCAGACAAATTTTGAAAACATTGTGGCAAAGAGGAGAAATTGCTCATTGCGAGCAATTTCTCCTTTTTCCACAATGTTTTCAAGTCTATTTATTAATAATACATGTACTTTCATTTATATAGATTTTCTATAATTTTTAGTACATATTTTTAAAGTCGCCTGCTGCAGATGTGTTGTACGTCGGAAAAGGTTAACCCCTTTCCTCATACAACAATTCTGCAGCAGACGATTTTGAACATATTTTGTCGATAAAGAGTAAATCTCTATAATTGAATGGATTGCCCATGACTAAAAGTGGAAAACATTGTGACAAAAGTAGAAATTGCTCGTTTTGAGCAATTTCTTCTTTTGTCACTATGTTTTCAAAAAGCCGTCTGCTGCAGAGGCGTCAGAAAGCGTCTACATGAGGGAACGGGTTAAACCCTATGCTGATGGTACTCAAAAGAATCATCTCAGTACCAACAATATAGGTTTTGGAAGATAAGGATCTATGAATATGAAACGCACCTCTTATCAAGAACTCTGTTTACCCTTTCCCACCTATGGACGCATTTTAACGCATCTACAGCAGGCGACTTTTGAAAACATCATGACAAAAGGAGATATTGCTCAAACAAGCATTTTCTAATGCCACAATGTTTTAAACTCTTTTCAGTAATTATACCTACAATTATAGAGGTCTTCCATATTTTTTTAGTAGACAAGTCGTCTTGCTACAGATTTGTTATATGTGGGAAAGGGCCAAGTTTTAAGTTATCTTTTGTTAAGCCATTATCTGATGTATCTCCTGATGACTCTGCATCAATTCTTGTTAAAACATCGTAGTAAAAGGAGAAATTGAAAGAAATGGACAATTCACATTTTACCAAAATGTTTTCCATTTGTTTAGATTATAACTTTTGTTCTTCACTTTTATAAAAACAACATATCAGACAATGGATTAATCCACCGTCTTTATACATAATTAGCTAATGAAAAATCAAAATGTATTGCGTAATGAAAGCATTTGAAACATTAGGAAAAAATAAGTTAGTAGCTTATCTCAAAATGTACATTCAACAGTTTGATATCTTTATACTGAAGTCTTTACTCGGTATCAATAGTTGTCTGTGGCAGAAGAATTATGTTGTCTCTGTTATATGTTTTAGTTAAACTAGAGGCAGCTTGACTGTACAACTAGATATTGCCTTTTCCAACATACACCAGATGTGCAGCAGACAATTTGGACAAAATCTAGACAAAAATATTGAAACTTTCTATAAATGAAAGCTAAATTATTGCAAAGAGATAAAAATGCTCATCACGGTCAGTTGTTCTTTTGCCATCAAATTCAATGACCATGTTTTCAAATTTTGTCTGCTGCTGCAGATGCACAACATGTGAGAAAGGAGGTTAAATTAACCTTCTAGTATGAAACTGATGGAAAACTTGTCCTCATAATTACAAATATTTATGTAGATGCTTCTTCAGCAGATAACATTTGAAAGCATTGTGGAAAAGGAAGAAAATGCTAAAAATAAGCAAGTATTCCCTTTCCCATACAGCTTTAAATTATATTGCCAAATGATACAGCAAGTTTGCTGGATGTTTAATATACCGCATTGCGAGAACTACCTTGTAAAGACAGCTTAAATATCAAAACAAAATACTAGTAGCACATAATAACAATTGAAAAACGTTCTATCCTTGTCTATCAAGCAAACTTCACACAAGCAATCTGAAGTTTTGATTCTCTAATATAAGAGCAAATTATTTACAATTTGACCAGCAAATGTCAAAAGGAATTTAAACTATGAAGCAGCATAATATTCAGCTATCCCTTTCCCACATACAGCAAATGTGCAGCAGACGACTTTGAAAACATGGTGACAAAAACCTGTAAAATCTCCATAAAAGATAGCTTAATTGTTAAAAATAAAGTTGAAAACATTGTGGCCAAAGGGAAATTGCTCATCATGAGCAATTTTACCTTTGGCCACAATGTTTTCAAAAGTCGTCTGCTGCTATTGCGTCAAAATGCATCTGCAGCAGGGGAAGGGCTATCTGAGAAACAGGGTCACATCAAGTAAGAATGTAAAGTCAGCCGTTTGCCTTATAAACAAACAACTGTAGAAGATTTTGTAACAGCTTTCATATGAAAACAATGTGGATAAAGTAGAACATCCTACTATAAACAGTTGCCTTTTCAATCAGTGTATTCACCTCCCTTCCCAAACAGACTTGCAGATTTCCGTAAGGATATGACACACTTGAAATTAACGTTTACATTCCTCTTTCCCTGATAAGCCATTGTCTGCTTTAAAAAATGTATGAGAAAAAATAGTTATATCTCGACGTCAAGGTGAATTATTTATAAAAATTGTGGGAATTGGAGAATTTGCTTCTTTTAATCAATTACTCAATTTTTCCTCAATGTATTCAAATCTTGACTGCTATCGAGATGGGTTGAAGATGTCTATATCAGGTAAAAGACTAACCTTTTCCCACATACATGTACAACAAATCTGACAAAAGACGATCTTGGCAAAAATATGAAAAATCTCTGTAAATGAAGGATGATTTAAATAGATTTAAAAACAGTGTGGCAATAGAAGACATTTTTCATTTCGAGCAATTTTCTCTTTTGTAACAAGGTTTTCAAAAAGTGGTCTGCTGCAGGTGTCAAAATATGTTTGAGTTAGAGTATCGTAATTAGTTTAGCCCTTTCCAACTTATAAATGCTTTCTGAGGTATCTGCAGCAGACATTTGAAAAGATTGTGTCCACAGAAAAAATTAATCATTATTTGAACAAATTATCCTTTTGTAACAAATTTTGTAACTACATGTATATACAATTATTAGTCGCCGGGCAGAAGCCCGCGACTTCTATTTTTAATAGCTTTTCGGAAATCACATGGGAGGGCGGCTTATTATTAGAAAGAAACAAATCTAGATGATTTGAACATATTACAATTGTGGTTGTTTACGAACACTAATAAATGACACATCTAAAATGAAATAAATATTCCGATTTTTTAATGTTTGCAGTTTTTTTTATTTCACTCGCATTTAAGTTTTTTGTCTTATTTACGAAGACAAAAGTGGTCCCTTCAAGACGTGAACCAACACCCCCTAATGCAGACTCTTATGTGTCATCATTGAGGTCAATTTCGGATTCTCCTTTTAATAGCAATTTTAACTTACTAAATGTTGTTTTCATGTTCAAAGAGATGTCTTGATTTGTGTAGAATTCATTTAATAATGTTAATCCATGAATATCTAAAGTAGGAACTGTTTCTAAGCTAAATATAGACCCTATTCTGTTGTGTAGGTTCGTGACCTTTAACATCGATTTTCGCGCATGCGCATTTCGATATGAAAAAGCGAGTGATATTATTTTATTTTAGACAAGTACAAGACGAATGTTTGACGCAAAGCGTCAAAGAGAAGCCGCAATATTTCGTTGTACATGTAGAAATAAGAAAAAAAGAACATTTTTAAATCCACAAACAATAGAACAATTTAAACTGTAGACGGTAATGCTGATATATTTCTCCTTTTGAAGACTTTTGTTTTCTTCAAATTACCTCCCTTTAAAGCAATATCAGGATATTTACCTTGTGATTCGAATAAGATTGACAAACATTGAAATTATATGAATGAATACTATTATTTAAATAAGTAACAACAGCAAAATTAAATTTAAGCCAAGATAAATGTGTACACATTTCGTTAATTTTTTATAGATACCCTAATGTAAGTATGAATATAAAATTTATAAGTAAATGTTTTCATTTCAACGTTCCTAATGTTTGAATAGACTAAGGAAAGTCAAGAATACATAAATAAATCAATGCAGTCTTTTCCGGCGACATTGATGCCTTGGCATCAACTTTCTCTTGTTTTTTATTGAAAGACATTTTCCATAGTTTTGCCTAGATGTTTTCAAAGTCTTTTGCTGCAAAATTGTGGTATGTGGGAAAGAGATATTCTGTTTACCTTTTTAGGGATGTATAATACTTTGACTCATCCAAATTGTAAACATCTGAAGCAAACAATTTGAGTTAATAAATGCAGTGTAAGTTAGTTGAAAACACCATTAGAAAACAGGAATTCCATATTTCTTGGCCTGATATTTAAATTTTTGAAGATGTTTTCAAAGTGAAAATGATTTGAAAGTTATATTTTCAAGTAAATCTAGGGCTTGGCGTGAAACTGTTGTAACTCAAATTGGTATTTTTTTAACAAGGTTAATCACCTCGCCATAACGTCTTTATAAGCGTTAAATCATTTTTCTTGGCAAACAATGGCAATTTAGGTGCCATTGCTCAGAGAATAAATTTGCATTGTTTACTAAGGGGTCAAAATTGCCCCTAAACCAGGGTTTTCAAAATAGGTTTTTAGTTACAACCGTTTCATGCCAAGCCCTCGAAATGTTCATAATTTACATCATGTCTTGTCAGAAAAAAATACAATATTCTACATTACAATATGGTACAATGACATTAAAAACATACAACAAAAGTTTATTTAATTAAACTGTCACTGTACTAAAATAAGTTTTTAATAGTGTATGAATTTGAACAATTTATTTGCTCTACATTTGCATGTGTCCAAAAGATTGCTTATTAATACAAACAAAACCTTAGATGTGAACCAGGAAAATCAACCATTGGACATTAACAGTCATTTCCATCCATGAAGTAGGACCTGCTTCTTAACACAATCTGGAGAAGTTTCTTACAAGATGGCACAGGTGTACAGTCTGATTTGTAGCTGCACTTGTCGCATACACTGTTTGGCTGGTTTCCCGGAGTACAGCTCATTTTAACAATTACCACAAACAACAAATCTTCAGACTTTGAAAACATCAAGTTATAAATATAGAATAAATTGCTTACCATGAAAAATATTTCTCCTGTTCCAATTATGATTTCAAATAAAATATCAGTCAAATACTAGTCAAACATGTATTAAGACGAGAATCAGATTAAAAAGATGCCTGCTGCACAATCATGGAAAGTATGACTAAACAAGGAAAAATGGTTAGTCTAAATTGAGACTGAATGATGCAAAATTGGATTAAAGCTACCCAAAAACTAAATTCAGATAAAACACATACATATTTGATGATCACATTTACTTCAATTTGCACTTGTAGAGCCATTAACCCTTTACCTGGTAAAGACAACTACATTATATAATACCGAGGCAAAAGACAATTTTGAAAACACACTGGAAAAAGCGGAAAAGCTTCAGGAGCAATTTCTCCTTTTCCCACAAAGTTTTAAACTCTGTATCAGAATTATAATTCCAAATCAGATTGTGCTGTTCTTTAAACGCTTACCCTCAGACGCTTTCTGACGCCTTTTTGATTTGTTTGTTTGTTTGGAGTTTAACGCCGCTTTCAACAGCTTTGGTCATATCACGGCGGTCAGTGCGCCTACCCATGTTTTCCTGGCTTTCCCGCACCAGTACTTACACAACATTCTTTCGAAGCCACTGACTACTTTCTCACATAGATCAGAGGTGAGAGGCAATGGAAAACATCGCCCGAAAGAATGTCGCCGCAACCGGGTATCGAACCCGTGACCTCCAGATCACGAGTCAGATACGCTACCAATTGAGCTACCCGGCCGGGTCGACGCCTTTTTGAAAACAGTGACAAAAGAAGAAATTGCTCAAAAAAGCAATTTCTCCTTTTGCCACATTGTTTTCCACTTTAAGTCATAGATTATACATTTAATTATAGAGATTTTTCATTTATTGACAAAATACTTTCAAAGTCGTCTGCTGCAGAATTGTTGTATGAGGGAAAGGGTTAAAGCAGACTACTTAAAAAATAAACAAATTACCGATAGGTTAAGGGCTAACAGTGACATACATAAAGATTTTTGATGAGCATACTTGTTTACTTCATTTTGTACCATTAACAGTCTATAATATATGACAAAAAAAGCAATATTTGACATAGAAATATAGTTATTTCTTCCCTTTTGAGGAAGTCTTATGTAATGTTATAATACAATCATAATTATGAAATAATAACATTAAAAGAAAAAGAAAACAAAGAGGGAGCATTATGACCATGGCACTTGTTTCAACATTCTTACTTTATTATTTAATCAAAATCCCTTTTGAACATATTACTTTGTATCAAAATTTAATCTGTACATTTTGTATTTTCAAATATTCCAGTAATTAATCTTTTGTTCCAATACAAGTTTTGAATTGTGGCCAAATGAGAATATTTCTATATAATACATCTTTCATTAACAGATATCCCTTTCCCTCGTACGACAATTCTGTAGCAGACGACTTTGAACATATTTTGTCAAAAGATAGAAAATCTCTATACATGTAATTGAATGGATAACCTATGACTAAAAATGGTAAACATTTTGGCAAAAGGAGAAATTGCTCATTTTGAGCAATTTCTTCTTTTGTCACTATGTTTTCAAAAAGCCGTCTCCTGCAGAAAGCGTCTATATAAAGGGAAAGGGTTAAAAGTAAATGTCTTTCCTAAAATGTTTTCAAAGTTGTCTGCTACAGTCGTGTTGTATGTGTGAAAGGGTCAAGTCTTTCACATACAAAGAATCTGCAGCAAACAACTTTGAAAACATCCATTAACCCTTTCCCTCATATAGACGCTTTCTGACGCCTCTGCAGCAGCCACCTTTTTGAAAACATAGTGACAAAAGAAGAAATTGCACAAAACGTGCAATTTCTCCTTTTGCCACAATGTTTTCCACTTTTTGTCATAGGTTATCCATTAAATTATGGAGATTTTCTATGTTTTGACAAAATACGTTCAAAGTCGTCTGCTGCAGAATTGCTGTATGTGGGAAAGGGTTAAAAAGTGTGAAAAATCTGTATAAATGAAAGTATAATGATTGAAAAGAGAAGAGCAGAAAACAGTATGGCAAAGAGGGAAATTGTCCATTATAAGTAGGGATGGCAACGGTTACCGATATTACTAACCGGTTACTCGTACAATTTAGTAACCGGTTACCCGGTTAACCGTATAGATTCATAGACAATAAATATCCACTGTTTTAGTCGAATATGGTTGCGCATGTTACTGGTTCCACCAGTCCAACACAGTTCATTACCACACAAACTGCACTTTACTTTGTTATCATCAGCACAGCGTTTTAAATCCTTCCAGACAAAGGATGTAGCAGGCGGCATTATGACAATATATTCTGTTGATCTCTTTTAACGAAGTGACTGTTATACGATTTATAATATGTCGAATGAAAAAGGTACATAGCTGCATATTTTTAAATATCAACTCAGGGGGGAATGTGTTACAAACTTCAAATTACTCTCTAAATTTTCTAATCGTGTTGGTAAATAATAATTTACAAAAACAACAATTCAAATGTATCACACTCATTCCAATTAGATGTATTATCAAAACAAACGCCGAATATAAAGTAATAAGTCATTATCTTATATATAATTTCTGCCTTTATTAGACATCAAACTTTTTTTTTAAAGAAACAAAGCGTCCTTTAATTGACAATTATTCGATTAACATTACACAAACACACGATCATCAATAAAATCGAATGCTGCTGTTATCGCAGTAATGTAAACATTGGTCGATCGAGGTGTGAATAATTAACCTCTCATGTCAGATACGTGTGACAAATTGAAAAGAACAAAAGGTGAAACACAACTGTGTATATATTTTATCTTTTCTTCCGAGTACTCGGTTACCGAAATTACTAACCGATTAATCGGAAAACGTACGGTTAACCGGGTAACCAATTAATCGTTGCCATCCCTAATTATAAGTCATTTCTCCTTTTTCAACAGTGTTTTCAAAGATGCCGAAGCATCAGTATGTGGGAAAGGCTTAAGAAAACCTAGCCATTCAATGTGACAAACTTTAAAAAACAAATTGCTTTAAGTATGATTGTTGAATACAGACCTAACCATGGACACACCTCTTTTATTTTGACATTGAATGTAAATTTACAATGATATAATAATTATAGTCACTTTCTAAGATCTTCGAGGTTTAATTTTCTGAAAACTCATTTCTAAAGCTGCAACATACAAATGTTGACAGATCTTTACCCTATCCCACAAAACATGTATAGGCCTTATGCTCCATTTGCAGCAGAAGACCTAGGAAGACATTGTGGAAAAGGAGAAAAATTAGCAATTTCTGCTTTTCCTATAATTTGTTCTACTCTTTGACAAAAATGAAAAATATTATTGTTTAATAATTCAAGTCTAAATTATTTTTCTTTATAACATAATACATGGGGAGGATTCCCAGAAATCATTATATAATTATCTACACATTTTTAAACTTTTAACTTACTTCTTCCAGATTGATTTCTACTTAACTTGCCTTAAATCCCAAATTCATGAAAGCAGGCATGGAAAAAGAAAGAGTATCAGCTTTAGTGCCTATCTGATTCAGAAAAGATTATCCAAGAAAATCTCCAAGTTCTTAGAATGAATATACATCTTTTTTTACATATTAATTACATTATATAGATCATCCAGAAAGTTGACCTAGCCAACACTCGGGTAATACACGCCATATCTCAGACAATACATGTCACATCTTTCACTCCATGATGGATATACTCTGAATATGTCACTCCTCCAAATAAGATTTTAAGCTTTTCCTTTTGAGAAAAATTAGTTTGCTCTACTGGAAAAAGGTATAAATTGTAAGTTCCAAGTTTTTTTTACCTCAACCTGATGTGTCCTTTTTGTGTCATCTGCTTTGAAATAATCTGATGACAATTGAAAGAGGTTATCATAAGCTGTATCTCACTGACAATAAGCAGTAGTAGTATTTTTTACATATGAGCTCATAAAGGGCTATGAAAGTAAAACATGTGGGATAATATGTTTTATTTTTTTATCAGAAGTAACATCTTGGTTTACGTTACATGACGTGTACAATGCACGAGCTCAACATAACGTCCACTGTTTGCAGACAACTGTATTCTTATGAAGCTGCTTTATATTAAATTATGGTTTCTTTTTCCTTAAAAGATTTGGCAGGATTTTACTTGATATGTAAACAAGAGCTGTCCCTTAAGACAGCACTCTTGACTCTCCCACCTCTTATAAGTTTTAACCCTTTCCCTCATACGGCAATTCTGCAGCAGACGACTTTGAACGTATTTTGTCAAAAGATAGAAAACATTGTGGCAAAAGGAGACATTGCACGTTTTGTGCAATTTCTTCTTTTGTCACTATGTTTTCAAAAAGCTGTCTGCTGCAGAGGCATCAGAAAGCGTCTATATGAGGGAAAGGGTTAACCTGAATTTCGAAGTCAAATAATAAATGGCCATACTTTGCTTTATATACAGGATAGAGTTATCTAACTTGATTATTTACATAGGGGAAATTGTTGGGAAGCCTTGTAGAAAATAAAATGTCAATGCAATACATCTTAAAGTAACTGAGCTATGGTGTAATATAACGTCTTTTATGAGATAAGGAGAACTTGCTTACAATGAGCAATTCCTCTTCCCACAGTGTTTTCTTCTAGACCCTAATACTGTGCTCTTTATCGACATGTTCTTGTAGATTCTATTTAGAGACAACTGTTTTGCATAAAGCCCATGAAATGCTTTCACTTTTGAAAAGTCTATTATAAGTAAGTATGTTAAACGGCTGTCCTACATCTATTACATAAAAATATGCATTCTTTGAAAACAGTAAACCCTGAAGAGAGTGTTATTGCTTGTTATTGTTTTTAAGTCTTTTTCTTCTTTGCAAATGTTGTTTATGGCTGGAAAGATGATATGTTGATAGATAACATTTAGTCAAGCTTTCTCTAACTAGACTCATTGATCATTCAAATTGTATCATGAAGAGACATTAGGCTTGGTCATATTTAGTTAGTTAAGAGATTCCCAGAGGACATATCTTTTCAGATTAATTGCATTTCCATTAGCCAAAGCAATTTTCCCAATATCATCAGTGTCATCGCCTTGATTCTATCAGAGCCTTAAATAAGGAGGTATATTTCATATTGGTAAATTCTTGATTGACCCCTACACTCCATTTGTGGTTACTCCGTAAATGATGGTCAATGCTACAAACCGTTTGAGTACTAACAGCATAAGGTTAAATAAGAGATCAGTTTATTCCCCTTTATCTGGCTTAATTTCTAAATAAAATGGCATTTGGTAAAAGAGGAACAATTTCCTAAGATCAAAATCATACATGGAAATGTCATTTATCCTTGGACTTTAGGTAGGCAGTCACAATCGATGGCAGATGAAGAATGTGTGTTTTTTTCATTAATGAATTATAAGTCTTGGAACAGAGTCATTATCTTAAAGCTATGAGTTTTGAATTTATTGTGCATGCAACATTTATAAAAATGCTTAAATATACATGCTATTAAGGAGTTAGGTTTCAAGCAAAGAAATAACAACATTATAAAGCTAAAAAACATGATGCAAAAGAACAAAAACTGTCACTTAATCCAGTTATGGTAACATAAATCTAATACAAGCTGTGTTATTTTAAATTTATTAAATTTACAAAGATTGTGAAATAACTTCGTAAAATTTCATATATGACACACTAATTGCCATCTTCGATAGCAAAGGGTAATTTGTCCATTACAAAACCATGCAAAATAAAATAATGGAGATATCAAGTTTTAAATATAGTAGTCAAAAATAATTATTTTGTGAAGGAAAAGACAACCCTTTCCCACATAAAGATGCTTTTTTGTGCCTCTGCTGCAGACGACTTTGAAAACATTTTTGCAAATGGAGAAAATTAGCAATTTCTCCGTATGCCACAATGTTTCAACTTTATTGAATAGCTATTCAATCATTTAAAGATATTTTCAAATTGTTAAAAAGCCGCCTGCTGCAGATTCGCACCATGTGTGAAGGGCTTAAACAAATGAAGAAACCACACATGCAGGATAGAACAATCAACCACTATTTACTAAAAAGGTTTCCAATACAATCATAGTACATGAATCAATAAGTTGCACTAGAGTATTCAATAATCATAACCATTCCCTGATAAACATAACTTGTGATGTAGTAGACAACTTTAACCCTTTCAGATAACTTTGAAAATCTCCATAAAAGAAAGTTTAATTGTTAAATAAAGTTGAAAACATTGTGGCCAAACGTGAAATTGCTCCATCATGAGCAATTTCAACTTTGGCCACAATGTTTTCAAAAGTTATCTGCTGCAATTGCGTCAAAATACGTCTGCAGGTGGGAAAGGGTTACAGAAATGTGGATTGATTGGTGCTTAATGCAATTAGCATTTCGGTTCGATCACAATGGCTTGTTCACGTGTTTCCTAGTTCTCTTCCACCAGTACCTTACATTATATACTTCCATGGCAAGTGGATACCTTGAAATACAAGACTTTCAGTCAATGAAGTCATCTGCTGCAAGTATGCTATATTGGCTTTAATTCAAAAGAAAGATTTTAATCCGTTTTCGGTTAGGAAATATTCATGACATTAGCACATCAGGTAAAAGGTTTAATGAGTTCTATCATGATGAGATATTTCCTTTTTCCTTTGAAGCTTTGATGATTTTATCAAATGCATCAATGTTCAAAGAAACTTAAATTTCTCAACAATTATCTTCTTCTTCTTCTTTTTTTAAATTATCTATTAAAACTTGACTTTTGAAAAACTTGAAAAAAAGGGAACAATTGATCCATAAGCCAAAATGTTGTCATGTCTAGTTATTCCTTCATTGATACATATTTTTCCTTTATGTTTTCTTTCCAAGTTAAAAACCTAAGAAAGCAAGTTGCTGCAACTTCTCTTTTTCTCAAAATAATTTCAAACCATCTGCTGAAAAAGTGTCCAAAGTTGATGCTTCAGGTAAAGGGTTTATCCAAAAACTTAGAAATAATTGACCTTTTAAATAACATGACACATTTCAATGGCATTGCAATAAGAAAAGCTGACAATTTTTGAAAAATTGTTACAAAGGACAGGTTTTACTTTAATTGATATCCATGTACAACAATGAGAAGGTGTTAATGATGAACCGAGAACTGAAAGAAAAGCACAACCTTTTACCAGAAACAGTCACTTACTGATGCCTCTGCAGCAAACAACATTTTCTTTTTTAACCCTTTCCCACCTGCAGACGCAATAGCAGCAGACGACTTTTGAAACATTGTGGCCAAAGGTGAAATTGCTCATGATGAGCAATTTCTACTTTGGCCACAATGTTTTCATCTTTATTTGACAATTATGCTATCTTTCATGGAGATTTTTCAGGTTTTTGTCACTATGTTTTCCAGCAGATTTGTTGTATGAGGGAGAGGGTTAAATTACTTATGATGCGCTACATCTCCTTTTCCTTGAAGGTTTTCAAATCCACCTGCTGCAGAGGTGCTATCTGTATCAAGGGAAAGACTAAAGTTGAAAAGATAATTTCAGACGTAAGAAGACAACAGTCAGTAAATGCTAGTTTATATAACATTGATTCATTAATATCTGAACAATTAGAAAACAAGAATGACATCTAAATTATATTTAAACCGTTTTTTGCAGACTCATTATGAGATGTAAAGTTAACCAGTTATTTCACCTTTTCTGAAAATGTTTCTCAAATCTGTATCAAATTGTATCTTAAAATTTAGCAAGAATTATATATTACTTCAAATATTTATCATTTATTGAGATATACTTTGTTTTTCTGCATTGATATTTTATAATTTGTCAGCTGCAAATGTGTTGCATGTGTGAAAGGGTTAAGAAGATATACAATGTACGTGACTATGACAACAGAGAGCTATAAGAAAAACAAACAGTTTTGTTTCAGAAACAGAATAACATTGCAATAAGCAATGCTTTATTGACTGTGTTGGCAGACTTTGGAAAACTGGAAATAGGGAGAAATTACTTTTTAAATAACTTTCTCCCTTTTCAACAATGGTATCTACCACTTCCAAAATATCTGCAACATTGCAATAAGCATTGCTTTATTGACTGTGTTGGCAGACTTTGGAAAACTGGAAATAGGGAGAAATCACTTTTTAAATATCTTTCTCCCTTTTCAACAATGGTATCTACCACTTCCAAAACATCTGGAAAAATTATGTTACAAATCAAATATCAGTTGAAGTTCTACAGTTGAAGTTCTACAAGGGTTAAAAATCAACATTGAAGGAAGTTAAATATTCATTTTTACCATCCACTTCCTTTCACTTCAGATTGGATCTCACTTTATACATGAAAATGCTAATCTACTTGTGTATCTAGTTTGTTTCATACAATCATGTAAACACATGTAGTTTTCAATGATGATTGACAAATTGGTATACACAATTTGTATTTCTTTTGACCATTATCTTTTACAGACAAGATTTAACACCTTTCCAAGGAGGTCTTTTGAAAACATGGTGAAAAAGGAGAAATTGCTCAAAACAAGCAATTTTTCCTGTTACCACAATATTTGTAACTCTGAATAAGCATAAATGTTATGACTTTTTCATCAAGCAAACAATTAAAACTTCCTTTAATCCTTTACCTTATGCTGACGCCTCTGCAGCAGACGACTTCTGAAAACTCTGTGACTAAAGAAGAAATTGCTCAAAACAAGCAATTTTTCCTTTTTTGATACAATGTTTTCAACTCTTTTCAATCAGTATTTCTTCATTTAGGAAATTTTTCCATATTATTGATGAGATGTTTTCAAAGTTGTCTACTGCAGATTTGTTTGTATGTGGGAAAGGGTTAAGAAAATACTGTTGGCAACTTGAGCCAAATTTAAAAACTTGACCTGTAAAGGAGAGCATGGTCAGTTTATCCTTGTTCCATTTACAAAATGTCTTTATCAACATAGAACAGTGCTATTGCATGTTTACAGAAACAAATAGAACATTATGTTGTATTTTACAAGCAAAAATAAAAGAAAATTTCAAATAAAGCAAAAGATGTATCTATATAGGACTATTCATCAAATATCCAGATATTTTTGTTGTTACACTACTGATAGCTTCAATCATGGAAGCCAACTTCTGTTGCTACATGATTTTGACTCTAAAGCAAGAGGTTCAAGACTATGCGCCATTGCGAGAGGACATATTTAACATTTTCCAACTTAATTAAACATTTTGATACAATTGCAGCTGACAACTTTGGAAACTTGTAGCATAATGAGAGATTGCTCAACATGATAAATACTTTCTGTAATGATTGTCTTATTGTTTTCAAAGATGTCGATCTGCTGCAGATTTGTTGAATGCGAGAAAAGATTATTTTAAGAGTCACAAAAATACAAATTTAATATGTCAAGTTTTGTAAGTCTACACTTGCAATCTTTTCCAAATAATGCAAACAAAACTTCCTGGAGTATTTGTGACAGTTTGATTGCTCTTTTGGCAGCTAGGGGCAGGCCCATTATTGTAATTAAAGCAGAGTAAGAATGTCTTCACTTCACAATATCTCTATCTAACTCAATTTAAGCCCTATGTTGCGAGTAATTAAAATTGTCTCGACAAGTCCAAACAAAATAAGGTTTGGGGGGGCAAACAGGGATTTAACCATTTCCACGTACAATGAATCTGAATTAGAAATTATCTAGACAAAAACATTTTTTGAAATGAAAGTATAATGATGAATATAGAAAAAATTGTGAACAATTACTTCTTTTGCCAAACTGATTTCTAATATTGTCTGCAGCAGATGGGTTAACATTTGCCTATAAGTGGAAAAGGGCTAAGGTCATAAAATATGCCCCTTATCTAGACCTCTGCCTTTGGTATGCTTTGGTACGCCACAAGATTGAGCTGGTGAAAATAAAAACATGCATAACAACTGAGCTGGTGAAAATAAAACATGCATAATAACAAGTGCACAAGTAGAGGATACAATAACTACTTCTATAACAATAAGTTGAACATAAATGATAAAAAGCAATCAAACTGAAAACAATATATTCAAGCCTCAAGTTATATGTAAGTGTTTCTCAAGCACATGCAATGATAACAACAGAAAAAAAATATAACAATGTATGTATCTTGTTGCCCTTATGTAACGACAAGGAAATGCATAAAATACAGTGTGAATATTCCTACAGTGCTTGTCCACTTTGGAATTTGAAGACTAGAAACTATAGTTACATTGTCTGTCATCTTCAAAATCAGTTATTATTAGGTTGTTGACAAATACTGTTCTCCTTGTGAAGTTTAACCCTTTGAACATTTCTGACATAAAATAAATCTGCAGATCAACACTTTGAAAAAATATTTAATATCTCCATAATAATTAAATTATTTGATATAATTGAAATCATTGTAGTGAAAGGAGAAATTGCTTGTCAAGAGTCGACTACTGCCTATGCATTAGAAAGTGTCTGCATGTGGGAAAGTGTTAACAAATAAACTTTGACATAGAGAAACAGCCCTTGTGAAGTTTAAGATCAGCCACACATGTTCTCGATCTGGTTACTCTGGTCTATGATTTGACTTTTGCCAGAAAACCTTTAATAGTTCCTTGATTTGAAAGCCAACGATGCTGATTTTGATCAGGTGCACATGCTGATCTGGATCTTCTCTAGTCATAAACTGTATAACTGCCTATTTTTCCATAATTTCAAAGCTCTCATTGCAATTTCAATAATTCTATAGCATCCATGCAACACTTAAATACAAAATATACATGCACTAAGTATATCTCTCTTTAAGAGCCCTGTAACTGATAGCTTTAAGGGAATGGAACTCAATGCAAGAAACCGATTATTTTGACATTTGTTATATTGTAAAGGACATGAATTGGAAAAGGATCAAACAAGGCATGTTTCTGACAAGTGCATGTGAAGGTATTTTTTGTTATTTATTCCCCTCTAACCATGGCATGACCAGCTGAATTGTATATATCCCTATGCAACAAGTAAACACATTTTGACACATCTGCACAAGACGAATTTTATATTTATTATTCGTAATGGACAATTTTCTCCATTTGCTACAAAGTTTTCAACTCAATGTCATATGCTGTAGATGTGTTGTATCTGGGGAATAGTTAATTTAAGGTTTTGATTACCGGTATTTTCAAGACTTTTACCAAAAGCTGTTTAAGTATTGATGAAGTTTTTTGTTGTTATTTTTTTCATTCAGCATGGTTCTTTTTGAAAGGCATACCATACCATACATCATGCTCTATTAACCTTTATCTGATCTCCAAACCCTGTATTGTTTGTACTCAAACGAATTATGTCAGTGACACAATTGAAACTGAAGAACAATTAGACAATTAGGTGACAATGTGCAAAAGAAAGCCACATGACTCACTGTGGTAGAAAAAATATGACTTTTTTTCCTAAACAAGTGGTCAATAATACACTTTAAAGTTTTTTAATTCTGAATAAAGCAAGACAGCTATGACTTAACGTAAACAAATTGTAACTATATCTTGTAACAAGATATTTACAACCAATTTGCATTAAGCATCCCCATTATAATCCTATTTGATAATTGAAAGTCATTGTATTCCCATATACCAGAAAGCTTGTTGTATTCTTAAATTAACAAGGAGATATCCAGTGACACTAAGTATCCAATCAACATCATAACAGAGTCTCTATTTCGGAAGCTATTCCAACGACCTCTGTTCCTGACCTATCATCACCCGAGTTGTTAGCTAGTCCACCCTCCTGGGCCTCATGTCAATTCATCGCCAAATCCACGGTGATAAACTGCTTCAACCTTTCTAAATATTGTCCATATAGCTCCACATCGTTGTGACCAGCACCCTCTACCCATAAGGGTTCTACCGTCCTAGGACAGCGTTCAAAGATAGCAAGTCCATGTGAGAAATCTATAACTTCGTCTTCAGTACCATGGATAACTAGCACTGGGGATGTGATCTTCTGTACTTTATCAATACTGGAAAATAGAAAAAGAAATCTTTTAGTTGTGTTAGTAGTTTAACTGATTAAATGTGTTTAGAGTCTTCTTCTTTCAAAGCATCTGAGGACAAATTTGATACATCTGAAAAATTGCAAGAACAGTATTGATACTAAGCTTTTCATTAGAGAAAAGGACACATTTCTTGTTTTGAGCAATTTCTCCTCAAACAATTGTTTTCAATATCCCAGGTCTGTCTTTTGCAAGGGATAATAAGTAATATAACAGAAACCTTATTCTTTCAGTTAACCCTTTCCCTCATATATACGCTTTTTGACAACTCTGCAGCAGACGGCTATTTGAAAACATAGTGACAAAAAAAGAAATTGCTCAATACGAGCAATTTCTCCTTTTGCCACAATGTTTTCCACTTTTAGTCATAGGTTATCCATTCAAATATAGAGATTTTCTACTTTTTGACAAAATATATTCAAAGCCGTCTGCAACAGAATTGTCATTATGAGGGAAAGGGTTAACTTTCACTAATATTAAAATTAGTCATAGGAATAGTAGCATGTATAACCCACACACACAAACAAAGTAAAAACTGACATCATTTTGATGGCAACATGCCTAATAGGTCTTAATATATATATTGTTACTATTATGTATTCACAACAATGTGCATAGGTTCACCATCCATCAACTTGTAAATTTAATTCCAACTTCCTTGTTTTTCAAGCGAGATACCTGATTTTATCAGTTGCTATCAGTAGTTTTCTCTGCTCTATTTTGTTATCATCTCCCAGAAGTACTCTAGAAATGATTCTACAAGCTGACTCCCTATAAAAGTGTTATCAGTCCACACCCTCATCATTCATGAAGTGTATTTATTTACCAGATGCAATATTTTAAATCTTGCGCTTAATTTACCCTTTCCCACCTGTAGACACCCCTACAGCAGACGACTTTTGAAAACATTGTGAAACAAGAGGCACAAGAAGGCCAGTATCGCTCCACCAGGGTTCGAATTTAAGCTTGCATACTCGATTATTGCAAGTGCAAATTTCAAATTGCAAGGCGAGATTTCAGTCACCAGCATATTTTTGCGAGTGAAATTTTTGGGACGAATAATATTCATTTCTAATTGTTGATCTTTCACAGGGTTATTTCTTTGACAAATCGCGGTAATTGCAGTGAATTTTCGAGATTTACCAAGTATACTTTCAGTTTTGCAATATTAGCGGAAGTTAACAATCGATACATGTCTTGTGCTCATGCCTATTCAACGGCCCCAATATTGATGACGTCTACCACATACATTTGGGCTTTCGGAAGTCTAAAGTTAGTTTTAATTTACATATCGCAAATAAGATTGGCTGGAATGGTCATGTGTATATTTTGGGTGTCCCAAGTTGTATTCACTACGGAGATAGAAGAAATGTTTTTGCATTTAAAGCACACCCTCTACATGATAACAAGAGCACCGCGTACGGCACAGACGCTCGACTGATAGAAAACAGAAAAAAAAAAGCTGAGCTAAACAAATAACCTTAACCGGACGACCACGCCGCCGCCGCCGACGCCAGGGTCATGACAATAGCTCTCGTTTTTTTCAAAAGTCGAGCTATAAAGGGCTGTGGCCTATCCAAAAACTCATTTCTGTATTTATATGTTTACACTTGAGACCACAAAAATCAAATTGAAGAGCATATATGCAAAACATCAAGGTCACCAATTTAGGTAAGTCACTGAAACAGGGCAGCTTGTACGATTTATATGTCAACATTTATATTAGTTTTCAAAACATTCAATCCTAGCAGGAAAATAATTTTAAAATGATTCCAAGCAGGAATCGAGAATGATACTCTAGATTCCTGTTTCCAATTAAAAGACAATAGCTCATCAGTTTTCTTCATTCGGTTTTTACTCAGTGCTGGATTTTTATTTCCACATTTAATTTTTGAACATTAGCTTAAATCTCATTTATTGATGCAATCTTCACCAGAACACCATGAACCTGTATTATTTGGGGGTTGGTTCTGTGTGTTATTTGGCTAATGCATCATGTAAGAGGGCTTTTTCCACAATGAAAAGAATAAAATCTGACTGGAGGTGTAGGCTTGGTGCTGAAATACTTGATATTGATGAGAATTAAAGTTGCCAAAAACCTGCTGTGACATGATGGTGGTTGTCTGGACTAAGACAGAAAAGACCCCATTCTCTGTCATATGGAGCCAGAAACTGAGACACAGTTTCTAGACTATGCTGTATATCTGACAGTCTCAGCAGCTTCTTTTCACAGCATGTTTTGGGTTATGTTTACATTACATTGACCATAACAGTGTATTGCACTATTGTAGTTAACATTGTGTTGCTTAAAATTAAAGTTCTAACAAGTTCTCAACAAGAGGGCCATGATGGCCCTGGATCGCTCACCTTAATTATACAATGTACTGCAATGCAAAACACATCAAGACAATTAGTCTGAATGCAACCTCCACAGTGTAAACAAGATTTTCCTTCATTTGGCCTAGTGATCTATGTTGTTTTACCCGATATGACCCATATTCCAACATGGACTAGATATAATTCAGACAAACATTCTGACTAAATTTCAAGCTGCTGAAGCAAAAAATGCGGCATCCAAAGTGTTAACAAGATGTTCCTTCAATTTGACCTAGTGACCTAGTTTTTGACCCTACATGATCCATATTCGAACTTGGAATAGATATTATTTAGATAAACATTCTCATTTAAATGTCAAGCTGCTGAAGCAAGACATGCACCATCTACAGAGTTAACAAGATTGTCTTTCAATTTGGCCTAGTGACCTAGTTTCTGACCCAATATGACCCATATTTGAACTTGACCTACATATCTTAAAGACAAACATTCTGATAACATTTCAAATTTCTGAAACTCTAGAGTGTAAACAAGATTTTCCTTCAATTTGACCTAGTGACATATTTTTTGACCCAACATGACCCATGATCGTACTTGACTTATATCATTAAGAAAAACATTCTGATAAAGTTTCATCATGCTCAAGTTAAAAATGCACTATCCATAGTGTTAACAAGATTACCCTTCAATTTGGCCTAGTGACCTACTTTTTACCCATCATAACCCATGTTTGATCTTGACCTACATATCATCAAGACAAACATTCTGATAAAGTTTCAACATGGTCAAGTTGAAAATGTGGCCTCTACAGTGTTAACAAGATTACCCTTCAATTTGGCCTAGTGACCTAGTTTTTGAACCGGCATGACCCATATTTGAACTTGCCTAGATATCATTCAGCTCAACATTCTTACCAACTTTCAAGCTGCTGAAGAAAAAATTGCGGCCTCTGGAGTGTTAACAAGATTTTCCTTCAATTTGACCTAGTGACATGGCTTACATATCATTCAGCTCAACATTCTGACCAAATTTCAACATACTCAAGTTGAAAATATGGCCTCCAGAGTGTTTACAAGATATCCCTTCAATTTGACCTACTGACCTATTTTTTGACCTCATATGGCACAGTTTCGAACTTGTCCAAGATTTGATGGAGATGAATGTTCTGATAAACTTTCATGAAGATTGGATGCAAAATGTAGCCTATAGAGTGCTAAAAAGCTCAAATGTTGACGACGCACGGCGGACGGACGCCGGACAAAATGTGATCACATTAGCTCACCTTGCACTTCGTGGGCTTAAAATGCAAGTTGTTTTCTCATTTAGCAATTCACAAAAAATAGCACTTGGGAAAAAATGCAAGTAGAAAGTCTGGCTAAATTGGACCCCTGTCCACTGCTATTAGGCAAAAATTAAATATCCAAATAGCCCCTTCCCCTGACCAATCACTATGGCTTGAAGGAATCTCGTAGAGTGTCACCCAAGGAACATTTCTGCAAATTATTTGAAATCAGCCAAATAGTTTAGGAGAAGATTTTTAAAGTTTTCACTAAAGCCAATATTAGGCTAACAGCCCTGCCTCCCTCTGGCAGCTATATTTTAAGACCAATCAACATGGCTTGGTGGAATCTGAAAGAGTCACCCAAGGAACATTTCTTCATATTTTTTTGAAAATCGGCTCAACACTTTCCGAGGAGACGATTTTTAAAGTTTTCACTATAGCCATATAACGCAACATAGATCGCCCTCTGGCGGCCATGTTTTTGACCAATCGACATTGCTTGAAGGAATCTTAGAGGGTCAGCCAAGGAACATTTCGACAAAATTATTTGAAAAGTTTTTACTATTTTTTTCTTTGGGTTGCCTTTGAAATCAGAACTTTTGCATGGATCATAAAACAAGAGGCCCATGAGGGTCTATGCTCTACTGGCATGGCTTTTCGGTGTCATATAGCTCTCATAACTTTAACTATCTTGGTTTGGTGAAGGTCAGATAAGAAATGGAAGGTCTATTGTGTTCACAAGCTTTATTATAGCAATTTTGACAATTTCAAGGGCCGTAATCCAGTCTTGCATTGGTGGATCCGGCTGGTTTGAGAAAGGAACCGAGCTCTCATGGATATCTAACTACTGTATAAGTTTGATTGAGATACAATCAAAACTGAAGACTTTATCGCGTTCACAAGCAATTGTTTATGGACGCATACGTGCGCGACAGACACACCGCAATAAGCTCTTCTAGCCTTTGGCCAGTAGAGCTAAAAAAGAAAGAATTTAGGAGAGGACATTGAGATTATGCTTCCTATGAAGTTCCCAATTGGCCAAGTGGTTAGGGAGGAGAAGTCATTTGAAGCAAAAAGTTGACACAATTCGCCATGACATAAGCTCGACTGGCTGGCTGAGGGCTTTCAGCCAGTGGAGCTAAAAAGGAGAAATTGCTCAAAACAAGCAATTTCTCCTTTTGTCAAAGTTTAAAACTTCTTTTCAGCAATTATACCTACAATAATGGAGATTTCCATAATTTTGAGTAGAAATGTTCGAAGTCGTCTTCTTCAGATTTGCTGTATGTGGGAAAGGGGGGTTAAAAATCAATAAATATAAAAACATTGTTATACCTGAAAATTTTGAAGTGTTCAAATAAACAATGGAAAACATTGCCTAAAAAGGTGAAATTGCTCATTTCTGGACAAAGTTTGCCAATATAACCTGCAGTAAATGAGTCAAAAATGACCTGTATGAGGGCAAATGAGTAACAAATCTGATTCATTCATTACCATATACATAGGAGATCTGCCAGACAAAAAAAGAGTCTTGTTACATCCCCATTTCATTAAGTAATCAAGGGATATTAGAGTGAAACAATTGAGGCTTCAGTTCAAGATTTTCCAAATGCAACAAATCTGCAGCAGATAACTTTTAAAATTTTAGGCAAAAGTAAGAAAAATCTCTAAATGAGTAATAAGGTAAGTTTAAAGTTTTGTGACGACCCCAAGGGTATCACAATAGCCCGATTTCTTTTCTTCGAAAATCAAGAGCTTTGCACATACAACAAATCTGCAGCAGACGACTTTGAAAACATCTAGGCATTTACATAAAAAAATCACAATAAATGAAGGTATAATTACTGAATAAAGTTTAAAACATTGTGGCAAAAGAAGAAATTGCTCACTTTGATTGTTTTCAAAAGTTGTCTGCTGCAGAAGCATCAGAAAGCGTCCATATGAGGAAAAGGGTTAAAATCAGTCTACTTGGGCTTGCCCATTAATAGATATAGGCAAGTTTTCACACTTTTACTGCAAACAATTTTTGAACCATAACAGAAAAGGAAAAATTGCTCTCAATTTCCCACATAGTCATCAACTGTACAATCAAAACATGTTTATCTATGTTTATCTATTGTCCTGATTTTACTTGTTTTTTAATAGATCAGACCTTTCCAAAGTTATCATATCAGATTAACTGTAAGATTTATTTAACACTTTTTATGTAACAAATTTTCAGTAGACAACTTTATAAACATTTAGGCAAAAATATAAGGAAAATCTCCATAAAAGAATGTAAAATTATTGAGTAGAGTTGAAAGCATTGTGGCAAAAGTGTAATTGCTCATAACATATGAGCAATATCCCTATTTGCAACAATGTTTCAAATTCAATCTGTTGCAGATGCGTCAAAATGCAGCTGCAAGTGGGAAAGGGTTTTGAAAACATAGTGACAAAAAAAGAAATTGCTCAAAACTAGCAATTTCTCCTTTTGCCACAATGTTTTCCAGTTTTAGTCATAGGTTATACATTCAATTATAGAGATTTTCTATTTTTTGACAAAATATGTTCAAATTCGTTGGCTGCAGAATTGTCGTATGAGGGAAAGGGTTAACTCAAATCAATCAATCAATGTTCCCAATGATCTCGTCTCTGTATCAGGATAATACATGTACTTCTAACCTTTCAGAGATTTTGTGTGATTCTTAAAATATGATGCAGATGTCTGGTAAAAAAAAAAAAGATTACAAATTCAATGTTTTAAAATGTTATCTGCTACCAATAATATATACATGTATATAAACCAAGGTTTTGGATGTCATCTGTATCAGAAAAAGGGTTTACCCTTTGACACATACAACAAATCTGCCTGGACAGAGGACTTTTCAAACGAAATATTTAAAATCTCTTTTAATGAAACTTATTTTAAAATCTAGTTGAAAACGTTTTGGCAAAAGGAGAATTTGCTTCTTTTGAGCATTTTCTATGTGTGTCACATTTTTTTCAATAGTTGTCTGCTGCAGAGGCGTTAGAAAAAAAAATCAGAAAAGGGTTAAATGTGAGCATTCTCAAATGACATCAAACTCACTAGCATGACATTTCGTGTTTAAAGTTCATTTTACATGGTAAATGTACCAGAATGATTGGGAAATGACTAATCTGCATCACTCAAGTATACTTGCTTTATTTGAAGGTTACATTTATATAATGATGTATACCCTTGTAACAGTAACAGTATTGACTATTTACTTTCTTGTCTATTCAGTTCAGATTCATTCATTAAGTGTAATGAATGTATATTGTTTTATGGCGCATCGACAGCTAAGGTCATTTTGCGCGCAATTAAATTTAATTATTCATGATCCCTGGGTAAACAAACCAGTACTAGGCTAGAAAATGTGCCTTGCCCAAGGGCACTCCACCATGACCGTAGTGCCGCGACTGGGGATCATTAAGTGTAACATTCTAAGAGATGTTTTTGTTTTTTCTTCGCATAATCAAAATTTCATCAACTGTCAATGTTTGAAAGAGAAATAGTAGTGAAAATTTGCATCATAGATCTATGGCAAATATGGGAAATAAATATGAAAAAAAGAAACTAGGAACTGTCATTGCAAAGTCAGACATGCATTATGGTTCATGTCAACCATAGAACTGACTGAGGTGAAAGTTACAAACTAGTTTACACTGTAATTTACAGTTCAATTTCTTTCTTTTTCATTGCAAGATTTCCTCAAAAATTGTTTTCATGATATTGTTTTGTTCATTTTTATCAAAAATACAGAAAGAATTGTTGGATAGGACTATTATGAGATTTGGTCTAACTCTGGTCTCAAAATGAGCCAGAAAAAAACCTTTGTTACTTGAACTGGGCTTGCGTTAACGGTCATGTGAGGCTTTATCATTTTTTCCACAACATATTTTTTATTTACATCATGGCATTCACTGGGTTTATAACCAATATTACAAGAAACTTTATCCTGATAACAGCACTTTAAGTGTAAAACTACCAGCTAATCTTTCAATGCGAAAGGCTCAAGACTAAAAGAGGAAAGCCCATTGTTCTCATTTGATGCAGAGATTTTTGATATGTCATTTACACTTACATACATGTACAGTCGAACCTCGTTAAAATAGCGGCAAATGTCAGGTGTCAATTGTCAAAACGATCTAAACTGATTTTGAGAATAAAATTCCGACATTTTGACCAAGAGACAAGTGCATATCTGACAAAAATAATAAGGATTAAGCTGTTCCATGTCTGTATATTTTGATGTTCATTTTTCAAAAAATAACATTTTTATTGTATGGGTAAACCAGTAACTGTTGTTGTACTATATCTCATGATTAAGTTTTGCATACGACAAACGGTGCATATAGAGGTAAATAAAACTTGAAGAGATCAAATCACAGGGCTCTCACGAGGGGGCGATTTGGGCGAAGTGGTCGCCTAAAAATTTCTAACTTCGCCCATTCACTCGATCAAAGCAAAGTCGACTTCGCCCAAAATCTCAGTCAAAGCGAAGTTGACTTCGCCGACAATATTGTCCTATCATCGGACACTGTTAAAATGATCACGGTCACACACCATGTCGAATCGATTTATACAGTTCTCATTATACACAGTTGCGTAATCAGTAATTTGACAACTGAGAGTGGATATCCATTAAAAGCTGAAGAATCGAATCATTTAACACACACAAGGACGTAGAACCGATTGTCTAATCAAATATTATGATGCCCCCCTGATAAAACATTAAATACGTATCCGATGTAAATGAGATGCAAGTCGAATTATGTTTTAACCCTTTCAATAGTATAATATTGTGAATCTATTCATGGTTTAATGAGATAATCGTCTTCAATAATTGGAGAAATTGAGAATTTTTCAGATATTTTTTTTAGGGGATTCATAATAAATGCTGTAGCATTGGGGTGTCGTAATATTTTGCATCGGTAAAATTTCTATCCAAAATCATTAATCCAGAAGATTGACAATCCAGACTTTTTTCCTTGGTAACCAAAGTGTCCAGATTAACGAGGTTGGACTGTACATTATACATAACATGAATGATAATTATGAACTGCACATCTGTGTTTGAAATTTAGGTGTTAATTTACATCATTTAAAATCAGAATTATTCAATACCACAGCTCCAGATAAGGTTGTGTAATTTATTTTATAGTGCATGAAAATCCATATTATTGGGTATGCTGTGTATTGTACATGTATGATATTGAGGCTTGAGCTCATCCTAAGTTACCAATGAAATTCACAAAGGCTCAGGAAACATTTAAAACCATTGATTGTAGCAAATGAAGATATTGCTCATCATAATGAGCAATTTCTCCCTTTGCCACAATGTTTCAACTCTATTCAATAATTTAACTTTCATTCAAATCGATGTTTCAATATCTTTGCCTGCATGTTTAAAAAGTCATCTGGTGCAGATGTATTTTGTGTGGGAAAGGGTTAAACTGAAATAAAACTATACTTTCAGCATTGATCTTTAATGAAGGGATTATTTATTCATTGAAAGATTAAGAGGTGAAATACTCAATACATCAAAAACTTATCTTGAGCTCTGCTAGTGCTATTACCAGAACTATGCCAGAGACATATAGGATCATAATCCTTGTCCTGAACACACTCATAACAAGTGTCTGATGACCCTGATTACTCAATACATCAATTAACTAGACGATAAAAGAATGACGACTATTGTATAAAAATTTAGCAAAGTCTAATTTGTCCCATTTGTTTTTATATTTCTTTGACAGCTCAAGTTACTTTAATAGAAAATCATAAAATAAAATAAGTAAAATAACAATTATTTATTGTTTTCCCTTATAAACCTTTATGAGGTAATGTTTGATTCTAATTAGACTAGTATGAGATAAAATAGTTTTTTTCCCTACCCAGTAGGTACTGATTAAGCAATTGCGAGAAATAACGGGAACGAATCAGAATTATTCGATTTCTAATCAGATACAGTCGTGAGATCATGTGACACGAACCACAACTGAATTATACCTCTTTATATTAAGGTTTGTGTCCAATACAAACAATCGGGGGATAAAATGTAAAAATAATACTGTTATAAAAATTAAGAATTCATTAACCCTTTTCCACATGCAGACGCATTTTGACGTGGATGCTGCTGAGTACTGACGACTTTTGACGCGGATGCAGCAGAGGACTTTAGACAAGAATTGTGACAAAAGGAGAAATTGCTCATAATTATAAATTTATTCTTTTGCCACAAAGTTTTCAATTATTAAACTTTCATTTATGGAGACAAGATGTTTTCCGATTCGTCTAGTGAAGTTGTTCTGTATGTGGGAAAGGGTTAAAGCACAGATACACAACATGTGTGTTTATCTAGTGTTAACACATTATACAATTATGCTGTTTATGGGATATAGATGATTTAAGGTATGTCACAGAAAAAACTTATATTATCCATTTCCTAATAGTGAATACCTTGATCATACTGCATACGTACATGTATACAGTATTACTGATCAGGATCTTCACTATTATGAAATAAAGAGAATGTTATTAACTTATTTTCTTGTGACATACTGGAAATCATCTAATAAACAGCATAATTAGTTTATCCCTAGATAAACATTTACCTGACCACCTAGATGGTATTGTGGTTGTGGCACCTCGGGTGCAGGAGGTCACAGGTTTGACCCCAGGCCGGGTCATACCACATTAAAAATGGTATTAATGGCTGCCTTCCATGGCGCTGAGGGTTACATCATACATGGTTAGCATTATGACTGACTGGCTGATGTCAGGATAAATGGACCAGTAGGGCTGGTAACTTACACAGGAAACTCTGTGATATAACATAACGAATGTTGAAAGCAGCGTTAACCCCAAACAATACACATTTACTTACTGTGTAACTTAAGATGATTTCAGCTTTGTCACAGAAAAGTATGGAAATAAGATAATGTTAGTTTTCTGTGACTTACCATATCATCTTTTTTCCATAAACAGCATTTACATTACTTTTAAAAGCACTAGACATGTATTATGTTGGTGTTATAAACAAACAAAAATTTAGTAAAAACAAAATAGGGTATTTACAGATTTAAAAACATGAAATGCACAGGTCCCTAGATTTACCAAATCAACTTCACTCACCGAATCGAAATATAATTAATATTACTATATATACTATAAAACAAAAAAGTAATAATAAAATTAATATAAGTCTTAACAGTTTCTATATTTGTTAAATTAAACTTATATACTCATATATTTCAAAATGAATATGACACTGTTAACCCTTTCCCTCATATAGACGCTTTTTGACGCCTCTGCAGCAGACAGCTTTTTGAAAACATAGTGACAAAAGAAGAATAGGTTATCCATTCAATTATAGAGATTTTCTATTTCTTGACAAAATATGTTTGAAGTCGTCAGCTGCAGAATTGTCGTATGAGGGAAAGGGTTAAACTTAAAGGTATAACTACAACGTAAGATATTGATCACCCTGGTGAAAAAATAACTTATGTTATTTTTTACATTTTATTTATCAAATAAACACTAATGTATCTTATTATTACTTTATTGTTTAGTATATAACATAAATCAAAATAGTATATGTTGATTTCAGTTATGAGATCAATTTTGGTGAATCTAGGGACCAAATACAAATATTATCCAAGCTCTAAAAAAATTCAAGATTGATACAATTTGACTCGGATCAAAGAAAATATCTCCATCTAATAAGTCATATTTACCTTGCAAAGGCATCAAAGAACCAAGTTCTCTTAGTTTCGGGAAAGGCAACCCGCAATCCTGACATGAGAGGTGAATGTAATACGACAGCTGCCACTTCATACCTTGCTGCTAAATCGACTGTTGGCACAGTCCCTATACTTTGTCCATATAATATAATATTCTGAGGACTGATTCCATAGCGAGTCCGCAATGACTGCCAAGCAGCGTCAATGTCTGCATAGAGATTTTTCTCTGTCGGCTTCCCTGTGCTTGTTCCATAGCCAGAATAGTCATAACTAAATATATTGCAGTTAATTCGGGAACCCAGTCCAATGTAAAAACTACTCATCTGTCCAAGATCAACTGCATTCCCATGACTAAATAACATGGTATATCGAGCATTAGGGGAACACCTAACATACATGCACGATATTCGGTTCCCCTTTGATGTCCGTGTTTGAAACACTTCAATATAGTCCAATTCTCTCTGTGTATATTGCCACTCTGCCCGATCTGTTAAGTGTAAACTGCTCTTCGCCCCTGCCTCGTCTTCAACGAGGGAATACGTTGGTTCAGGAGGGAGGAACGCCAACTTCGCCGCTATCTTTGATGGACAGGGAGGACAACAAAATAGACAGCACAATTCACTTATGGACAACCCGTTCATTGTTCAGGCTGCTATAATAATTGTCTTTATTATGTCAAACTAAAATATATATAACAGATAAACACGAACCGATCATTTAGTCGTGTCTTCAACACCACTATGTGACATTATTTCACCGTTCTTAAGATTTCTCAGTGAAACACGACGATCCCAAATTTCTTTTCTTCGACAAATGACGTCAGATATTGACAACCGGAAATCAAAATTAATTATTATTTTTAAAGATAATGATAATGAAAACTAAGCATCATTACCAAACAGCTGTACTCTGAACTATTAAATAGTGTAGACATTATTATTTACGCGTTTAAAGGTGTGTTATTGGCAACTTTTTAATCAATTAACCAAACGGAAATCAACGGACACACCCGAATAACATCGGAAATTCGTCTTGGACTCTCATACTAATTCGCCCTAGAATCCTATCGCTGTTTATCCAATTCAACCTAATATATGTTCGCCCTAGGCCGCCAATCAATTCAACGCCTCTGCAGAAGACGAATTTTGAAAGCATTGTTGCAAAGGGACACATGATGCGCAATTCACTTCCCCTTTTGCCATAATTCTTTCAACTATTTTCACGGATTACACTTTCATTGACAATATTTTTGCCCAGTTGTTTTTAAATGTGTCTGCCAAAAAGTTGTTGTATGGGGGAAAGATTTTACACATAGCTCAATCATTTAGTATTCTTATACATGTATATTTTCATTACATTTAATCCCATTATGTATGGCAAAAGTGGAACTGTCGTTGTTTGCTTTCCATATTTGTCAGACTATTTAAATTTAATTCGTTAATATTGAGTTTGAACTGTGGACTTTTTGTATTGCTTGTCTCGCTAAATCTTCAAAATAGACATTCATTGAGAAATCCTTTATGTTTTCCAGTTTCGATTATCAAGACAGACAGACAGACAGACAGAGTGAGAGAGAGAGAGTGAGAGAGAGAGAGATAGAGAGAGAGAGAGAGAGAGAGAGAGAGATAGACAGAGAGAGAGAGCGAGAGAGACAGACAGACAGACAGACAGACAGAGACAGACAGAGAGAGAGAGAGAAATACAGAGAGAGAGAGAGAGAGAGAGAGAGAGAGAGAGAGAGAGAGAGAGAGAGAGGGGGGGGGGGGGTAAATTCAGTTAATGTAGAACAATTAATAAAGGAACTTTTAACTCACTAATGAGTTCTGGTAATGTGAATTGAAATATTTTGACATCATCATTAGTGAGGCACTATATAGGAGAAACACAAGAGAAAGTTGATGCAACGCATCAATGTCGCCGGATATCCATAGTGCAGTTATGCATAACACTAACAGTATAGTAGTTGAATAAACATAGGCATCTTGGAACATCAGGGGTGGGGTCAAGTGAAAATGTATCATAACTTGCATTGTTTTGCATTGTTTTGTCAACGAAGGGAATGATAATTGAAGCCTTTCATTGTTTATGATCAATCTCCATTCCAAAGTAGGTTGACCATACACACAACCAACTAATTATTGATCATAAACAGTAATGGAAATGAGTAATCTTGCCAATCATTAGTCTTAGTATGTATACAGTGCTTAATTATAAGATTTGTGAATTCCACATACACTTTTCAAGATGTTTGTCAGAATATTTGAATATTATTATTTTTCAATAAAACCACAAAACAGACAATTTAGGATTTGCATGCAATAGCACGTCATTTTACCTTTCCTCTTTTAAAGTCAACAGTGGACACCTTTGCAGCAATCTACTTTTAAAACAATGAGATAAGGGTAAAATCGCTGAAGACATGAGTTTTCTCTTTTTCTCAAAATGATATTAGCTTGGCATCCTAATTATATCATACTTTAACAAATGTTGAAATGTAGTCCAATATTTATAAATTAGACCACCTTCGAAATATAATATCAACTAAACAGTTAAATCTCATTGAAATTGTTGTATGATTTAAACTTAATTTCGAACATAAACCTAGCCCTACAACATGTTAATTTATTTTAATTCTTTCCTTCCTTTTTTATAATGAAAATAACAAACTACTCATGTTTTAAAATTATATTATAATGAGCGCCCTTGTGTCAATGATGCATAACAATATGCAGATCGGAAGCAATATGCCTTTAGGGAATTAAATGACACATTTAAAATTGTCAAGGACGAAATAATTGTGTACGAAAGACCCGATTCTTTCTTATTCGCAGAGGTGTCGTTCTTGAAACTCTCTTTATAGGCAGAGAGTGTTCGTTCAAAGTAATTTTTCCATTAAAACCAGTTTTATCTCGGTTTGTTCTTTTCTTCATTTGTTTCGAACCAAATAAACATTTTAAATCACCTATAATTTACTATTTGTAAGTGAGTGTAAAGGGCGGCTCTCTGCAAAGGAGATTGATCTACGCAGTTGGTATTCGCGAGTCACACAGGTGCGCGTAAGTAAACAAATTAGACTGTGCGACGTAAAGGTTTGTAGTTGTCGCCTTTTGATTACATGTAGTATATAGTGTAAAATAAAGTATACCAGTCTAGCTAATAGGGACTGTTTTGTCTTCGTAAATAAAACAAAAAGAAACATAAATGCGAGTCAAAATAAAGAAACTGAAAATAACTAAAACATCGGAATATTTATTTCATTTTAGATGTGTCATTACTTAGTGTTTTTAAACAAACACAATTGTAATATGTTCAAGACATCTAAATGTGCTTCTTTCTAATAATAATCCCCCCTCCCATGTGATTTCAGAAAACCTATTAAAAATAGAAATCGCGGGCTTCTGCCCGGCGACTAATAATAAAAAGGGGTAATGTCATGTCTTTCTGTTTTTTAAGATTTGGCGATAAACTCAATAATGTTTTTTTATAACCGTGACATTTACGCATTTGTTGCCAACCAAATCAATGTATGCCTTCATTTTTTTAATAAACAGAGAGCTATCAATTAATCCCAAATGTATTAAGATATAATAATATTTTAACGGAAGGTGTAGATATATTGAAATTGCATTGATTTGCTATGTTTTGTGTTGCCAATACCATTAGACTTTGCAGTGTTATCTATATGTTGTTGACGTCTCGCATTTCGTTCGAAAAGAACGCCTTTGTCCGCCACCTACTAACGTCAGACACACATGTATGTTTAGACGCGGATGTGCTCATGAAAATGAACAAAAGCTATTTGCATACATATTTCAATCTCATTAAAATCAGATCAAAATTCTTCGTTGTACTTCTATTGGATCTGACTCCCTTGCACCCATGGATGGTTGTCTCGAATTGATATTGTACACTTTAATACACATGAGCACGTGCTCGGTTGTTATGCCCAACGAAATCGCACGATACAGCAAACAGCCGTGCTATACATTGGGAGCATTTGACGATGATGTCCTCTCTCTATTTAATTGTGTTATCTTAACTGTTTTATACCGAAAGTATGGTAAGCGACAATTCGATCAGCTGACGCAAAGGTCAATCTGAGACGATATGTATGGCAGTCATTAGATATATATATACGACCGAGCGAATTTAACAGAATCGACAATTATAACACAGCAAAGAACAACAAGAGCGCTGCAAATCAAATGTTTGTCTGCTTTTTTCTAAGATGAAAAGGGGGCATTTTTGAATAATTACTGAAGCCAGAGTTATGGGACTTGGCATAGACATGCGTATCGTTCCAAGGAAAATGTTTACCAAGTTTCATTTGAAAATGTTTATCGGTTTTTGAATAATGACGTAATGTTAAAGTGTTTTGACGATGACGAATACGCCAAGTGTATTCCGACTTTTTTTCTTCCATAAACAGACAAGCTAAAATTGGAAAGAGAATTTAGATCTATGGTAACAATGGATCTTAAATAAAAACAAATGCATCTTATATATAACACATAACACAAGCAGACGGATTTTAGAAAACATAGCGACGAAAGAAGAAATTGCTCAAAACGAGCAATTTCTCCTCTTGCTACAAGGTTTTAATTTTTTCCCGTAATTATACCTTCATTTATGTAGATTTTCTTTGTTTTTCTGTAGATAATTGCAATGCTTTCTGCTACAGATTTGCCGTATGTGGGAAAAACTGAATACGAGCCATGATATAACTTATAAGGTATGGAGTCGGCACTATTCGCTGGAACTTTATGAAATTCGATCAGAATGTATGTTTTGATAAAATCTACGTCAATGTCGAATATGCATTATCTTGGGTTAAACATTAGGTCACCAAATCAAATCATACAATAACCTTATGTATGTCATAAAGGTGAGATTTACAACCCAAGCAATGGACATTGTTCAGAATGGTTTTTTTTGCCGAGCCCCGGTAGCGACGCGGGCTGTCAATCCAGGGGTTGTGAGTTCGAATCCCGGCTCGGCCAACTTTCTTTCCGATGATTGACAAAAGCCAATGCGACATGCGTCATTCGTCTTCCACCAATGGGCCAAGTCTACGTGGAAAAGCAGCCAGTTGCTTGGGGAAATTGTTGTGTGGAGTACTGGTGTGAGAAAACCAGGAAATGCATGAGTAGGTGAACTGGCCGCCGTGATATAACTGAGAAATTGTTAAAAACGGCGTTAAACCCCAATCAATCAATCAGAATGTTTTTTCAATTATGCCTAAGCAAAGTTCGAATCTCGGTCACCCTTGGATTAAAAACTAGGCCACGAGGTCAAATCATCGAAAAATGTTAACACTCTAGAGGCTACATTAATTACCCAATCATCATGGCAATTGGTCAGGCCACATTTAAAATAAAATATTTGTGAAAACTAGTCAGAATATTTCTCAATGATTTCTAGGACTAGTTTGAGTCTCATTTTGGGTAAATACATTAGGTCAAACAGTCTAGTCAAAAGTCCGTGTTAACAAGACCGCATTCAACATCCAATCTTCATGCAATTGTGTCAGAATGTTTGTCCAAATGATTTCTAGGTAAGGTTATAAACTATGTTATTTGAAGTAAAATACTAGGTCACTGGACAAAATCAAATGAAAACTTTGTTAATCCTGGAGTGATCCGGGGTTTGACCCGATAGTCACATATACTACCCAATCGTCATGAAATTAGGTCATAGCGTTTGTGTGGATCATCTGAGATTAAAAACAAGGTCAAATGATCAGTTCCAATGAAAACCTTATTGATACTATAGAAATCACATTTCATAGCAGATAACCATGTACATAAGTCTTAGTAAGTGTTTGTCTTGTCAAGATAAGACAAAATGTGTGTGCTTACGATTGAATTTTAATCACGTTTGATCATAAGTAGGTCTCAGGTGAGCCATATAGGGTCATATCGCGCTTCTTGTTTATCTTTAAATGGAACATGCCAAAGGTCATTATTCCTTTACTAGAATTGTGCTTGCACACCGATGCCTGAAGTAATCATTTCAACCTAGCTTCTTGTTTTAATGCAACGATTTGGATCGTAATTATACGGCGGCTAAAGATTATTGAAAACTAGATGTACGGCATACTGGTATGATAGTTTACGGCATACTGCATCTAAATATAAAAAACATTTCATTGTTTATCTACAACAAACACCTCTCTTTGGTTAGCAATTCTGCCCCGTCACATATAGAAACGCCGCCGTTTAACGGAACTTACAAGTTTACGATGCTTTAAGGATAATCATAGATTTTCACGTAAATGTAAGTTACGATTTATATATAACACATTTTATCGTCATTGTCAGAAATGAAATGTATGAGATGTTTGAATTAGTATTCGAGTTGATGGAATCAAACACATCGCTAGACATTCCAGCTAAATTTTAGATCGTGTCGGACAATGTTAGAACATGGCCAGATTGTGAGTATACAACAAGTCATCTAACATATGAGGAGGATGCACCCTCAACCAGCAATAAGTACGCATCTGAAGACATCGTATACATCAGTTCCTTAAAAATGCTCCAGTGGTGTAGTGGTAGATCGTCCGCCTTGTGTGCAGGAGGTAGCGGGTTCGATCCCCGACCGGGTCATACAAAACTTTCAAAATACTATATACAATTGGTAGTAATGGCTGCCCTCCGTGGCGCTAGGGTTAAGATGTTAGGTTGGTGCCAGGATAAATGGACCAGTAGGCCTAGTAGGCCTACTACTGGTAACTTACCCAGGAAACGCCAAGGACGTAGCTAGCCCTCTATTCATGTGGATTCATACTCAGATATATTGTTTTGTCACCGGAGTCCGCCGCGTGTATAAGGGGAGCACTCGGGCCCAGAGGCCCCTGTCAGCGGAGTGGAACACTTATTATTTTTTTGTCACGGGAGTAGAACGCCGACCTTTAGTAGGCGGGTTTCTCGCAGAGTCCGCCGCCTGATTAAGGGAGCACTCGGGCCCAGAAGCCCCTGTTAGCGGAGTGGAACACTTTGTTTTGTCACCGGAGAGGAACATTTTTTTTGTTGTCACGCCGGCCTTTAGTAGGCGGGTTTCTCACAGAGTCAACCGCGTGTATAATGGGAGCATTCGGGCCCAGAGGCCCTTGTCATGGGAGTGGAACACATTTTTTTTATTTGTCACGGGAGTGGAACGCCGGCCTTTAGTAGGCGGGTTTCTCGCAGAGTGTATTAGAGGAACACTCGGCTGCTGGCCGGGGTAATCTGACCCGGGCCGCATATAAGGCAGATCCCACAGACTGCCCGCGCTTACGGCGAGGTGCTGGCCTTGTTTCAAGCGAATTCTCGGCTGCTGGTAGGGAATTGTGAGCCGGGCCCGCATATGATATAAAGCAGGTCCCGCCGTCTACCAGCGCATACGGCGAAGTGCTGGCCTTGTTTCAAGCGAGCACTCTGCTGCTGGTAGGGGAAATGTGAGCCGTGGCCGAATTTGCTATAATGCAGGTCCCGCCGTCTACCCGCGCTTACAACGAAGTGCTGGCCCTGTTTTGAGCGAGCATTCGGCTGCAGGTAGGGGAAATTGAGACGGGCCCGAATTTGCTATGAGGCAGGTTTCGCCGTCTACCTGCACTTACGGCAAAGTGCTGGCCCTGTTTCAAGCGAGCACTCAGCTGCTGGCCGGGGAAATGTGAGCCGGTACCGCATATGCTATAAGGCCCGCGCTTAATTACGGCGAAGTGCTGGCATTGTTTCAAGCTTACACTCCGCTGCTGGTAGGGGAAATGTGAGCCGGGCCGCATATAAAATAAGGCAGGTCCCGCCGTTTACCCGCGCTTACGACGATGTGCTGGCCTAGTTTCAAGCTAGCACTCCGCTGCTGGTCGTGGAAATGTGAGCCGGGGCCGCATATGCTATAATGGCTATTATAATTTAGTATATAAACAGCAAGGAACGTTAGAATCATGTGGATTCCGCCACGTACTCGAGTATAGGCAGCTACGCGTCTGAACGCCGTGATATAACTGAAACATTGTTGAAAGCGGCCGTTAGTACCAAATAATTTATCTTCAGAAATGGAATCATGTGATTATATTATACATTTAGTTTACACATTTCATTAACAAAAATGCAAGCAAACAAGCATAACAAGAGATATTTCACCTCCCAAATAAAAGTGACACCGGTTCTAGAGGGATGTCGCTCATAAGAGGTGTATCATATCCCCCGAAAAATACATATGAAGCACATGTACAATGGTAGAAAACATTGTAGAAAAAGAAGAAATTACGCTTCGTCATGTGTGGCAGCATCCTCGGTACCCAGGCTATTGCTGAACTATATGATATCATATAGTTTAAGAAAAGCCAGGTTACCGAGGAAGGTGTGGCAGCGAAAAATCAACTGTTGTTCTAAAGAGGATATCATTCAACAGAGGTGTCGTTTTAAGAGGTTACACAGTAATTTGTATGAGAGAATCTTTCTCTAATTGTAAAATCGGGACAGCCGAATGTTGATCTAAGACTAGTACATGTAAATGAGTAGTAAATGTAAGACTTTAGACAAATTGTGCATGGTTTGAACAAAGGCCTGTTATTTTAGGACTGATTCGTGCACGTACTTGTGTATTTTAATATATGGTTGTCTCCCTTGAATATATTAATAGTCGGGTGATTCCGGAATAGCAACGGGGAAATAAATTTCAGGTGAGAAAACAGCATATAAGTCAGAGGTTTTGTTGGACCCAGCTCGTTCATAACACTAAATAGCCTCTATTGAAAAGCTCAAACCATGAGCCGTCACTTAGAACTAAGAGTAATCGTCTCAAAAAGACGGAATTCCATTTAGTGACGTCATACTCGGAAAATGTTTATATGGCGGCGCGAATTCTATGTAAGTCACGTGACCATTCTGCTTATTGAAAGTTCGACATTCAGGTATGATTGTCTGGTGTAAAAACGGACATTGTTATACTCTCGTTGTATATTGTAATTGGGCTCTTAAGCAAGATCGAATGAGACATTTTAATGTTCCCAAATATGTGCGTTTAATCTTATCTGCAAATGGTGATTTTCTGAAATTTTGTTTTATCTGCGACGGAAAATCCAGCATGGCGTCACATGGTGGATTCATTTGGAATGTGTTTGTTTCAAACAATGCATTTGCAGACTATTTACGCCGGTCCGGTGTTTTCAGTGAATGCTTTTATCAGTGTGAAACGGTTTTACTCGGTAGAAATCGTCGTGAAATGGTCGAGAAAAGAATTATTTGTGGCGTTGTTTTGTCTCGGGAAATTCTGTTTTGATCTGTCAAAAAAATTAATTTAGATGTCATTGATTTGTTATTGTTTCATTGTCTACAGGCCAGTATTAAATTATAGTGCTCATAATATGCCATGCTAACTCCATTTGTGTGTTAGTTTTACCAAGTGTAAAGTAACTTATAATCTAGTTGGCAACCACAGATACAGCAATCGGTATTTTAGAAGGAATATGAGTCATAATGGTTTGTTGACAAGTCAATTGAATTGATTATGGGCAGGCTGTTTTCTCACGTACTTGTGCTCTGTCATCTTCTTTTCCCTTATTCTGACACCAGTTAACAGTTTGAAAATTATGCCAATGTTAGCATGAGAACTGAAGAAAAGTTGAATGTGAAAGTATATACAATGAAGGTTAATAACATGAAAAAGTGTTTGGCTACTTGAGCCTTAAAGATATCAAACTAGCTTGTTGCCTGGACTTTCAGACGCAGTTGGTTCCAGTCCCTGATGATACCAGGGAAGGTTGATTGTTTGGTGTTAACGCCGCCATCAATATTTTTCAGTCATGACTCATATCACGTCATTTTCTGATAATAGTTACCAGTACTTCTGGTCCATTTATCCTGGCACCAGCCAGTCAGTCTTAATGCTAACCCTGTAAGCCTGAACACAAAGGAGGCAGCAATTATTTCCTTTTTTAAAGTCTTTAGTATGACATGACCTGACCAGGGATCGAACAACCCGCACCAAAGGCAGATGCTTATCACTGCACCACCGATGCGGTCTTTTGGTGAAGGAGAATTGTCTGGAAGTTGTCCTTGCATGTCACTATTTTATATGTGGGATTGCAAAGCTGTGTTGTTGTGTAATTTTCGCTTGTATTGTTGCATTGATAGCTACTTCCTGATAGATGATTTTACACCTGACCATGAACATGTGAATGTTTCAGTGCTTGACTAAGCCTTGAATTGCTTCATGCATCATTTTTGGCAAGACCTGTTTTATTGTACCTGATAAATTGATTGAAAATGTATTGCTTTTGAAAGCAACTGCTTAACTTCATTTCGCCTGTAGGCAATCTTTTGTTTCAAACAACAAACTGAACAATTTGTTTTATAAAATCAAATAAAGATTATAATTATAACAAGAGCTTAGCAATAAAGCTCACTTTGCATTATTCTCATGTTTTCTGAGGCTTGTGAATATAATTATAAGTTGAATGTTAAACAGATAGAATCAATTTTATACGACAACAAAAATCCATTCTGTAGCATCTCCACTACATCGGATGAAATGTGTATTTCATGTTTGTAAATTTGTTATTCTAACCCTATAAAATATGTATTCCAAAGAACTAGTTTTGAGTTTAAGCCTAAACTGAATTATTTAAGTAAAACGATAATCGTGAGTACTATAAGGTTTGATTTGATAATACAGATACACTTCACTTCTACTTATTTGATGAGCCTCGGTAGGGACCCGAGCTGTCAAAAAGTCACTGACAAGCGTCATTCGTTTTTCACCAATGCCATTATGGGCTAACCGTCTATGAGAAAAAGCAGCGAGTTGCTTGGAAAGTATGCTGTGTGGAGTACTGGTGTGTGAGGAAACGCATGAGTAGGTTAACCGGCTATCGTGATATGAGAACAAATTTGTTGAAAACCGGGTTAATCTCCTAATTGAATTGTCTGATTTAAGATATGAAATGGTAAAGTTTAATTTTATAATTATGTATTTTTTTTGTGTTTAAACAATATAACATGACCACAACACACTTGTAACTGAATAGTCTGCTCAAGAGCATTCAATCGGATCCATTATTACCTTCACCTTCATCTTCCGTCAAGATCGGGGCTACAGATAAATTTTGTAGTGAATTGGGTATTAACTCCATTGTTTTCAGACTTTAGCTTCTTTTTAGATCCGCCCGTCCGTAAACTTTTTGCTTCAAACGACTTCTCCTCCGTAACCACTTGGCCATTTTGGACGAAACTTCATTGGAAGCATCCTCTCAATGTCCTTTCCTAAATTCCTTCAAATTTTTTGGAGCCATGCGATATTCAGGTTTCCATGGCAACCGAAAAAAATAAATAGTGAAAGCTTAAAAAATCTTCGCCTCCGAAAGTGTTTTCAAATAATTTTGTAGAAATGTTCCTTGGGTGACCCTATAGCAGATTCCTGCAAGCCAAGTTGATAGGTCGAAAAACATGGCCGCCAGGGGGCGAGCCTATTTTGCCTTATATGGCTATATAGTTAAAACTTGAAAAATCTTCTCCGAAAGTGTTTGTCCAATTTTCAAAAAAAATTGTAGAAATGTTCCTTGGGAGACCGACCCCCTATCAGATTCCTTCAAGCAATCTTGATTGGTTGAAAAACATAGACCCCAGAGGGCGGGGCTATTTTGCCTTATATGGCTATAATATAAACTTAAACAATCTTCTCCGACGAAAGTGTTGCGCAGATTTTCAAATAATTTTTTGTATAATATTTCCTTCAGTGACTGACCCTCTATCAGATTCCTGCAAGCCATGTTGATTGGTCGAAAAACATGGCTGACAGGGGGCAAGCTATTTTGCCTTATAAGGCTATAATCTCTTCTGCAAGTGTCTGGCTGATTTTTAAATAATTTTGTAGTAATGTTCCTTGTGTGATCAGATTCCACCAAGCCATGTTGATTGGTCTTAAAATATTGCAGCCAGAGCGGGGTTGTTGGCCTTAAATTGACTTTAGTGAACATTTATAAATCTTCTCCTCCCAAACTATTTAGCCGATTTTCAAATAACTTTGACAGTTTGTAGAAATGTTCCTTGGGTGACTCTCTACAAGATTCCTTCAAGCCACTGCGATTGGTAAAAAAACATGGCCACCAGGGGGCGGGCTGTTTGAGAATTAGTTTTTGCCTAATTGCAGTAGAGCGATACTGGCCCTGTTTTGCCTCTTGTTAAGCAAATACACTACTTATTTGTAGCGCTGTGAATCCTCTGTGTCTTTTTTACCAAGCTGGACCCTGTTTCTCGTCATTTGTGTATATTTATTAATTTTCTATTAAATTGGATTTTATTTATATCGTCATTTAATAATATGGTTTTAACTTAAGCTACTGAACTTGATAGTAAGAGAATTTGTCCTGTGGATTATTTTCTATTTTGCTTAGTAAGCTAGTTTTGTTGGTCTTTGTAACCATAATCTAAAAAATTCACATTTATTGATTTATATAGTAAAAATCTTGTCTGTCTACATGAAATTTGTTCAATATATCATTACATGAATTGATGTTATACAGTCAAAATTGTTTTAGCGTTAACCTCTGTTATGCAGCAAACTTGTATCAAGCAGCCACTTGAAGATTAACCAAAACAACATTTTCTTCTTTATTTGACTTGTATTTAACAGCCACCTATGTTCAGCAGCCACATTTTGATACCCTTAGGTGACTGTCTATGATAAGTTTGAATGTTTAAATGTAATGCTGTAACAAATAACACAATCAATGTTTTTCTTTTTCAGATAGTTTGTATATAAAGTATTGTAAATACTGTATAGGATGAGGAACACCGGAGGCTCCGGAAGGAGCAAGTCCACCAAGGACAAAAGTAGCAGCAAATCACTAATACAGAATACACACACAGTGAAATCAGAAGGACCACCGATTAAGACTATACAAGTATGTATATGCTATATATTTAAGACTAAAGTACCTGTTTTGGGGCTTAGCATTAATTTCTCAAAAATGAGATTAATTTAGTAGAGTGGTCGGTTCCAAAGAAAGACAATGAGTAGCTATGTGTTTTTGTAAGAGGATTACCAACTGCTTTGGTACTGAGCTAGCTTTTATTGCGACATGGTTGAGTGTTGTAAGAGCGCACTCAAGCATTGGTTGGGTGGAACTTGTATAATTATGTCTCCCCCATAAAATACCCTGGGCGTCTGAACCGTTTGAAGGATTTAAAAAAAATCAAGACAAATGTTTACCATATATAGATGATGCAACAACTTTGGGTTACGGCCGTAATTACAGGTCAAAGGTCATAATGACCATTTCATGTCAGTTCAATAACTTATGAACCGTTTGAAGGATTTTGAGATAATGTGCAGAGCGCAAGTTACAACCATGTCAAAGGTCATATGACTATATTTAGTGTCCATTTAATCACTTTTGAACTACTTTAAGGATTTTAAAATAACTCGCCACAAATGTTTACCATACTGAGACGATATGCAGAGTGAATGTTACACTATGGTTCTAGGTCAAGGTCGCACGTACTGTACAAAGGTCATATTACTTAGATTTCCTGTCTGTTCAAGACTTTCGAACGCTTTGAAATATTTTAAAATAACTTGCCACAAATTTTCACCATATTGAGACGATGTGCAGAGCGCATGTTACAACCTTTTGGTTCAAGGCCAAGGAAAAAATACCCTTTCTTGTACATTTAGTTATCATTTTGTAAAAGCATTTCACTCTCAACAATGAAATTTAATTATTTCACCTGACTTCTTCTCCATATTAGTTTAATGTTAATATTCTGTTTTAGTATTACAATCATCAACAAACTGCACTGTGGGAGACGTATGTTTTTGTGACAAAAACAACCATTTAGTCTTAGTTGTGTTTCCATATGTTTCTGACTTGCTATTGTCAAGTAGTTGGCATTACTTTACATGTTTTTCGGATTTCTTGTTCATTTTACTAGATCATAAGTATAAAACTTTTCATTACTCTTTCTGATTTTTTTTAGGCCACAGCTGAGCAACTTGCTCTGAATAATCTCATACATGGCAGAGAAAAGGAACCAGAAGATACAGAGCTAAAGTGCAAAATTTCACAGGTATTTCTTCAATATTTTGTCTTCCTTCAATTCAATTCTTACCTCATCCAATTGCGTAGCGCTCTCAGAAACTGCTGGTCTGATTTCAAGATAACTTGGGACGAAATAAGTGACGCTCTACAAAATGTGTTCCAAGTTATATTGATTGGTTGAAAAGCATGGTCACACAGCTGCATTAAAAAGGGGTGGTGAAATGGAATAGCTGAGAAAGCTCTTCCGCTTTGAAAAACTGTCAAATTTCTAAATATTTTACAAAAAGAAAAATGTTGATTTGCCTTCTTTCATTACATTACCTCTTTATCAACCCGGCCGGGTAGCTCAATTGGTAGCGTATCTGACTCGTGATCTGGAGGTCACGGGTTCGATACCCGGTTGCGGCGACATTCTTTCGGGCGATGTTTTCCATTGCCTCTCACCTCTGATCTATGCGAGAAAGTAGTCAGTGGCTTCGAAAGAATGTTGTGTAAGTACTGGTGTTGGAAAGCCAGGAAAACATGGGTAGGTGCACTGACCGCCGTGATATGACCAAAGCTGTTGAAAGCGGCGTTAAACTCCAAACAAACAAACAAACAAAAACCTCTTTATCATCCATCTTTCTTTACACTTGGACTAGATTGGTCATATTTATCTGACATGTCTTCATGCAGGTACTACACAATCCTAGGAAGACTGGCCTTTTAGTAATTTAGGCTACTTATTTTGATGACAAAGACGTGCAATATAACAATAAAAGGCTACTTTCTTGAAATTGGACACAACTTGGGATGTTTTATTAATTGATGAGGATAAACTGCCCTTTTCCCAAAAATATTTTGCATATTAAATTTTTTCCAAATACAATGTACAACAAATCCGCAGCCGATGACTTCGAGAACAAACATAAAAAAAAAGTCAAACCATAGTATAACTAATTAATAGAGATGAAACCATATATGGCAAAAGGTGATTTTACTTTTGCCACAACTTTTGCAGTGGTGTATGTGGGAATGGGTTAATCCTTTTGTGTTGCTTGTACTGTGTACTAAAAGAATTGTTTCAATGAGACAGTGTCCGACAAATCCATTGCCCGGAGCCCGCGGGCTACCACAATAATTGCCCGGGCTACTGTCATTTTCAAATGAAAGCCCGGCGGGCTACTGTTTATTCCCGTGTCTGGTAGCCCGGCTTAATTACTTACACACATGTCGTGTATAAACAGTGACTGTATGTTACATGCAAAAACACTCGCTGTGACCATAAACAAATCAATATCAGTAGGCGGAGTTACCAACCTGTCAGATCGAGTGGTTTCAGCCAACCGAATCGCTTCAGTAATAGTCAATTAACGTGATATATATACCCATTACGGCGGTCCAATCATTAGTGACCATTGTTCCCTGGTGTTAATCCATGAATGATTGCGAATAACCAATGAAATTCAAATATTCCCTTAAACGTATTTTGATCCATATTTCTACTTTCGGTATGCGATGTTTGCAAACTGGTGCAGACCGGTTCAGAAAGACGGAGAAGAAAATTGTCACCATGCAGAAGTTAATAAAATAAATTCGATCCAAATATTAAAGACAATACAATACGACCACTTCTAGATCTTATCTTGTCGTTAATCAAATATGAAACACCTTCATAATCGACATAGTATGCGATATGTCAAAGAAAATGTTTGGGATGAAATCTATAATGAATAATAAATGCCCAATCACGGCTTTGTTTACCAAAATTAATTAGCATAACCGGCGGGAAAAAAAATCATATGACTTAATAATTGCGATTTCATTGTAAGAAATGAGAAATTGGGTCAATGACGTTCACGACCCGACGACCCCGATCAAGAGTGGACCCCGATGTTTACATTCAACGCTGTTTACCGATTTCAAATTCTCAGTAGGGAACCATGATTAACATTGCGCAATTATCAAAATGGCGGCTATGTTGTGAATAATACCGTAACACATGAAACAAATTTAACGTGTTACATGTGTTACGGTATTATTCGCGTCATTGTTTTTGACAATATTTTATGATTTAACCCTTTCCCTCATACAACAATTCTGCAGCAGACGACTTTGAACATATTTTGTCAAAAAATAAAAAATATAATGGATAACCTATGACTAAGTGGAAAACATTGTGGTAAAAGGAGATATTGCTTGTTTTGATCAATTTCTTCTGTTGGCACTATGTTTTCAAAAAGCTGTCTGCTGCAGAGACGTCAGAGAGCGTCTATATGAGGGAACGGGTTAATAACTTCATTGAACCTGATAAATTTGACTTTTGGTTAATAAAATTGAATCTTATTTAATATGTCGTTCTTTGTAAAACTGACACTCGTATCGTATGCCCTGTTTCGGTGAGGGACCTAAATCGGTGACCTCCAATTTGAAGAGTTTATACTACATCATTTGATTTTTTGGTCTCAAGTTTAAACATTTCTGTCACTAGCTTTTAAATCTTTTGTAAATATGGATAAAATACATACATTTTATGCAGAATATTTCAAATAACCTAGTGAAAAGTAATCTTGAAAATCTTTAGTACCAATTTTCTCCTATATGTTAAGCTCTACCAAAAAGTATTTTTTCCAAATTATTTCATTTTTTTTTAACTGAATGCTGCACTTCAGGTCTTTTGCAACACAGTCATGTTATTTGAAATGGTCATTACCCTTAAATCATGTACATGGTGTGCTCTTAATATTATGTTTGTACAGAAGTAGAAAACAAAAATAATCATAAAACACTCATTGGCATCCGCGATATTTGGGGCTACCAGCTTCCAAATCTGGTAGCCCAATGGGCTACCAAACAATTCTGAAATTTGTCGGACACTGAATGAGACCATTTGTTTTGAGAACCCATATAATAGGGTTATTATATGTTCAAATAATACTACTCAATTTTTAAAATATTGTCAAAAAAAACATTGCTCAGAATGTTTTCAGTTCTGTATATAAATTGTTCAAAGATAAAATTAGCTCATGTAAAGCGGGTCAGAGCAAATTCCTTTTAACCCTTTCCTTCATATAGACACTTTCTGACGCCATTGCAGCAGGCAGCTTTTTGAAAACGTTGCAACAAACGAGCAATTTCTCCTTTTGTCACCATGTTTTCAACTGTTCAATTATTGTAATTTCATTTATAAGGAGTTTCCAATTTTGTTTGGGTATGTTTTCAACGTCTTCTGCTGCAAATTTGTTGTATGTGGGAAAGGGTTAATATCATATCGAGTAACACGTTAAACTGAATTCCTTTTCTATTTTTGATAGATTATGGAGCTGACAGGCTGCTCACAAGACAAGGCCGAGATTTCTCTTCATGATACCCAAAACGACATGGAAAAAGCTGTCAATATGGTCCTTGAAGGCAAAGCTGACGAGGTATGTAAAACCTTACACTTTAAGACTTTGTGTATAACTGACTGGTTATGTGAAAGTGATCATAGCTTCAATGACTTTTTGTGTCTCCTTCCTGTAGTGCAGGTAGACAATTAATGAGTAATAGCCTGTTGTCTGTCCATCATGCTTTGCATAAGTTGGTCATAACTTTGTTTCTGTTTTGTGGATTCACATGAAACTTTCGACAATGATGCCCACTGATCAGGAGAATGGAACAATACAAGAAATGTAACTAGTGTAGGCCGATTTTTAGCTCAACCGAGGCCGAAGTGTTCAAGATGAGCTATTGTGATCACGTTTTGTCTGTCATCCGTGCATCTTCAGAAATTACCTTGTTAACGCTCAGAAAGCAGCATTTTGCATCCAATCTTCGTTAAAGTTAATAAGAAGGCCTAAGTGAAGAAAAATCTTGTTAACACTCTTGAGACAGCATTTATTGCTAATGCAGCTTGGACCTTTATTGGAATGTTTGTCTTGATGATATCTAGGCCAAGTCTGAATACTGTTTTAAAACTAGGTAAAATTGAAGGGAAATCTTGTTAACACTCTTCAACTTGGGCATGTTTTGATGATATCTAGGTAAAGTTTGAATATGCGCCATTTTCAGTCAGAAACTAGGTCGCTAGGCCAAATTGAAGGAACATTTGGTTAACACACTAGAATATGCTGTATTCTGAACTTGAGCATATTTAAATTTTATCTAGGCCAAGTCATGAACAAAATCAAGGTCACTAAGCAAATTTGAAGGGAAATCTTTTTAATATTCTAGTAATATTTCCTGACAGCAAAATGAGTTATGTAGATAGCTTGTCACAGTTGTGGCCCGCAGAAAGCATAAGATTCTAGTCATATCACATATGTTTTAAGATTAATCTCACTTTGTCCATTTTTTGTGTGCAGCCATTTTTCACTGATTATCCAATTTCCTGTGCCACACGTGTTCCATGGAATTCTCTTGTGTTTAATAAACAATTAAACATAAATCTGATCCATATTTGTTAGTAGAAATAACTGAGTATAGTAAAAAACATCTCTTGGCTCCCTTAATTGATTTATGTAGTTATGCATTTGGTGGTTAACCTTGTAATCTTCAGAGAAATTGAAGTGTTTATTATGATAGTGAGATCTGCCTGTATGTATGTATGTAAACCCAAATGACAATTTGGCATTCAGTACCATATTTGAAAATACCCCATTGTCTTTGGGATTTAGCCAAAGGAAACATCTAAACCCTTTTCCATTAAACAAATCTGCAGCAGATGACTTTGAAAGTGTGATTATATGTAAATCAAAACTAGTGAAATATCTATTTATATAAATGAAAGTTTAACTATTTAATACAATTATATTCATTGTGGCAGAAGCAGAAACTGCACATAATTATTTTTAAAAGTGTCTGCTTCATAGGCATCAAAATGTTGGAAAGGGTTAAACAACTAGGTTATTAGGTCTAACTGAATTATCTTGACCCTTTCCCTCATACGACAATTCTGCAGCAGACGACTTTGAACATATTTTGTCAAAAAATAGAAAATCTCTGTAATTGATTGGATAACCTATGACTAAAAGTGGAAAACATTATGGCAAAAGGAGAAATTGCACGTCTTGTGCAATTTCTTCATTTGTCACTATGTTTTCAAATAGCCGTCTGCTGCAGACGCGTCAGAAAGGGTTAATGAATGAGTGTCTGATTTACTATTTGATAACATGCTGATAACATTTAAATTAATAAATGATTTTTTAAAATAAAAAAAATAAAATATTTATAATACTTTATAAAAAAGTAACAATTATAATTGAATTTTATTCAGAGCGAATGGCGAGAATCTGGTAAGAAAAAGAAGAAAGCACCAAAGCCGGAGCAGCCTTCTCAAGTCGTAGAGAACAATTTGGATAATAAACAAGATAGACGTGACAATAGAGATAAGATTGATATAGACAGTCAAGAGAGGGACAGGGAAGATCTCGACAACCATAGGGGCAACAGAGATATGTCAGACAGTTACAAACGACGGAGGAATGACAACAAACCTCCAAGATTATCGCGTGGACGAGGTCGACCTGACAGACCTGACAGACCTGACAGAGCTGGGGATAGACCCGAAAGAGAAAGAGAGGAAGATCGTGACTTTAATAAAGATAGAGGGTTTGAACGAGGGCGTGGCAGGGGTCGAGGAGGACGAGGGAGAGGACGGGGTGGTAGCAGCGGCATGTAAGTTTAGTAAAACATCATTTGACCAGGAGCCTAGATAAAGGGAAGTCTTTACTTTACAAAATCTGTCTTGTTATCAAACCAAATCCTTTTTTGTGGATAGTCAAACAGTGTTCAGGATCATAAATGATACAAACCTGCACACCTGAAAAGATTTTACTATTTTAATGGCAGTTGTGGTGTAGTGCCCTCTAGCCAGGGGACTAGATAATGAGGAGTAAACTGGTCTTTTCCCCCACACTATCTCTTATTACTCAAACAAACCCTATGTTGTGGGTAATCAAAAGAAATGACTCGCAACATAGGGTTTGAGTGTCAAATAAGGATTTTAGAACATGTAAAATGCCCCTCATCTAGAGCTCTGCCTAGCCTAGTACTTATTAGTTATCCAGGGATAATGTTCAGTTCTGTTGCTGTCATTTAACTGAATTCTGTTAAAAAACTGGACCCCAATTACCCTTTCCCACCCTTTAGACATATTTTGACGCATCTAGAGCAGACGACTTTTGAAAACTGGCAAAAGGAGAAATTGCTCATCATGAGCTATTTCCACCTTTGTCACAATGTTTTCAGCACTATTTGAAAATTATACTTGCATTTATGGAGATTTTCCATTCTTTTGCCCACATGTTTTGTTGTATGTGGGAAAGTGTTAAATGGATAATAAACCATTTTTGACATGTTTTCAGCAATTTTCGTGGTGCAGGAGCACGCTTCGAGAAGCCTGCAACAACATTTGATAATGGGCCTCAGATAGACACATGGACAAATGAAACTGCTGTGATAGGAGAGAAGGAACCAAAAAGTAAGAGACTTACCCATTTAATCCTCTCTTTGAAACAGGACCACTTCTTATGCCCTATATATAAATGTAGACAACATATGACTACATTGAATAGTTTCTCCTTTTTCCACAATGGATTTATTTTTAATGATCTAGAATATTCATATTTTTCCATGTGAAAAGAAATGATGAACAACAAAATATATCCAAAAGACTCAAAAGATTTCCATAAATCTGTCCAAGTCTGATGGCTCACAATGGGTCACATCAGGTATATGTTATTGAGTATTTGTGACTGGTGTTCTACCTGTGTATCCATGCGTTGCCATCCACATGTACACTGTGACAGTAAGGCCAGATGAACAACTGGCCCTCTAACATATTTTAAAAATAGTGTATAACATTCCATACTGATGGTTCTCTTAGCAACACATGATGAGCCTGTTTGATCTTTTCGCTTTGTCAACAGTTAGAAAAAATCCAGTTATTTTATATATCTTTTAGCTCACCTGTGCAAGTGCTCAAGGTGAGCTATTGTGATCACATTTTGCCCGGTCGTCGTGCGTCGTCAACAATTGCCTTGTTAACACTCTCCAAGCTACATTTTACATCTGATCTTCATGAAAGTTTATCAGGACATTCATCTCCATCAAATCTTGGACAAGTTCGAAACTGGGCCATATGAGGTCAATAGGTGTAATTGAAGGGAAATCTTGTTAACACTCTGGATGCTGTATTAACTTAAGCATGTTAAAACTTGATCTGAATTTTTTTTCTTGATGATATGTATGCAAATTTTGAATATTGGTCATGCCAGCTAATGAAAAAAAAGTAGAAGTGCAGTGAAGTGATTTAAGATATATACTCGAGGGATAAATCGACGGAATCCCGTTTTTGACATAACTTTTTGCAGGACCTTCGTATTATGAAGTTATTCACCAAACTTTTATACTTGAATACTTGTATTTGACTATGGCGGGTCTTAGTCTGATGTGAAGCTAGTCTAGGTCTTCTAAATTCGAAATGTCTGGATGGTGGTAAAGGGTTAAGTTTGTTTCAGTGAAAGTTCGGATGAAATGTTATATTTGATGTTTTTGTATCATTTTAGTTTCAAATTGGGGCGACACTAAAGATGACTGGAATGAAGACATAGACAGCTGGTCTGGCAGTGTAAGTACACTTAAGTTACATAAAGAGGTACATAACTTTATCATACTTTTATTGGAATTAGAATCATCTCATTGTTCTTCAATCCCAGTCTGCTGTCTTCAGTATGCGTGAAATTCTCTTTGCCTCAGACAAATGACTTCTGAAACATTGTGACAAAAGGAGAAATGACTCATTATGAAAGATTTCTGCTTTTGCCACAATGTTTTCAACTCGATTCAATTATCATACTTTCATTTACTGGAGTCTGTCAAAGGTTGAGTCTAATTCACTCAATACAATAGATTGGATGAACGTTTACAAGTTGAAATTATTTTTGTTTATATTAACCCTTTCCCTCATACGACAATTTTGTAGCAGACGACTTTGAACATATTTTGTCATAAAGTAGAAATTCTCTATAATTGAACGGATAACCTATGACTAAAAGTGGCAAAAGGAGAAATTGCTTGTTTTGAGCAATTTCTTCTTTGGTCACTGTTTTCAAGAGGCGTCTTATGAGGGAAAGGGTTAACTGATAAATTGATGCTGTGTAATAAATGGATAATTTTACTATAAAATGGTAAAATTACTTTATTACTTGTCTGTTTTTCAAGGAAAAAAAGTCTGGGTAATGTTGTACGTTGTCACAAAACTTAAACCTTTCCTCAGAACTCAAAAACGTTCCAACACTTTATGAAACTTGGTACACATGTTCCTAGGAACTATATGCATGTATATGCCCAAGTCACATAACTCTGGCTTTAATAATTATTCAGTAATGGCATTTTTTTCAACCTTGAAAAAAGCAGATGAGCATTGGCGTTCACTTGTGGCTCTTTTGTTTAACTTTGTTAGCAAAAAGTTTAATTTTTCGTGAATTTTATACGTGCATAAATCTTTGTTAAACATTCATATTTGGCCTACACCTATTTGAGGGTAAAGCTCTTTCAATGCCATGATCATCTCAGTTTGACCTTTTACCTAGATTACGGTCATACTTAGTAATTACGTTAAAGACTTATTTATTTATTTCACATTGATTGTGAAACAAGCTTTGAGGCTATATTAATCATGCCAGATGTCTGCTTCATGGAGAAATTACCAGTACTTGCGCCGTTTGTGTGGGAAAAATCCCAAAGACAAAGCCCACTCATCACAGGATTCGAATCCAGGACCTTTAGTATGAGAAGCTTATGCTCTTACACTGCACCTGTCTGTCTGTCACAATTAAGTAATTTTCTCTTTCTTGGCATGCTCTGTTGGCTACTTACAACTCTCGTTTCTTTTCAGCTTGCAGAAACAAAGGTATTTACAGCTAGTGCAACTAATGTTTCGGAACCACAAAATTCTGTGCCATTGCCGGTCGAAAATGCATTATCCAACACGTAAGTTTCTAGCTAAGCATTTGAATTTATGAAATACATCTAGGTTCCGATTTTTAGCTCTACTGGCCAAAGGCCAGAAGGGCTTATGTCGTGGCGATTTGTCCGTAGTCCGTGCGTGCGTAAGTAAACAATTTCTTGTTAACACGATAGTCTTCATGCCCATGCATGACTGGATTATGGCCCTTGAAATGGTCAAAATTGCTATAAAAGAGCTTGTTAACACGATACAGTCTTCACTTTTGATTGTATCTCAACCAAACTTATAGAGTAGTTAGATATCTAAGAGAGCTCGGTTCCTTTCGAAAACCAGCCAGATCCACCTATGCATGACTGGATTATGGCCCTTGAAATGGTCAAAATTGCTATAAAAGAGCTTGTTAACACGATACTGTCTTTATTTTTAGCTCACCTATGCACGAAGTGCAAGGTGAGCTTTTGTGATCACTGAATGTCTGTCTCCGTCTGTTAACAATTTCCTACAAATGACTTCTTCTACTAAACCAATGGACAGATTTCAAAATAACTTCACAGGAATGGTCCTTAGGTGGTCCCCTTTCAAAGTTGTTCAAAGAATTTAAAAGAAAATTATTTTGCACAAATGTTCCTTAGGGCACCCTCTACCAAGATTGTTCAGATATTTCCGATCCGTTGAAAAACATGGCCGCAAGGGGGCGGGGCTTGTTTTCCTTATATGTGCATTGTTAAAACTTAAAAAAATCTTCTTGTTCAAAAGTACTGGCCAGATTTCAAAATAATTTCACAGAAATGGTCCTTAGGTGGTTCCCTTTCAAAGTTGTTCAAAAAATTTCATTCCAAGTAGAACTTTGGTTGCTGCAGCATGAGAAAAGTGGAAAATTGCCAAATCTTAAAAAATGTTCTTGTTCATAAGTGTTGGCCCGATTTAAAAATTATTTTGCACAAATGTTCCTTGGGGCACCCCCTACCAAGCTTGTTCAAATATTTCCGATCTGTTGAAAAACATGGCCGCAAGGGGGTGGGGCTTGTCCTTATATTTATAGAGTTTGAAACTTTGAAAACTATTGAAGTTCTATTAAATCATTGTTTATTGTATCTCAACCAAACTTATACAGTAGTTAGATATCCATGAGAGCTTGATTCCTTTCGAAAAAAAGCCAGATCCGCCCCATGCATGACTGAATTATGGCCCTTGAAATTGTCAAAATTGCTATAATAGGGCTTGTTAACATGATACAGTCCTTATTTTTTATTGTATCTCAATCAAACTTATACAGTAGTTAGATATCCATGAGAGTTTGGTTCATTTCTAAAAAATGGCCAGATCTACCCATGCATGGCTGGATTATGGCCCTTGAAATTGGCAAAATTGCTATAATACAGCTTGTGAACACAATAGAGCTTCCATTTACTATCTGATCTTCACCAAACTTAGATGGTATTTGAATATTGATGACATATTGGTTCCTTTTGAAACAAGCCAGATCAATGCCAGTAGAGCATAGGCCCTCATGGGCCTCTTGTTTATCCAGAAGCTATGCAGTGCATTGCTGTTTTTGTCCAAAAATGCAAATAGAATACACAATGTGCTGTCCTCGTCCGGTAGGGGACTTTTGTATTGCTTGCAATACGACATAAACTTGTTTTACATATCATGCTTTATATGACGCAAACAACAATGGCGAACAAAGTAGACCAAGATAAGCTTGCATATTTTGTGTAGTCTAATCTTGGTCTATATTTACACATCTTTGCAGTAGATAAAGGATGAAGTAGAATTTGAAAAGAAATACTACCAGTCTTCGCAATCCAGATGAACTATCTTTTTGGATTTGCCATGAGGAAAGCCTCAAGTGACCCTCGTGCAAATGCAGTCTCATCTGAGCTTTTCTATATGTTATTTTGACTGGTTTTTACTCCTTGCTGAAATAAACTTTAAAGTGTTTTGCTGCTAGTCTAAGGCCATTATACTGTTACGAGCCCGTGGTTATCTCCAATGACTCTTGAGGGTAGCTGGACGGTCTATGGTTTTAACTCTCGAAAAGTAATAACGGATGGCAAGTTTGGGGATCTTTCCTTAACTAGTACTAATAGGGGTGGACTCCAGTATAATGATAGTACTTAACAAAAATATCTTGGATAGAAATAAGCGGAATAAGATAAGAGAAGAAATTTATCAATAATTTATTAATGCATAGAATGTAAACTTAAAATGAGAGATGATCAGGATGATAATACAAGATATAGAAAATAAACACTAATAAGACAGATGCTGACAAGGTATTTCTTAATATAATACTGCAAATAACAATCAGTTGACTAATCTTCTAACCAATAACTTTTGAGCTTAAAGTGATGATATTCTTTTTCCTTTAAATCTTAATATAAACTACTTAAAATTATCCTTATGCAACTAACGCTTCTTTTGAGTGAAATGTAAAAATGGAAATGAAGTAAAATAGAAAATAAGTTTACTAAGGAAAAGTGAGCAAAATCAACCCTAACCTAAGAAAATAAAAATCGGAGTCCTCGAACGCGCCCGAGAGCGGGGTTTATATAGTCGCCTGCTGCACACAGCATAGGCGGGAATCCCACAACGTCCCGCATTTCCACCGATGCGGGATGCACACAATAGTTTGACAGCTCGCATCCGCGAGCCCCTCCCACTATAGCGAGCATCCATTGCAAATTAGGTCAATTCTACTACTTTTCCCACTAAAACTAGTTTTGCACCTTAGAATAACAAATTGAGTTAAATATAACAAGTTATATACAAACAAACTAATAGCAATTGTATAATTACCACAATTGATGGAGAAATCTGCCTTTATTCAATGATTCTTGTAACTAGGTAAACAATCCCATAATCCACTGCATATGCAAATGAGTTAAAATGGCGCCGATCACGTTCGTACCAGGAAATAATGGATCGAAAAGGACCGTAAAGCGTAATTGACTGCGCCATGCAGCTAACTCGGTAACCAATGTTTTCAACTAGTGTAAAAGCAAACATCCATGACTGAGTTAGGAAGATGTGCCAAATAATAACGACTTATTTCACAAATTGCAAGCGTTCCGTTCCCAATAATTTTCGTAACCAATATAGAATTTATACGTAAAATCTGATTTGCTACAATACCTTAAACCCTTTCAAACATACAGGCGCTTTGTGATGCCTCTGCAGCAGAGGCCATTTGAATACGATTGTGACAAAAAGTTTTTAACTTAGTCTATAATTGTTCTTTCATTTATAGAGATTCTCCATATTTTTTGCCTAGCTGTTTTCAAAGTTATTTGCTTTTTTGTATGTGTGAAAGGGTTAAAAGTGTAAAACTCCAGTTCATCTGATGCAGCTTATCAATTTTGATGGTGTTTCCAGATTTGACCTTGGAGTGCTCTATCCCAAACATCATCCACAAAATGATATCAGTGCAGAAGCCAGTTACATAACACAGTTTAACCAGCAGGCTACAGAGTCAATCAAGAATTCCATTGGCGTAAGTAGTTGGCTTTTGTTTATTCAGATGTCTAAAATAAGGAGAGGTTTACAGTTCTTTACCCTACAATATATTTCTTTATTAACAGGCGCAAGTAGTTGGCTATTGTTGATAGTGCTTTGGCCTACAACATATCCAAAGACTTGATGAATGGTAGTAAAGGCTGCCTGCCTGCCTTGGAGCTGAGTGTTGCGGGGTTGATATTACGACAGACTGGCTGGTGTCAGAATAAATTGACCAGTAGTACTGGTAACTTACCCAGGAAACACTGTGATATAAAATGTGTTGAAAGCAGCGTTACACTCCAATCAATCAACCTACAACAAATTTGTTAATTGAACCGAACCGTATGCTGTTTGTTCTAAAATGAATTGTCTCATTAAGACGATTCTTTTGATTACCCACAACATAGGGTTGGTTATACGATAAAATAAGGATTTTAGAACATGCAAAATGCCCCTTATCTAGAGCTGGTTTATTTATTGAGTTGTCTATCTGTAAGGTAGGATGACATTTGGGTATCACATCTCCTTTATTTGTATTTCATAGTTTGCCTTGTAGGAATCTGCCGTGCTTAGCGTCGGGGATTTGAAATCTGGCCTCTCAGGTTCGATCCTCATTTTCGGTCATGGTGGATTACCTTTGGTCAAGGCACATTTCCTAGACGTGTACTAATTTGTTTACCCAAGCATCAAGTATTGCTGTGATTTAACTGAAATTATGTTGAAAGCTGCGTTATACTCAAATAAAACAATTTGTCAATTATAGGGATTGCTTATTGGCAGGTGATATTTGTGTTCCTTCCAATATCCTTGATTGTTGGTTTTAAACCATTGAAAGAAAAAGGAAAAATAATTGTTATGACATTACCTTTGTGCAGTAATCTTTGTCTACTTTGTTTTCTAGAATCATTGATTAGCAGACCATGTCATAAATGTAAAAGAACATGAAAGAAATGGAATAATATGATTAATACCATCATTTTTTCGTGATTTTCAGATTGGCTCAGGGTCCAGTTCAATTTCATCTCAGACTGTGTCCAATGTGAGTGCCCTTGTATCTCTACAGCAGAACGCTGTTCTACATGAAAACATGGGAACTAGTTTGACAGCCAATGAGCTCACAGCCAATGGTCTGGGTGTAACAAGTTTGGGCACAAGCAGTCTTGGTGGATCTGGTATGGGCGGCAATGCAATGGGCGGTCAGAGTCTCGGAGGAAACAATTTTGGGGGAGCAAATGGATTGGGAGGTACAAGTCTTGGGAATAGCTTGACACAGGCCAATCTACCGGTGAATACATTAACAGGAAGTGCTATGAACTCCACAAATCTGAGTGTGAATAATTTGACTGGTACAGGATTAAATGGGACTGGACTGACTGGGTCCCTGACACAGTCTATTAATGCAGTCTCAAGTGGAATTCCATCGGTGTCTGCATCTCAGAATGCATTGTTGCAACAACGAACGAAGCCACAGAGATCAAAGCTGCCGCCACCTTCAAAGGTAAATCAAATTTTTTAACATTTGCTACAAATGTATGGGATGGTCTTTTCAACAAACACTTGTTTTAATAATTGTTGTCCAAGTTATTTGTTGGCTGTCATGCCAAAATTTCAACAATTAGTTTTTAGCTCGCCAGTACGAAGTACAGGAGAGCTTATGTGTTACCCCCGGCGGTGGCGTAGACACCTAGGTTTAAGGTTTGTGTTTAAGGTTTTCATTTGAGTTTTAAGGGTTTATACCTTTAGCAACCATTTGTCATCCATCTACGCACACCACTACACCCGTCCTGACCCTGGGTCAAGGTCAAGGTCATTTCTACTTGGTTCAGTTACAAGGTTTAAGGTTTGCGTTTAACGTTTAACATATCACTCTGCATTCACTATTATGACATTGATTGCTTTCATATTTAGTTTATACATTTACGAACTATTGGTCATCCATCTACGCACACCACTACACCCGTTCTGACCCTGGGTCAAGGTCAAGGTCATTTCTACTTGGTTCAGTTACAAGGTTTAAGGTTTGCGTTTAACGTTTTACATGTCACTCTGCAGTCACTATTATGACATTGATTGGTTTCATATTTAGTTGTTACCCCCGGCGTCGTCGGCGGTGGCGTAGACACCTAGGTTTAAGGTTTGGGTTTAAGGTTTGTGTTTAAGGTTTTCATTTGGGTTTTAAGGGTTTATACCTTTAGCCAGTGTCCGACAAATTTCAGAATTGTTTGGTAGCCCACTGGGCTACCAGATTTGGAAGCTGGTAGCCCGAAATATCGCGGATGCCAATGAGTGTTTTATGATTATTTTTGTTTTCTACTTCTGTACAAACATAATATTAAGAGCACACCATGTACATGATTTAAGGGTAGTGACCAATTCAAATAACATGACTGTGTTGCAAAAGACCTGAAGTGCAGCATTCAGTTAAAAAAAAATGAAATTTGGAAAAGGACTTTTTGGTGGAGCTTAACAGATATGAGAAAATTGGTACTAAAGTTTTTCAAGATTATTTTTCACTAGGTTATTTGAAATATTCTGCATAAAATGTATGTATTTTATCCATATTTACAAAAGATTTAAAAGCTAGTGACAGAAATGTTTAAACTTGAGACCAAAAAATCAAATGATGTAGTATAAACTCTTCAAATTGGAGGTCACCGATTTAGGACCCTCACCGAAACAGGGCATACGATACGAGTGTCAGTTTTACAAAGAACGACATATTAAATAAGATTCAATTTTATTAACCAAAAGTCAAATTTATCAGGTTCAATGAAGTTATTAACCCTTTCCCTCATATAGACGCTCTCTGACGTCTCTGCAGCAGACAGCTTTTTGAAAACATAGTGACAACAGAAGAAATTGATCAAAACTTAGCAATAGCTCCTTTTACCACAATGTTTTCCACTTAGTCATAGGTTATCCAATATTATTTTTTTTTTGACAAAATATGTTCAAAGTTGTCTGCTGCAGAATTGTTGTATGAGGGAAAGGGTTAAATAAAATATCGTCAAAAACAATGACGCGAATAATTCCCGATACATGAAACACGTTAAATTTGTTTCATGTGTTACCGTATTATTCACAACATAGCCGCCATTTTGATATTAAATTGCGCAATGTTAATCATGGTTCCCTACTGAGAATTTGAAATCGGTACACAGCGTTGAATGTAAACATCGGGGTCCACTCTTGATCCGGGTCGTCGGGTCGTTAACGTCATTGACCCAATTTCTCATTTCTTCCAATGAAATCGCAATTATTAAGTCATATGATTTTTTTTCCCGCCGGTTATGCTAATTAATTTTGTTAAACAAAGCCGTGATTGGGCATTTATTATTCATTATAGATTTCATCCCAAACATTTTCTTTGATATTACGAATACTATGTCGATTATGAAGGTGTTTCATATTTGATTAACGGCAAGATAAGATCTAGAAGTGGTCGTATTGTATTGTCTTTAATATTTGGATCAAATTTATTTTATAAACTTCTGCATGTCGACAATTTTCTTCTCCGTCTTTCTGAACCGGTCTGCACCAGTTTGCAAACATCGCATACCGAAAGTAGAAATATGGATCAAAATACATTTAAAGGAATATTTGAATTTCATTGGTTATTCGCAATCATTCATGGATTAACACATAGCCCCAGGGAACAATGGTCACTAATTATTGGACCGCCGTAATGAGTATATATATCACGTTAATTGACTATTACTGACGCGATTCGGTTGGCTGAAACTACTCGATCTGGGTGGGTAACTCCGCCTACTGATATTGATTTTTTTATGGTCACAGCGAGTGGTTTTCGCATGTAACATACAGTCACTGTTTATACACGACATGTGTGTAAGTAATTAAGCCGGGCTACCAGACACGGGAATAAACAGTAGCCCGCCGGGCTTTCATTTGAAAATGACAGTAGCCCGAGCAATTATTTTGGTAGCCCGCGGGCTCCGGGCAATGGATTTGTCGGACACTGCTTTAGCAACCATTTGTCATCCATCTACGCGCACCACTACACCCGTCCTGACCCTGGGTCAAGGTCAAGGTCATTTCTACTTGGTTCTACTTGGTTCAGTTACAAGGTTTAAGGTTTGCGTTTAACGTTTAACATATCACTCTGCATTCACTATTATGACATTGATTGCTTTCATATTTAGTTTATACATTTAGGAACTATTGGTCATCCATCTACGCACACCACTACACCCGTTCTGACCCTGGGTCAAGGTCAAGGTCATTTCTACTTGGTTCAGTTACAAGGTTTAAGGTTTGCGTTTAACGTTTAACATATCACTCTGCATTCACTATTATGACATTGATTGCTTTCATATTTAGTTTATACATTTAGGAACTATTGGTCCATCTACGCACCCCACTACACCCGTCCTGACCCTGGGTCAAGGTCAAGGTCATTTCTACTTGGTTCTGTTATATGGTTTAAGGTTTCTGTTTAACATATCACTCTGCATGCATTATTATGACATTGATTGCTTTCATATTTAATTTATACGTTTATGAACTATTGGTAATCAATCTACGCACACCACTACACACTTCCTGACCCTGTGTCAAGGTCAAGGTCATTTCTGGTTCTGTTACAAGGTTTAAGTTTTACTTTATAAACAGCACCCCTAGGCGAGCTCCATTGTCATCTGACAATTCTTGTTATGTGGTCCTTTCTTCCTTCAAACGCCATATCTACACAAGGTTTTTTTTGGTGGTCAAAATGCTTACCAACTCATTGAAATTAAATTTTAAAATTCACTGTTCAGAAATTGTTTGGTCATTAGCTTACCTGTGCGCGAAGTGCTTAAGGCAAGTTATTGTGATCACATTTTGTCCGGCGTCAACAATAACCTTGTTAACTCTCTACGGGCTACATTTTGTATCTGATGTTCATGAAAGTTTATCAGAATATTCATCTCAACTGAGCCATATGAGGTCAAAAACTAGATCACTAGGTCAAATTGAAGGAAAATCTTTTGAACACTCTGGAGGCCACATTTTAATTGAGCATGTTGAACCTTTATCAAGATGTTAGTCTTGGAGATAGGCCAAGCTCGAATATGGGTCACATCGGGTCAAAAAAGTAGGTCACTAGGCCAAATTGAAGGACAATCTTGTTAACACTCTAAAAGCTGCAATTTTGCTTCAGCAGTTTGATATTCTGTCAGAATGTTTGTCTTAATGATATCTAGGTCTAGTTTGAATATGGGTCATACTGGGCCATATGAGGTCAAATTGAAGGGAAATCTTGTTAACACTCTGGAGGCTGCATTTTTAACTTGAAAATATTTTAACTTCATCAAAATGATTGTCTTGATAATATGTAGGCCAAGTTTGAATGAATATGGGTCATGTGCGGTCAAAAACTAGGTCATACGGCCAAATCTAAGGAAAATCTTTTTGTCACTAGGCTAAACTGAAGGAAAATCTTTTCAACATTCTGGAGACTGCATTTTTTATTTCAGCAGTTTGAGACTTTGTCATGTGTTTTGCATAAGAAATCTCATTGCATAACTCAGGTGAGCGATCTAGGGCCATCATGGCCCTCTTTTATGTTATATAAAATTTACATATTTGAAATAACACTTTGACCTAAAGAAATTTTTCACTGGTCCAAACAAAAATTTACTGGCCATGAACAATAAGGACCACTGCGTATTTTGAAGACTGCTCACCATGGATGCAAGCTGATGTGGATCTGCATTATTCGCAATAGCATAAATTTAAGAAACTCCTGATAAGCAGTTTACATTTAGATCAGACAGCATGTCAAATTGCTTGAGCTCGAGATAAGGGGCATTTTGAATGTTCTAAAATCCTTAAGCGTCTTCCAAAAACCCTATGTTGTGGGCGTACAAAAAAGTACTCGCAACATAGATTCTAACGAGATATTATGAAAGCATGACCTGTTTACTCTTGACTTATCTAGTCCTCTGATTGCCTGAAAGATCTTTATCTACATTGGATAAAAAGTCCTATTGTTGGTCAGTCCATGTACTCATGTAGTAATGACCCTTGACCTTATTTGATGACTTCAATGTTGAATGGTTTTTAACTATTATTTGAAATCCACTGACTGTATGAATGAGTAATGCAATATTGACAATATAATTAACAAAAGATAAATTGCTGATTAAGAGCGTTTCTTTTTTTTGCAACAATGTTTTAAAATTGTGTTTTCTGCAGTTGATATATTTAGTGACAGATCTTAGGATAAAAGGAGCATGTGAAAATTACTAGTGTCTGCATGGAGAAATTAAACGTATGCAATCTTATTGTTTTGTTATTATTTTTCTTGAGGTGTTGCTCATTAAATTTTAATGTGTTGTTTCAGATTCCAGCCTCAGCCGTTGAAATGCCTGGTCATATGATGACTACACTCGATGTACAGTTTGGTAACTTGGAGTTTGGAACAGAGAGCTCACCGTTTTCTTTTGGAGGAAATGAATCTGTATCAAGTGCATTTTCTAGTACTGCTTCAAGCAGGTAAGCTACTTATAGCATGGTCATGCTTTGTAGAGTGAGACCAAGTCTGTTTTGAAGTGGTAGAATGACAGGGTGTGGGAGGTTGCTGGGTCAATCTCCACCCCAGTCAGGTGATACAAAAGACTTTAAAATGGTAGTAATGGCTCTCCGGTCTCCCTACTTGGCATTCAGGATTGTGAGGTTTGCATTATGTCTGACTTGCTGGTGTCTGGAAAAAAGGGACCAGTAGTGATGGTAACTTTCCCAGGGAACACTGATATAACTGAAACATTGTTGAAAGCAGCGTAAAACACCATGCACATTTGGCAGGATAACACAACCGTTGTCTATCTATGATTCTTTTACTTACTGACCTTTTTTCAGACAACATTCTAAATATATGTGAGAATTTGAATTATTAATCTCTTTAATTGTTTGTGCTTTGTATTATATTATTATTGTCTGCTTGATAAATGGAAAATGTAAGCAATAAAATGTAAAGCAATCTAATATATATACACAATTAAATGCGTGAGTAAAATTAAGCACAATTAATTCTAGGGACAGGTCTGATTTAAATAGGCTCTCGAGCAAATCTTACTTTGACTGATTTTGTGTATGACATGGTCGATAAAGCATAATTTTTCAATCTACTTCAAGTCCATCCACCATCAATCACAACAATGCTCAAATCGGTCAGGTGCCATTAACTAAAGGGAACGACTCTATGATCCCTTCAACTATCATGTCACAGAACAACCTTGAACAAAACTCTCCGAGAAATAATACTCTCTATCAGACGACGTACACAACCCCGACCAAGCAGACACCAACCGAGAACAATACAGGGGTATGTAAAGAATTGTAATTAATTTTTTATGTGATGTAGACTAATTTAGATAAGTAAAGAAGAAATGGCATGGTTTGGGGAACATATCAGGCTGTTAGTAGTATTTAACATGTGTTCCTGGGAATGGTCTGATCTCAACGTTCTAATGGACAATTAATTGTTATCAGACATTTTATTGAAGGATAACTTAATAATGATTGTTTTGATTTGAAAAAAGAATATTTCATGTATTCTTAAGATCTATTAATCTAGAGCTGTTCCATATAAATACTAGTATTTGGTTATTCCCTGAAACAAAATGGTTGTTTAAACTTATGATTTCATAATGATGAAAGTGCGGGTGTCCCGAAGTTAGCCATTATATGTGGGCTATTGTTTGTGTGTAGATGTGACTTTGATGTGCATGCGGTCTGTCGGTTACACACATACAGGAAGAAAACTGTATTTCTGATACAAACCTATTATGCAAATCTATTTATATTGTACTTAATGTTTGATTTTAATGTAACTGTTGATAGTGCAGGGGTCCCGAAGTTAGCCATTATATGTGGGCTATTGTTTGTGTGTAGATGTGACTTGATGTGCATGTATTATGACGGTTACACACAAACAGGCAGAAAACTGCATATATCTGATCCAATTCTATTTTGCAAATCTGTTTATATTGTACTTAATGTTTGATTTCAATGTAACTGATGATAGTGCAGGGGTCCCGAAGTTAGCTATTACATGTGGGCTATTGTTTGTGTGATGATGTGACTTTGATGTGCATGTGGTATGTCGGTTACACACATACAGGCAGAAAACTGCGTTTCTGATACAAAACCTTTTTCTATTGTGCTTATTGTTTGATTTCAATGTAACTGATGAAAGTGCAGGGGTCCCGAAGTTAGCTATTACATGTAGGCTATTGTTTGTGTGTAGATGTGACTTTGATGTACATGTGGTATGTCGGTTATACACATACAGGCAGAAAACTGCATTTCTGATGCAAATCTATTTCTATTGTAATTAATGTTTGATTTCAATGTAACTGAAAGTGCAGGGGTCCCGAAGTTAGCTATTATATGTGGGCTATTGTTTGTGTGTTGATGTACATGGGGTATGTCGGTTATACACATACAGGCAGAAAACTGCATTTCTGATGCAAATCTATTTCTATTGTACTTAAATGTTTTATTTCTATATAACTGATGAAAGTGCAGGGGTCCCGAAGTTAGCTATTATATGTGGGCTATTGTTTGTGTGTTGATGTGACTTTGATGTACATGTGGTATGTCGGTTACACACATACAGGCAGAAAACTGCGTTTCTGATATAAATCTATTTCTATTGTACTTAATGTCTGATTTCAATGTAACTGAAAGTGCAGGGGTGCCGAAGTTAGCCATTATATGTGGGCTTTGTTTGTATGTAGATGTGACTTTGATGTACATGTGGTATGACGGTTATACACATACAGGCAGAAAACTGCATTTCTGATACAAACCTATTTTGCAAATCTATTTATATTGTACTTAATGTTTGATTTTAATGTAACTGATGATAGTGCAGGGGTCCCGAAGTTAGCTTTTACATGTGGGCAATTGTTTGTGTGTTGATGTACATGTGGTATGTCGGTTATACACATACAGGCAGAAAACTGCATTTCTGATCCAAATCCATTTTTCAAATCTATTTATATTTTACTTATTGTTTGATTTCAATGTAACTGATGAAAGTGCAGGGTTCCCGAAGTAAGCTATTACATGTGGGCTATTGTTTGTGTGTTGATTTAAATTTGATGTGCATGTGGTATGTCGGTTACACACATACAGGCAGAAAACTGCGTTTCCGATACAAAAGCTTTTTCTATTGTACTTATTGTTTGATTTCAATGTAACTGATGAAAGTGCAGGGGTCCCGAAGTTAGCCATTACATGTGGGCTATTGTTTGTGTGTAGATGTGACTTTGATGTACATGTGGTATGTCAGTTACACACATACAGACAGAAAACTGCATTTCTGATACAAATCTATTTCTATTGTACTTAATGTTTGATTTTAATGTAACTGATGATAGTGCAGGGGTCCCGAAGTTAGCTATTACATGTGGGCTATTGTTTGTGTGTAGATGTGACTTTGATGTACATGTGGTATGTCGGTTACACACATACAGGCAGAAAACTGCATTTCTGATGCAAATCTATTTCTATTTGTACTTAATGTTTGATTTCAATGTAACTGATGAAAGTGCAGGGGTCCCGAAGTTAGCTAATACATGTGGGCTATTGTTTGTGTGTTGATGTGACTTTGATGTGCATGTGGTATGTCGGTTACACACATACAGGCAGAAAACTGCGTTTCTGATATAAACCTATTTTGCAAATCTATTTATATTGTACTTAATGTCTGATTTCAATGTAACTGATGAAAGTGCAGGGTCCTGAAGTTAGCTTTTCCATGTGGGCTATTGTTTGTGTGTTGATGTGCATGTGGTATGTCTGTTATACACATACAGGCAGAAAACTGCATTTTTGATGCAAATCCATTTTTCAAAGATCTATTTATATTGTACTGAATGTTTGATTTCAATGTAACTGATCACAGTGCAGGGGTCCCGAAGTTAGCTATTACATGTGGGCTATTGTTTGTGTGTAGATGTGACTTTGATGTACATGTGGTTATCGGTTATACACATACAGGCAGAAAACTGCATTTCTGATGCAAATCTATTTCTATTATACTTAATGTTTGATTTCAATGTAACTGATGAAAGTGCAGGGGTCCTGAAGTTAGCTAAAACATGTGGGCTATTGTTTGTGTGTTGATGTGACTTTGATGTACATGTGGTATGTTGGTTACACACATACAGGCAGAAAACTGCGTTTCTGATTCAAATCTTTTTTTATTGTACTTAATGTTTGATTTCAATGTAACTGATGAAAGTGCAGGGGTCCCGAAGTTAGCTAATACATGTTGGCTATTGTTTGTGTGTAGATGTGACTTTGATGTACATGTGGTATGTCTGTTACACACATACAGGCAGAAAACTGCATTTCTGATACAAATCTATTTTTCAAATCTATTTATATTGCACTTAATGTTTGATTTCAATGTAACTGATGAAAGTGCAGGGGTCCCGAAGTTAGCTATTACATGTGGGCTATTGTTTGTGTGTAGATGTGACTTTGATGTGCATGTGGTATGTCGGTTACACACATACAGGCAGAAAACTGCGTTTCTGATACAAATCTATTTTTCAAATCTATCTATATTGTACTTATTGTTTGATTTCAATGTAACTGATGAAAGTGCAGGGGTCCCGAAGTTAGCTATTACATGTGGGCTATTGTTTGTGTGTAGATGTGACTTTGATGTACATGTGGTATGTCGGTTATACACATACAGGCAGAAAACTGCATTTCTGATGCAAATCTATTTCTATTGTACTTAATGTTTGATTTCAATGTAACTGATGAAAGTGCAGGGGTCCCGAAGTTAGCTAATACATGTGGGCTATTGTTTGTGTGTTGATGTGACTTTGATGTACATGTGGTATGTTGGTTACACACATACAGGCAGAAAACTGCGTTTCTGATTCAAATCTTTTTTTATTGTACTTAATGTTTGATTTCAATGTAACTGATGAAAGTGCAGGGGTCCCGAAGTTAGCTAATACATGTTGGCTATTGTTTGTGTGTAGATGTGACTTTGATGTGCATGTGGTATGTCGGTTACACACATACAGGCAGAAAACTGCGTTTCTGATACAAATCTATTTTTCAAATCTATTTATATTGCACTTAATGTTTGATTTCAATGTAACTGATGAAAGTGCAGGGGTCCCGAAGTTAGCTATTACATGTGGGCTATTGTTTGTGTGTAGATGTGACTTTGATGTGCATGTGGTATGTCGGTTACACACATACAGGCAGAAAACTGCGTTTCTGATACAAATCTATTTTTCAAATCTATCTATATTGTACTTATTGTTTGATTTCAATGTAACTGATGAAATTGCAGGGGTCCCGAAGTTAGCTATTACATGTGGGCTATTGTTTGTGTGTAGATGTGACTTTGATGTACATGTGGTATGTCGGTTATACACATACAGGCAGAAAACTGCATTTCTGATGCAAATCTATTTCTATTGTACTTAATGTTTGATTTCAATGTAACTGATGAAAGTGCAGGGGTCCCGAAGTTAGCTAATACATGTGGGCTATTGTTTGTGTGTTGATGTGACTTTGATGTACATGTGGTATGTTGGTTACACACATACAGGCAGAAAACTGCGTTTCTGATTCAAATCTTTTTTTATTGTACTTAATGTTTGATTTCAATGTAACTGATGAAAGTGCAGGGGTCCCGAAGTTAGCTAATACATGTTGGCTATTGTTTGTGTGTAGATGTGACTTTGATGTGCATGTGGTATGTCGGTTACACACATACAGGCAGAAAACTGCGTTTCTGATACAAATCTATTTATATTGCACTTAATGTTTGATTTCAATGTAACTGATGAAAGTGCAGGGGTCCCGAAGTTAGCTATTACATGTGGGCTATTGTTTGTGTGTAGATGTGACTTTGATGTACATGTGGTATGTCGATTTCACACATACAGGCAGAAAACTGCATTTCTGATACAAATCTATTTATATTGTACTTATTGTTTGATTTCAATGTAACTGATGAAAGTGCAGGGGTCCCGAAGTTAGCTATAACATGTGAGCTATTGTTTGTGTGTAGATGTGACTTTGATGTACATGTGGTATGTTGGTTTTACACATACAGGCAGAAAACTGCGTTTCTGATACAAATCTTTTTCTATTGTACTTAATGTTTGATTTCAATGTTGCTTATGACAGTACAGGGGTCCAGGTGTTAGCCATTATATGTTGGCTTTCGTTTGTTGGAACTCGCAATGTCGGGTTTGGTTTCATAATGAAATTGATGTTGTCATCTATTCAAGTTACAGAGGACATGGAAAAGGGTTTTCTAATTATACCCCCTCTTCTTATACCCCCCTTCGAAGAAGAGGGGGTATATAGGAGTCACTGTGTCGGTTTGTCTGTCGGTTGGAAGCCATATTTTGTCCGGCCTATTTCTTACAAACCACTGGGTGGAATTCAATAACATTTTACATGAAGCTTCTATACCAAGAGGAGATGTGCATATCCTGAAGGGGTTACAATTGCATGCTTTTTTAATGGCCCTTTTACTTATTATACCCCCGATAAACGAAGTTTAGAGGGGGTATATTGGAGTCACCCTGTGGTTGGTCGGTCGGTCGGTCGGTTGGTCGGTCGGTCGGTCGGTCGGTCGGTCGGTCGGTTGGTCCGTTGCGATTTTCCTTGTCCGGAGCATAACTTTAAAACTAATTGTTGGAATTTAATAAAACTTCATAGGATGATACAACACATTGAGAGGAAGTGCGGTGTACAGGAACCATAACTCTATTTTACCTAAATACAGAGTTATTGCCCTTTGTTACTTTTTCTTGTCCGGAGAATTACTTAATAACTAACAGATGGAATCTAATAAAACTACATACAATGGTAGAGCATAATCAGAGGAAGTGCAGTGTACAAGAACCATAACTCTAATTTACATAATTACAGAGTTATTGCCCTTTGTTACTTTTTCTTGTTCGTAGAGTCTTGTCCGGAGCATAACTTTAAAACTAATTGTTGGAATTTAATAAAACTTCATAGGATGATACAACACATTGAGAGAAAGTGCGGTGTACAGGAACCATAACTCTATTTTACCTAAATACAGAGTTATTGCCCTTTGTTACTTTTTCTTGTCCGGAAAATTACTTAATAACTAACAGATGGAATCTAATAAAATACATACAATGGTAGAGCATAATCAGAGGAAGTGCAGTGTACAAGAACCATAACTCTAATTTACATAATTACAGAGTTATTGCCCTTTGTTACTTTTTCTTGTTCGTAGAGTCTTGTCCGGAGCATAACTTTAAAACTAATTGTTGGAATTTAATAAAACTTCATAGGATGATACAACACATTGAGAGAAAGTGCGGTGTACAGGAACCATAACTCTATTTTACCTAAATACAGAGTTATTGCCCTTTGTTACTTTTTCTTGTCCGGAAAATTACTTAATAACTAACAGATGGAATCTAATAAAATTACATACAATGGTAGAGCATAATCAGAGGAAGTGCAGTGTACAAGAACCATAACTCTACTTTACATAATTACAGAGTTATTGCCCTTTGTTACTTTTTCTTGTTCGTAGAGTCTTGTCCGGAGCATAACTTTAAAACAAATTGTTGGAATTTAAGAAAACTTCATAGGATGATACAACACATTGAGAGAAAGTGCGGTGTACAGGTACCATAACTCTATTTTACCTAAATACAGAGTTATTGCCCTTTGTTACTTTTTCTTGTCCGGAGAATTACTTAATAACTAACAGATGGAATCTAATAAAACTACATACAATGGTAGAGCATAATGAGAGGAAGTGCAATATACGAGAACCATAACTCTAATTTACATAATTACAGAGTTATTACCCTTTGTTACTTTTTCTTATTCGTAGAGTCTTGTCCGGAGCATAACTTTAAAACAAATTGTTGGAATTTAATAAAACTTCATAGGATGATACAACACATTGAGAGAAAGTGCGGTGTACACGAACCATAACTCTATTTTACCTAAATACAGAGTTATTGCCCTTTGTTACTTTTTCTTGTCCGGAAAATTACTTAATAACTAACAGATGGAATATAATAAAATTACATACAATGGTAGAGCATAATCAGAGGAAGTGCAGTGTACAAGAACCATAACTCTACTTTACATAATTACAGAGTTATTGCCCTTTGTTACTTTTTCCTGTTCGTAGAGTCTTGTCCGGAGCATAACTTTAAAACAAATTGTTGGAATTTAATAAAACTTCATAGGATGATACAACACAATGAGAGAAAGTGCGGTGTACAGGTACCATAACTCTATTTTACCTAAATACAGAGTTATTGCCCTTTGTTACTTTTTCTTGTCCGGAGAATTACTTAATAACTAACAGATGGAATCTAATAAAACTACATACAATGGTAGAGCATAATGAGAGGAAGTGCAGTATACTAGAACCATAACTCTAATTTACATAATTACAGAGTTATTACCCTTTGTTACTTTTTCTTATTCGTAGAGTCTTGTCCGGAGCATAACTTTAAAACAAATTGTTGGAATTTAATAAAACTTCATAGGATGATACAACACATTGAGAGAAAGTGCGGTGTACAGGAACCATAACTCTATTTTACCTAAATACAGAGTTATTGACCTTTGTTACTTTTTCTTGTCAAGAGAATTACTTAATAACTAACATATGGAATCTAATAAAACTACATACAATGGTAGAGCATAATGAGAGGAAGTGCAGTATACAAGAACCATAACTCTAATTTACATAATTACAGAGTTATTGCCCTTTGTTACTTTTTCTTATTCGTAGAGTCTTGTCCGGAGCATAACTTTAAAACTAATTGTTGGAATTTAATCAAACTTCATAGGATGATACAACACATTGAGAGAAAGTGCGGTGTACAGGAACCATAACTCTATTTTACCTAAATACAGAGTTATTGCCCTTTGTTTCTTTTTCTTGTCCGGAGAATTACTTAATAACTAACAGATGGAAACTACATACAATGGTAGAGCATAATCAGAGGAAGTGCAGTGTACAAGAACCATAACTCTTATTTACATAATTACAGAGATATTGCCCTTTGTTACTTTTTCTTGTCTGGAGAATTATTTAATAACTAACAGATGGAGTCTAATAAAGCTACATACAACGGTAGAGCATAATCAGAGGAAATGCAGTGTACAAGAACCATAACTCTAATTTACATAATTACAGAGTTATTGCCCTTTGTTATCCAAAAATGAACAAAACAAGAATAACCCGATCCATAACATTGTCCTTTTAAGGTGGGGTTTCTAAATATTTCACAACCTTTCCTATCAGGGCGCCGTTCGGGGGTATTAATCACATTCAGTGATAGTTCTAGTTAAGTTATGGTGTAGGTCAAAGTGCTGTTTAGGGGGTATTTATCATCTTCAGTGATTGTTCTAGTTTCAAACTGTACCTACTCTTTTCAGATAAACCCAAATGAATCAATGCAAATGCATGGTGCAACAACAGATCTGAAATCCAGTCAGCTTTTGTCTGGCCAATCAACACAAGGTTTGTCATTTCTATTACTGTTGGGATATTGAAAATTAAATGAAAGTATTATTTTTGATGAGCAATTTCTCATTTTGCTCATTCTGCTGGAATTTGTCAAAATGCACCAGTGGATATCTGAAAAAGAAAGGAGAATAAATATAAGTTGAAATGGTTTACTTTCTGTATTATCGTCGGATCAAGGAAAGTTTCAATATTCAGGTGTTGCATTTCTGATCCTTCTCAGTCTGTTGTCTATCAGCCCGTTAACTTTTAGCTTCAAATTACAACTTAACAAGTTTACCAATTTAAACGAAACCTCACAAAATTACAAAACTGAAAAAACCTCTACTGCTCTGAAAGGAGATCCTCTAAAAAGAATTGTTAAAAGATAGAATAACCAAAAACATGGAATATGACATGTTACACTTATAATGCAGATTCACTTAAAATTGGTAATTTCCACATTTATGCAAAAATGTTATTAAAGTCATCTGCAACAAGATTGTTGTATGTTGAAAATGTTTATAACATCATAACAATGTATTGTAAACAAATAAGCATTTGTATCTGTTCTCTTGTTTTAGGTTCACTTGCCACAACAAAAATAGATCCCAGTCTAAACAACTATTCATCGGGCTCTTCATATCAATCAGCTGGATACCAATCCCACAAACCTACAGCTGGTTACTCTGCATCCACAAAACAGGGCCCATATCCAGGGAACCAGTTCCAGACAGGCTCCAACCCAAATCCGGCTAATTCTGGACAGTATTCTAGTCAATATAGACAGTCAAATCAGAGTCAGTTTACAGCTGGAGCAAATCAGTATCAGTCTGGTTCTCAGTTTCAATCACCTCCAAGTGGATACCAGTCCCAGACTGGTTATCAATCCTCTCAGACTGGCTATCAGTCCAATCAGTCACAGTATCCTTCGAATCCAAATCAGTTCCAGAATTTTCAGTCTGGTTCCACATTCCAAAACCAGTCGAATTTCCCCCAGAATCAGTCCTCTCAGAATTCCTTGTACCAAGGAACGAGCTCCTCTACATCGTACGCAAGTCCAACTCAGTCGAACTCTTTGTACTCACAAAGCACTCATACGGGTTCTTACTCTAACCAATCCTATTTGAATCGGGATCCCACTGGAGGTGCAGGTTCCTCATACACAGCTGTTGTGACTCAAGCGAGTTCTCCATTTAAGGAGAATCAATCTGGTGCAAGTTCTTACAGAGAAAATGTGTCCTCTTCTAGTAAAACCAATGATAACCAGTCGGAATCTTCTGCCTATAGTAGAGACAGCCAATCAGCATCGAGTTTCAGTGATAGTCAATCGTTGGCGTACAATAGAGACAGTCAGTCAGTGGGAGATACATTTGCAACTCGTGATAATGGCAGTAGTTCTTATAAAAGAGACACCAAATCCGCAAGTGGAACTTATCCGCGTGATTCTCAAACTAGTGTGATAGATAATAGTTCTTACAAAAGAGACTCACAGACATACAAAGATGCAACGTCATCATCTGGTCTCCGGGAAACTCAACCTGGTTCTTCGACATTCAGTAATCAGTCCAATTCATACTCGAATAACCAGTCTAATTCATACACAAGGGAGCAGCCACAGACTGGTCTCACATCAGGTGCATCTCAATCACAGACTGGTTATAGTGCAAAAAACTTTAGAAATAGTCAGGAGTTAACAACCTCTGCTCTTCAGACTTCCCCCTTATCCGGGAGTAAACTGGTAGATAACTTCTCAAAAATGACAGTTAAGGAACCAAGCTTGGATAGCAGGCCCACAGTCTCTTCTCAGGTAGGACATTTCAATTGTTATTTATAATTTAAAATATCAGAGGTACACTTAATGTGTTGTAATGTTAATAAGATTGAAGGTACCATAGAAATGCATGTGTTGTAAATGGAATAGTCCTTATCCAATCTGAGCCAAAACTTGGTTATAAATATAATGTTTAACCCTTTCCCACTTGGATGCTTTATAATGCCTCTGCAGCAGGTAATTTTTAAATAATTGTGGTGGTTGGAGAAATTGCTGACAATAAGCATTTGTCCTTTTGCCACAATATCTCCTCAACTTCATAGTCAATAATTGTTAAAAGAGTTTCCATATTTTTGACATAATGTTACGTAAAGTCATCTACTGCATATTTGTTCAGAGGACTATATAAGGAAGATTAAACAGGTCTTGCTTTCATGATAACTCTGTTTGAACCCTATGTTATGGTACTGAAAAGGATCATAGAAGATATTGATTCTTTAAAAGGATCAGCTCCATACTGCATGTTGTGTGTACTTGAAATACACACTCTAGCTATGGCTAGCCGCTAAATTTTAACTACAATCATACAAAAGTAAGAAATGACAAATGTTTGTGTTGCAGTTTCAAATATTGTATATATGAACTATCAATGAACGAAAATATAACATAGCTTGTATGCTGTATTATTTAAAAAAGATGAATAGGTCTTCAAAGTTGATCCTTACTGAATGATTATGTGAAATTTTAGAATAACTTGCCATCTTCTAGTATCAAAACTTTTGCTATTACTTGACTCTTATATTAAAACTGTTTCCCTGACTGAAAGGAATCAACCATGACCATGGATAAATGGTAAACGTCCGTGATTTGGAACCGGATGTACAAGGTTCACAATGGTTAAAGTAAAGTGCCCTTGGGAAAGGCATACTTCCAAGCCTAGTATTGGTTTGTTTACCCAGGGATCATGAGTAAGTGAACTGTTGCCATGATATAACTGAAAGAATGTTGAAAACCCCAGTCAAACAAACAGATCCCCGATTGATAACGGTTAAGCATCGTTTTTATGCCCCGGCATACGAAGTATGAGGGGCATATAGTTTTCCGGTCTGTTAGTCCGTCCATCCGTCCGTCCGTCCGTCCGTTCGTCCGTCCCGCTCAGGTTAAAGTTTTTGGTCAAGTTAGATTTTAGTGAACCTGATGTCCTATCATTATGAAACTTCACACAAATGACAATCAACATATCATTGTTTAAAAAATTGTATCAATTTGAGGTTGGACCAACTGTTCATCCGTCTGTTCGTCTGTCTGTTCGTCCATTCCATTCTCAGGTTAAAGTTTTTGGTCAAGTTAGATTTTAGTGAAGCTGATGTCCGATCATTATGAAACTTCACACAAATGACTATTAACATATCATTCTTTAAAAAATTGTATCAATTTGAGGTTGGACCAACTGTTCGTCCGTCTGTTCGTCTGTCTGTTCGTCCATTCCATTCTCAGGTTAAAGTTTTTGGTCAAGTTAGATTTTAGTGAACCTGATGTCCTATCATTATGAAACTTCACACAAATGACAATCAGCATATCATTGTTTAAAAAATTGTATCAATTTGAGGTTGGACCAACTGTTCGTCCGTCCGTTCGTCTGTTCGTCTGTCTGTTCGTCCATTCCATTCTCAGGTTAAAGTTTTTGGTCAAGTTAGATTTTAGTGAACCTGATGTCCTATCATTATGAAACTTCACACAAATGACAATCAACATATCATTGTTTAAAAAATTGTATCAATTTGAGGTTGGACCAACTGTTCGTCCGTCCGTTTTAAAATATAGTTAACAACCGGGGCATCCGTGTTCCATGGACACATTTTCTTGTTTTATAAGTTTTTGTCGCCACTTGCTGAAAGTCAGACAACCTTATGTCATGGCACATAAACATATTGGTTTCAAATAACTTCTCTTCCCACTGTGCTTATTGCGACAAAACTTATTGGATAGCCTTCTCTCCTAAATTCCTTTAATACATTTGGATCAATTTAAAAAATTCTGGTTATCTTCCCAACCATAAGAAATAAAACTATTTAGCAGATGTGCAGTTAATGTTGTAAAAAATGTGCCTGCCGTAACCTTATACCAGATGATTTAATCTTTATGTCCATTGTGTAAAGGGTTATTTTGCCTTATTGCAGTTGAGCGATACTGTCCTTCTTGTACCTGTTGTTCAGTTATCACATAGGAATCCGCTGTGGTCGAGTGGTTAGCGTCGGGGATTTCGAAACCGGGTGTCCCGGGTTCGATCCCCAGTCGCGGCAATTCGGTCATGGTGGAGTGCCCTTGGGCAAGGCACATTTTCTAGCCTAGTACTGGTTTGTTCACCCAAGGAACATGAATAATAAAATTTAAATGCGCGCTAAATGACCTTAGCTGTCGATGCGCCATAAAACAATATACATTCATTCATTCAGCTTATCACATGGCAGCAAATTTACCTAATTATGTATTTCCCCTACTTTCTCATATTAATTTCAATGTATGATAATAAATACTAGATGTTGTTCATTCTATCACACATACAATTCTAGGAATCGGCTGTGGTTAGCGTCGGGGATTTGGATCTGGGGTGCCCTAGGTTTGATTCCCATTCATGGCGGGTCATGGTGGTATGTCCTTGGACAAGGCATATTTCCTAGCCATGTACTGGTTTGTTTACCCAGGGATCATGAATAAGTGAAAACTACTTAAAAAATTCCCCATAAAACAAACAAATACAACAATTTTGCAACCGACATCTTGGAAAAAAACATGTAGGTTATGATATTGAAAATTAGAATATCTAGATAAAAAATATAATTATTGAAAGAGATGAAAACATTGTTGCAAAAGGAGAAATTACTATTATTAATATAACTGCTTTAAATTCTTGTCGGCTGCAGATGCTTCACAATGTGTTTTGGAAGTGGGGAAAAGGATTGAAATCTATTATACAATCCAAACAAAACTAAATGCTGCTGGTTCACTCTGATGCTCTTTAAACCTTTCCCACATGCAATAAATCTGCAGCAGACGACTTTGAAAACACTCCCTATCAATGAAGGAACAATTATTGAATAATTTGCTCATTTTGAGACATTTCTCATTTCTCACAATGTTATCAAAACTCGTCTGCTGCAGAGGTGTCAGGCTGAACCTTTTCCTGTTACAGACTATTACTTATTTCTTTCTTTATTGACTGAGCCTTAGATCAAATAATATCCCCTCATTGGTGTGGTGGTCTAGAGCGTCCACCTTGGCTGTGGGAAAGTGGAAAGTACGATTCCTGTGAGGGTCATATCAAAGTCTTTAAAAATGGGTAGTAATGGCTTCCCCTCCTTGGGTGCTCAAGATTGTGGGGGTTAACATAATGACGGACTTGCTGGTGTCAGAATGACATGAACAAGTAAGTATTGGTAACTTACCCAGGACAACGTGATATAATTGGATTTTTAGCTCACCAGAGCACTTCATGAGCATGAAGTGCTCAAGGTGAGTTTTTGTGATCGCCTTTTGTCCGTCGTCAGTCGTTCGTCAACATTTGCTTGTTTACACTCTATAGGCATCATTTTTCATCCAATCTTCATGAAAGTTGATCAGAACATATATCTCCATCAAATCTAGGCCAAGTTCGAAACTGGGTCATGTGGGGTCACAAACTAGGTCAATAGATCAAATTAAATGAAAATCTTGTTAACACTCTGGAAGCCGCATTTAAAACTTGAGCATGTTGAAACCTAGTCAGAATGTTTGTCTTAGTAGTATCTAGGCAAAGTTTGAATATGGGTCATGTCCGGTCAAAAACTAGGTCACTAGGCCAAATTTAAGGAAAATCTTGTTAGCACTCTGGAAGCCGCATTTTTGGCTTGAGCATGTTGAAACTTTGTCAGAATGTTTCTCTTAGTAATATCTAGGCCAAGTTAGAATATAGGTCATGTTGGTCAAACATTTGGTCACTAGACCAGAATTAAGGAAAAATATTGTTAACACTCTGGAAGCTGCATTTTTAATTATCATGTTCAAACTTTGTCAGAAAGTTTGTCTTGATGATATCTAGGCCAAGTTTGAATACGGGTCATGTCTGGTCAAAACTAGGTCACTAGGCCAAATTTAAGGAAAATCAGGTTAACAGTCTGGAAGCCACATTTTTGGCTATGTTGAAACTATGTCAGAATATTTGTCTTGATGATATCTAGGCTAACTTCGAATATGGGTTTGGTCAGATCAAAAACTAGGTCACTAGGCCAAATTGAAGAACAATCTTGTTAACACCCTGGAAGCCACATTTTTGGCTTGAGCATGTTGAAACTTTGTCAGAATATTTATCTTGATGATATCTAGGCTAAGTTCGAATATGGTCAGGTCAGGTCAGAAACTAGGTCATTATGCCAAATTGTAGAACAATCAAGTTAACACTATAGAGATTGCATTTTTACTTGAGCAGTTTGAAATTTTGTCAAAATGTTAAATTGCCATTGGCGCTGAAAGAGTTAAGTCTAAAGCCCATTGACCCATTCTCAGGTGAGCGATCCAGGGCCTCATGGCCCTCTTGTTTTTGTAAAAGGGGCGTAATCTACCTTGCAAACAAATTAGATCATATGATTTAGTTTGCTTGCTGAAAAGGATTGGCTCGCTGAGATGATTCTCCTCTCAACTTCAACACAACTGAAAGAATAATAAGTTTGTTTGCTCCTTATCTAGGCCTCCCTTGTGTATCAGGGAAAGGGGTAACCCCCCTTTCACTCATGCAAGCGCACTCTGAGGCCTATGAAGCAAAACACTTGAAATCATTGTGGCACACAATGATTCAATTCTGTTGAATAAAAATAACTTTAAATATATACATTTTCAAAGTTGTCTGCTGCAGATTTGTCATATGTGGAAAAGCGTTAATAGGTGCTTACTGATGATTTCAGTTTGATCCCACAACTACGAGCTCCGTTAAGAGTACCCCAAGTACTACTTCAATGCCATCATTAACATCAATTACGACGACGGTTACATCATCAGCCTCCGCCGTTACCACAGTGACGAGCAGTAACACAACTAAAATCTCGACATTGCCAACTATTTCAGCTGCATGTAAGTATTTTCTCAGTAAAAGTTTACTTTGTACGGATGACTTAGGAAGCCTCTACAGATGCCAACACTTCAGTGGTGCTACAGATTAACCAACCTTGGAGTAATTATTACAAGAATAGATAACTATCTGCCTGCAGGTTGATCTGGATCTGCACTTGTTGTAGATGGACAAGGTTTTGCCTTATATGGCTATAGTGAAAACTTTTAAATTATTCTTTTCCAAACCTGGTTGGCCGATTTCCAAATAATTTTGTCGAAATGTTTTTTGGGAGACCCTCTATCAGATTCCTTCAAGCCATGTTGATTAGTCCAATAACATGGCTGCCAGAAGGCGGGGTGTTTTGCCTTGTATGGCTTTTAAAAAATCTTCTCCTCAAATGATCTGACCGATTTCCAAATAATTTCAACAAATGATCCCCAGGTAATCATTAAGCCATGTTGATTGATTGAAAAACATGGCCAAAAGAATTTCCAAATAATTTTGTAAAAATGTTCCTTGTTTTGACACTCTACGAGATATCTTCAAGGTATGTTGGTTGGTAAAACAAATAGATATATTGACAAATCATTTTGCATAATTCAGGTGAGCGATCCAGGGCCATCATGGCCCTCTTGTTTATTTTTTTCACAGCAGATTGCTCTTAAAAAATCAAAATATTAATTAAATGGAGATAAGAGCTCATAATTCAGAAGAATAGAAGTAGAAACATAATTGATAATGTTCCCAAAATTTTATGTTTCAGCATCCAAAGCCCCACCCAACCTACCACCTGGAGTACCACTAATGACACAACAATATATAATGGGACAAGCTGGAACTTTGCCATTCTATGTAAGTCATGTAATTAAACTTTCTGTATAATCAAATACTACATAGCTTGGGACTTGATTGTTATAAAACCACATATCATTGTAATGGGAATTCTAGTACCATCACATTATCTAACTTGAAAGTATATGCTTGCAGTACAGGAAGAGAAATAATTTGTTAGTTTGTATGTTTTTCAAAGAAAAAAGTCAGGCAATTGTGATACCATTGGCGTTGTCGCCGTCACTAAACTTTAACCTTACCTCATAACTGAAAAACTGTTCAATATTTTCAAATGAAACTTGGTACACATGTACCTAGAAACAATACCCATGTCTATACCAAGTGACATAACTCTGGCTTTAATAAGTATTCAGTAATGCTCCTTTTTCGATCCTAGAAAAAAAGACTGGCGTTCACTCTGCGGCCTTCTTGTTTTATTTACCATAATAAAGTGTACCATGTGCAAGTCAAATTTACATTCTTGCAATGTGGTTCTAAATGAAAATATTACCTTTAATGTTTGTGTGACACAATGGAACTTGAGAATGTAAAAGATGTTCAGTATTTGGCTACTTCTGTAAAGATTTTACCATGTGGTTGATTGAAATTAGTTAAAATACTCCAATAGAAACAATTGCATTGATGCCTTGTTGACGTCAGTTTAACCCCGCTTTCCCACACACAATAAATCTGCAGCAAACAGCTTCAAAACACATTTAGTCAAAAATATATTCTCTATAAGTATAAGAACATTTATTGAAATAAGATGAAAACATTGTAGCAAATGGAGAAAATGCTCATTATGAGCAATTTCTCCTTTAGCCATATTTGTTTTCAAAAGTAGTCTGCTTCAGAAAGCGTCTGTATGTGGGAAAATATTAAATTACGCTTGGAAGAGTATGGAAATATTCCTCATGCCACAGATTTTCCTAGAAAGGAAGTCAATCACCATATATATTGAGTTAAATTTTATACAAATTTAAGTTTTAAGTAATAACTTTTATCTACACAATGGATTTGAAATGCTCAGATATCTTTAATCTTAGAGAAGCCTACTAATTTGTCTGTATGTATCCGCAATTGGTGCAGAGAGCAAAAGCAATCTGACTAAAGTACACGATCTGACCAAATGTAAGATCTGATGGCGATCCATTCAAATTCATCTTCTCGTTTTATCGGATTTCCAATATCGCTATTTTTAGATCCACCAAGCTATTTTTATTTGAACCAATCAGAGGACTCGTTTCAACAAACGTTTGGCTTAACCTTCAAAATGGCGTCAATTGACGAAGTTGAGCAAGTTTAAAATAGACCATTAAAACCAGAGCAAAGAACACTTTTCGATACCGTATGGTCAGGGAAAGACTGTATCGGTGTTTTGCCTCATTTCTGCATTTGTAGCCATAATGCGGTCGTCATAAGAACTATACATGTGTGTAAATCACTGCGAAAATTGGGATCCCATGCTAAATATAGATTTTCTTTTTGGTAAATATAGACTTTTACTTTCGCTTTCAAAAATGTGAAAGTACGGTTCTGATTGGCTGGCGGAAAGGTCGTCTGAACGTGACCCTCTATCGGTTGTCCTCAGATCCTATGCGTAGCGTTAATAGGAGATGATTTTAATGAGATTGAGAGCAAAAGTTGTGTTTATGAGAGATTGTATTTTACTGCTAGGCATACATTTTTGTGAAAATATACGGATATCCTCTGTAGTTCTATTGGTTATGGCAATTGTTACTATATTAAATTTGTATGAAAATTGCAATAAATGAAAGAACAATAATATTGAATGAAGATGAAAATATTGTGGCAAAAAGAAATTGCTCTTGATGAGCAATTTCTCCATTTGTCTCTTTGTTTTGGAAAAGTTGAGGCATAAAAATTAGTAAATGTGGGAAAGGATTATAGAAATGTTACCAAGCCAGAGTTGTAGTCTCCCTGTCAGCAGGAGTCATAGATTCAACAAATGTGCTTGTTTATTACAGGGAGTCCAGCAGCCTCTTTATAATTTAGAAGACTTACAGTATTTCCAACAGAGAATGCCTCCATTGGTAAGTTGCCACCTTGCCTACTAAGTTATCATACATGTTACGATGTATATCCTAGTAGGATATATTTCACAAGGGGGAATTTAAATTGACCATTTGATATGAAATGATTTCACTTAACATTCATAACAGGAAAGCACCACAAACAGATATTTTCATTTATATGCCAATGAAAGTTTAATACCAGAATTCTATATCATGCAATATTAGTGAACACTTTCCCACATACAACAAAAATCCACAGCAGACTACTGAAAACATCTATAGATGAAAGTGTAATACATGAAAAGGGTCGAAAACAAGTGTGAAAGGAAGGGTAATGAGCCAATTACAAATTAGTGCAAACTTAAACCCTTTCCCACACACAACAAATCTTCAGCAGACAAATTTTTAAAAAATTACATCAAAATATGGAAAATATCTGAAAATGAAAGAACAAACACTGAATAAAGTTGAAAACTTTCTGGTGAAAGGAGAAATTGTCAATTTTAATGTTTTCAAAAGTCGTTTGCTGCAGAGGCATCAGAAAGCATCTGTATGAGGGAAAGGGTTAAATGGTAAGTAAACTCTGTGTAAAACTATTTCAGCCTGCCAACAATGTGTACGATTTCTCGAGTGCTGCTGCTGCAGCGGGGTTAGGTATACCACCTACTACAATGACATCCAACAGTAATCAACAGACCATGCCCAATGTACCTTATTCAGGTGAGAACAAATTTATATAGTCTATAGAAGATAAAAACACACCATTTGTTTGCAGGGATAGGGTTTGGAATCTTACAAGAATTGTAAAATTCACTTGTCATCTTTATATCTGAAATGACAAAAGGTAGATTAGAACTTAAGGTTCTGACAGAAAAGATTGATCTCTTCCCAAATAGATGTTTTCTCATGCCTATGATATTTTACTTATTTAGTTATTTATCTAAAGCATACAAGGCAGAATGTGTGATTATTTCTACTTCAAATAAATAGAATCTTATATGTAAAGGTTTGTTTAATTCAGACCCGGCCGGGTAGCTCAATTGGTAGCGTATCTGATTCGTGATCTGGAGGTCACGGGTTCGATACCCGGTTGCAGCGACATTCTTTCGGGCGATGCTTTCCATTGCCTCTCACCTGATCTATGTGAGAAAGTAGTCAGTGGCTTCGAAAGAATGTTGTGTAAGTACTGGTGTGGGAAAGCCAGGAAAACATGGGTAGGTTCACTGACCGCCGTGATATGACCAAAGCTGTTGAAAGCGGCGTTAAACTCCAAACAAACAAATTGTTTAATTCAGATTTTAAAAAACATTAAAGTAGGTTGACTATATTAGACTTCATGTTTTTCATGACTTGCATTTCAATTTTTCAAGAAAACATGATAACATTGACTCATTAATATTGGTATCATACCAATTGCAGTACTTTGTTAACCTCTTCTCACATATAAACGCTTTCTGACGCCTTTGCAGCAGACAAATTTAGAAAACATTGTGGCTAAAGGAGAAATTGCTCATGATGAGCAATTTCTCCTTTTGCTTCAATGTTTTTTACTCTAATCTGAAATGAAACATACATGTATAAAAAGAGATTTAAGCAAAAAAATGTGATGATTTCAAAGTTGTCTGCCGCAGATTTGTTGTATGTGGGAAAGGGTTAACCTTACATAATAACTTATTGGAGACATATTTTCCCTGTTCAATTAAACAGGTACTGGTGATAGTACAAAGATGGCGCGAGTTGAAGCCCAGTCACCCACAGGCTCTATACCCACCTCTCAACAGTCGGGGACAGGACAGGCCCATCAACAACAACCCTACTTCTACAGTTACATCTATCCCCCATCCATTATACCTGGGGCCGGATTCCAGATACCTATGATTCCTGTATGTATTTGTTTAAACTTATATCCCTCTTAACTCTTTCAGCACCAAAGGCAATTTTGAGGTTTTTGCAAACAATGCAGATTCAGGCGAGTCAGCTCGTAACGAGCTGTCTCACCTGAAATCAGCATTGTTTGCATTTTAGTTATAAAAATAATCCAAAAGTCTTATTACAAGTGAAATGGAAACGCCCGATTTTGAACATGGGAGAGTCTACTTTAAACAATTCGGCGCTGAAAGAGTTAACATACAGATGCTTCTGCTGCAGACAACTTTTAGAAAACAATGTGACAAAAGAAGAATTGCTAAAAGCAAGCTATTTCTTCCTTTGCTACAATGTTTTTAACATCAGTTATGTAATTATACCTTCATTTTAAATACTATACATGTTTTTGCTCTGATGTTTTCAAAGTCATCTCCTGCAGATTTGTATAATTGGGAAAGGGTTAACTTATTTTGTTTTGATCGCGAAACCTGTACTAACAACTTCTATTAAATGCTCTCTGTCCGCTTCCTTGATTCATAACCAGTGCTTGTGCTGAGCTTATGGAAAGATCCCAAATTCCTCGCATAATTGCTACCATGGGGTAATCAGGATGGTGATCTACGTCTGAGCCATGGTCTTCCTGTATGAAATCTTCATAAAATTTAAAAAAAGAAAATGTCAAGATACTTAAGCATATTGTAATTGAAGTGGAAAATCTTGACAAAGTGCTCAAAGTGAATTTTTGTTATCGCCCTTTCTCCAGCGTGCGTCAACATTTGATTTGATTTGACTTAAGTGAAATCTTTAAAATTCTTCGACGAAAGTATCTGGATGTTTTGCAAATAATGATGTAGAAATGTTCCTTGGAAGATGAGGAATCCGCTGTGGTCGAGTGGTTAGCGTCGGGGATTTCGGAACCGGGTGTCCCGGGTTCGATCCCCAGTCGCGGCAATTCGGTCATGGTGGAGTGCCCTTGGGCAAGGCACATTTTCTAGCCTAGTACTGGTTTGTTCACCCAGGGAACATGAATAATAAAATTTAAATGCGCGCTAAATGACCTTAGCTGTCGATGCGCCATAAAACAATATACATTCATTCATTCCTTGGGAGATCCTCTGCAAGATTACTCCCAAGATTGGTTGAAAAACAAAATGAGTTATTGTGGTTGGCATGACAAATCACATTGCATAACTCAGGTGAGCAAGCCAGGGTCATCATGGCCCTCTTGTTTAAGACAATGTGAAAATATATAAATTACTGACAGATTGTGTACTAGTTACACACTTTGATGTTACATGGTCTTTTAAATTTAATCTTAGTTCAGAGCTAAAGATGAAGGTAGTTTTGCTTTCTTTAAAATCCTTATTTGACCCTTTAACCCTATGTTTTGGGTATTCAAAGGAATCGTTTCAAAGAGACTTTCTTTTTTATACACGCTTCATAGGGTTTTGTTTGGAGAGAAAAGAGCTGTATACCCCTTCTTATCTGAACCTCTGGTAGTTGCTATTTATGGCGAAACTGTCAGTTTTGTTTTGACACGGCTCATTTGAAAATATATTTTTATAAATGTTACAGATGCCCCAAGTGACAAATGCAGCGCACACAGGCACACCTGCCAATACACAGTACCAACAACAGAAGAACTACAGCTCTCATCATATACCTTATGGTACAAACAAAGGTAACACTTCTCTGAAATAGCATGTTTGTCCCACTAAACCTTTCCCACATTCAGCCGATTTCCGACTCTGCAGTAGACAATTTTTGACAACTTTTGAAAACATTTCAGCAAAAGGAGAAATTGCTAAAAATGAGCAATTTTCCATTTGCCACAATGTTTTAACTCAATACAATTATTAAACATTTCTTTATGAAGATTTTCCATATATATGTCTGAATGTTTCTAAAGTTGATTTGCTGTATGTGGGAAAGGGTAAAGTTTTAGTCCCAAGTAACTGTCTTCATGGTTGATTAAAAAACCCTTGTTAAAACTTTGTTTAATGCAAGACATCAATAACTTTGTTAATACCAGAACATTTGCATTAGCCCGGAAAGCAATTTTGAAATGTCGCACTGAAATTGTTTTGTATTTGCATGATCACATACCAGACCAGATTCTATACCCGAGAGACAGAAGCTGTTATAATTTAGCAGGTTTATTTTTTGAAGAAAAAAATCGGGGTATTGTGATACCCTTGCAATTTGCTTATGTGAGAAAGGGTTTAACCCTTTCCCTCATACGACAATTCTGCAGCAGACGACTTTGAACGTATTTTGTCAAAACATAGAAAATCTCAATAATTGAATGGATAACCTATGACAAAAAGTGGAAAACATTGTGGCAAAAGGAGAAATTGCACATTTTGCGCAATTTCTTCTTTTGTCACTATGTTTTCAAAAAGCCGTCTGCTGCAGAGGCACCAGAAAGCGTCTATATGAGGGAAAGGGTAAACAGCCAAACAATTAAGTAAATTCATTGTTGCAATTTGTTTTCAGTTTATGATGAATTAACACAACAGACTCCCGATTTTTCAAAAAGTCCATATGGAAATGCACAGACACAACCAAAAGCTAACAGTAAGTCTTATCCAATATTTAATTGTTTCTTAACCCATGACCATTCTTGATTTGTGAGAATAATGATATACAGGTAAAAGTTGTGTGGGTGTGTTTGGGTTTGTATCTCTCGTTTACATTATATGTAAAGAGTAAAACTCTTGTCAAAAGTTCTGGCTTGATTTGAAAAGTGTTTGACACAAATGATCCTTGGGTGACACTACCCAGTGGGTTTTTAGCTCGACTTTTGAAAAAAAACGAGAGCTATTGTCATGACCCTGGCGTCGGCGCACGCGTCCGGTTAAGGTTTTTTGTTTAGCTCATTTTTTTATTATTTTTTTTCTCACTATCAGTCGAGCGTCTGTGCCGTACGCGGTGCTCTTGTTTCAAGTTATATCGATTCCTTGAAAAACATGGCTTGATTTACTTCTATATGTATTTAAAGTAAATAATCATCATGTGTAAAAGTACTTTGCAAGTTACTACATGTATATGACTTCTATTGCAGTTCTGTTAAATCAGGTGAGGGATATAGGACCATATCATTGTCCTGTTTATTGTCCCCCGCTTTAGCGAAAGCTGGGGACTATTATTTCTCATTCGTCAGTCAGTCCGTCCGTCAGTCCGTCCGTCAGTCCGTCACGCTGTCACAAAAACTTTAACCTTGGTCATAACTTCTGAACCGTAATAGGTACTGCTTTCATATTTCACATGTGTTTTCCTTGTGACAACCCCTTTCCATCAATACCAATTTTTTTGACCTTGTGACCTTGACCCTGGCGGGGACCATAATTCTCTGAATTTGCTTGTTTTATTAATGTGAGATATTTTTTATTTAATATTTTATTTCATTGTTACATTAACAGGCTCTGTAACAACGGGCTCAGCTGCTTCAGATATTCAAGTTCCTGGTTATGGCAAAACGCATGCACAGGTATGTTCAACTCTGAATCTGTTTACATGATGATAGTCATCATCAACAAGAAAAATATATAAATCTGACCCTTTCCCACTTCCGGGTACTTTCGACGCATCTTCAGCAGATAACTTTTGAAAACGATGGGACAAATGGAGAAATTGCTCATTATGAATTGCAGCTCGGCCAACATTCTTTCACTGTGACATGCGTCATTCGTCTTTCACCAATGGGCTATTAAACAGTCTGTGAGGAAAAGCAGCCAGTTGCTTGGAAAGTATGTTTGGTGGTGTACTGGTGTGGGAAAACCAGGAAGTGCATGAGTAGGTGAACTGGTTGCCGTGATATGACTGAAAAATTGTTGAAAACGGCGTTAAACTCTAATCAATCAATCCATTTGACGCAATGTTTTAAACTCTTTTCAATAACGAAATCATCATTTGTAGAGATTCTCTAGACTCTATACTTTTGCCGAGCTGTTTTCAAACTTGTCTGCTGAAGATTTCCTGTATGTGGGAAAGACTTAAAGTGTGATTATAAATAATAAGAGAACACTTTGTGCAAAAGGAGAAATTTCTTGATTTCAGCAATTTCTCCTTGTGCAACGATCTTTTTAAAATTGTTATGCTGCATAAGATACACATTAAAACAAATCCATAGATACTTATAAAAACTGTTTATATTGGATTCAAGTTTGCATTTTATGTAAAAAACTTTTGCTCGGCTGAATGCTTTAAGTTCCTTTAACCCTTTACCTCATACGGCAATTCTGCAGCAGACGACTTTGAACGTATTTTGTCAAAACATAGGTTATCCATGTGGAAAACATTGTGGCAAAAGGAGAAATTGCACGTTTTGTGCAATTTCTCCTTTTGTCACTATGTTTTCAAAAAGCCCTCTGCTGCAGAGGCGTCCGAAAGGGTTAAGTTTGTGAAGACCTTACCTAACATAAACATAAAGATCAAATACCAATGCTATGTTAAAGAGAAATAAGTCATGATCGGCATATTTTTTCCCACAGTACTTTTCATGCTATCTGTACTAAAAGTGTCTTTGAGAAGAAAAAAAATGAGCACTTTTGACAGAAAATGCTATTTTCTGTTTGAGCTTGATATATCTTATTAAGATCTGAAGCTATTAATTGCATGATGTTGGTATAGTGTACTGCAGAAAAAATATTTAGTTTTTCGTAAATTTTCTATTGCTGCGGTCATGATGGAGTGTCCTTGGGCAAGGCACTTTTTGTGTCACCCTGCGTAGCATGGTAGGCACTTAAAGATTACTTTTTTTTTGTCAGGCGTCTGTCTGTCTGTCCGTCACACTTTTTCATCACTTTCAATGAGCAGGTGCAGGTGACACGTGCTCTGCGGAGCACTCCATTCTAGTCTAGTCTAGTACTGGTTTGTGAACTTGTCTTGATATAACTAATAATGTTGAAAATAGAATAAAACACTAATAATAATGATGTTAATAGAAAAAAACTTAATTCAGGCATTTGATAAGCAGGGATTCCATGCCAGCACTCCCCCACCATTCAATTTGCAAATGGCGGCTGGACAACTTGCCACAGGAACACAAGCTGGACCTTTGGGAGCCCCTACTGGCCCCTATGGAGCCCCTTTTGTCCCCATGATGGCTCATCAGCCCCACTCTCAGATGTTACACCACCACCTTCAGGTAATACATTCTTCAACATTAACATCTCTCCAACAATTAATATGCAGCAGACAACTTTGAAAACACAGGCTTAAATATGGAAAATCTCTAATAATTGTATTATTATTGAAAAGAGTTGAAAACATCATGGCAAAAGCAGAAATTGTTCATTAGGCCTAAAAAAATAATTGTTTGTTTCTAATGATATTGAGGAAAAAAATAGGGTAGGTAGGTAGGTCACTTTTTAGGTAATTTTTATTAGCTCGCCTGAGCACTTCGTGCTCAAGGCTAGTTATTGTGATCGCCCGGCATGCGTTGTCCGTCAACTTCTTCTCCTCAGTAACCAGTGGGTTAATTGGAATGGAACTTCACAGAAAGCATCCTCTCGATGACCTCACCTGAATTCCTTCAATTTTTTGGGATCCATGCAAACCGTTCCAAAGTACATTTAGTAGGCAGCAAACGACTTTAAAAACACATACGTAAAAATATGAAAACTCTCAAAAATGAAAGGAAATTGCTCATTATGATTATTTTTCAAAAGACATCAGTTGCTGAGGTGTCAGAAATGTGTGTATGTGGGAAAAGGTTAACCCTTTCCCTCATACAGCAATTCTGCAGCACACGACCGTATTTTGTCAAAACATAGAAAATCTGAATGGATAACCTATGACAAAAAGTGGAAAACATTGTGGCAAAAGAGAAATTAAACGTTTTGTGCAATTTCTTCTTTTGTCACTGTTTTCAAAAATCTGTCTGCTGCAGAGGCGTCAGAAAGCGTCTATATGAGGGAAAGGGTTAACTTGCAGGGACTGTGTTCCAGGAGAACTTATGATGGTGTTATCTATGTCCTATGCTCTATTAGCACCGCCTCTGTACGGGAGGTCGTTGGTTCGATCCTGGGCCGGGCTGCCCTCTTTGGCACTCGGGGTTGGCATTATGAATGATTCGCTGGTGTCATGATACACACACACACACACACTGTTACGAGGCTGTTCTGTAACAGCTTTTGTTGCTATTTGGATGACACATATGTTCTTTATACTAGATCTATGATTCTATTTTTTGTGTTTCTACAGGATACATCATCCTCTACGCGTGGAAGCCAACAATCCGGATCTCACAGTCAAGCCAAGACAACAAGCAAATCCTACACTGGCTCCAACTGGGGTGCCTACTAGATCCGGCTTAACAAAAGTGAGCACTTCAGAGCTGTATGTATAGGGAGGTCATCTTGGATTTAATTTTGTTTCTCCAGATATTTCTGATTGTGGGAACGACAGAACTACCAAAAATGTCAATAGGCTTTCTGCAGCAGACAACTTTTGAAAACATTGTAACAAAAGGGAAAAATTTCTCGTAATGAGTTTCCATATTTTTGACTAAATCTTTTTAAAGTTCTCTGCTGTAATTCGTTGTACATGTTTGTTGGAAAAGGGTAAAAGTTTAATGAAATAAGCAAGTTATACGATTAAAAGTTTGATACTTAAATTTGTTAAGAGATATTTTAACCTTTATCAGCATCATCTTTTTTCTTCACATAATAAATAGGGTTTGGTGATTGCCCGTAGGTTTTAATTTGTTCCTAAAATGAAGCATTTTTGTGGTGAAATAAATACTGGTCACATTTTGTTTGAAATATTCATTGCTCTTTATATCCATACATACAGCTCTAGTTTTTATCGAGTTTGATTTTTGGATCATGATGACGTGTTGATTTTTTTCATAGCTCCCACTGTCTCTGAATGTTTATTTTAAAGTGTGTAGTTAGATGAGCTATCACACTAGAGACAATCTAAATTGTTGGATTGTAGGTCTTCATTGAAAACACTTTATACTAGGGTGCTGCCAGAAAGAAAAGGGTCTTAACCCTTTCCCTCATATATACGCTTTCTGACACCTCTGCAGCAGGCGGCCTTTTGAAAACATAGTGACAAAAGAAGAAATTGCTCAAAACAACCAATTTCTCCTTTTACCTCAATGTTTGCCACTTTTAGTCATAGATTATCCATTCAATTAAAGAGATTTTTAATTTTTTGACAAAATATGTTCAAAATTGTCTGCTGCAGAATTGTCGTATGTGGGAAAGGGTTAAACCTTTCACACATACAACAAATCCGCATCAGGCGACTTTTAAATCATCTAGACAAAATTGTAATATGGAAAATCTCTAAATGAAAGTATACCTAATGAACAGATTTGTAAACATTGTGGCAAAAGGATCAATTGCTTATTATTAAGCAATTTCGCCTTGGCCGCAATGTTTTTAAAATGTGCCTTCTGCAGAGGCATCAGAAAGGTGTCTGTATGTTGGAAAGGGTTAAAATAGTCGTCGTTAAAATAACGGATTGTCTTGTTATAATTTATCTAAATTCGGTTCTCATCCTAGACTGAAACAAACTATATTTTACCTGTGTGCAGTAGACAACATGTGAAACTGTTGTTGCAAAAAGGAGAAATTTATCTAAATTGGCAATTTTCCCCTTTCCCCAATATGTGTTTTCAACTCTTATTAAAGTTAAGTTTCCTCATTTTGCCAGATGTCAGAAATTTTTAAGCAAGTTTCCATTAAATTAACAGATAAATAATAAATCTGTTCCACTCATTGCTTGACACAATTTCAGAAAAGAATAAGGGTAGGAGGGGAGGGGCAATTCACATAGCCAACAAATTCCTCTTATTTTAAACATTTTATGTATGATTAAAAAAGTGTGATGGCTATTTTATGCTGTTTACAAATTTCTATTGTGTGAAGGTGAAACGAGGGAAAAGTTTAAATAAAACAATGTGGGAAAAAGAGAAGTGAAGTTGTGAATATTTATTCCGGTTTCCACATTGTTTTCAAAAATTGTTTTCAGCAAAGTCGTCCAGAATCATCTATGTCGTGGGATAACATAACGGGTTTGTAATAACCCTTTGATAACTTGCTTCTATTTTAACTTCTTGGCATTCATGAGGGTATTAAATAATAAATTCATGCAATTCAATATATATTTTCTTTTTTCAATTTTGGTTTTTGCAAGAATTCATTTTAATAGAACATATTAAAATGGTGAATAACAAATTTAATTGTTTTCAGTTGCAAACATATTAGATTTGACCAAGGTCTGTAACTTTTTCATCTTTGTTACGAGTTTACGTTTTTATAATAGCTAGTTTTAACATCATTGCAAAACTTTGTTCTAATTTCCATAGGTTGATATTTGTTGTCATTTATCGAAACAATAACATTGGGCATTTATTGCAAATTATGGTTTGAACAAGTTAATTTTATTGTCTTATCGTTAGTTTTGAAATATGTTTGAATTGTTAAAAATTGTAATACCAATTATCTGAAAGGAAATTTTAGAGTAGTTTAATTTGAAATTATCTGATCAAAAGAAGATATAACATCTGAAAAAAAGGAAACCTATTTTTGATACTTGAAAACATGTTGGGTTAAAGAGAAATGGATAATAATGATCTTTTCCTCCTTTTCCATTGATGTTTTTTTCGCAATTTTTCTACTGCAAAGGAGTCCAATTACGTCTGTATCAGGGAAAGGGTTAATCATGCTGCCTAGGGTGAAAATCCTGTCAGTATTTTGGAGTTGGAAGAGGAGAGAGAGAATGTTGAATAGCTACATATTCATGTACATATATTTTTGGTCACTGTGTTCCATTTTTTTCATTCATTGAGCTTAGTATTTTATTGTATATTTTCTCATGAGCTGATTCAAGCATTAATGGTCCTGAACCATCTACCTGATGTGATCAGTTTAAAGTGATATGCTTTGCTAATATCTTTGGAACTAAATAGTAACTCTTTGAAATTTTATTATATGATTTGAAAAGTTTTGGAAAAAGGAGAAATTCCTCATTATGACCATTTTTTTTTTACTTATCCTTAAAATGTTCACTTGATTTTTTTCTAGATGTTAAAAATGTTACCTATGGTGTTGTCAAAGCTTATGGACTCTTAATTATTTCATATCATGTAAATATGTTCAAAAATGCTTTGGGGACAATTTTTGCTTGATACAGCTCTTTTGTATCTGGTGTCAAGTGTAAGTTTGTGAGAGAAGAAGCTTTCCTCTACTGTGCTGCTTGGTGAACAACTCTTGTTTTCTTTCTGTAGTAAATTTGTTGTGTTGAACTTACATTTTATATATATATAGATTAAAGGATATTTTTCTCTCTTTTATACAGAATTTGTTATTTCTGAAAATACGATGATATATTATGATATGTATGGTTAAAAATTTACTGGATTTCTTTATAATTATTTAACCGTTTCCCACGTATAGAAATCTATCAGAAGCAGACAACTTTTGAAAACATTGTGGGAAATGGAGATATTGCTTGTAACAAGCAATTTCCACTTTTTCCATGGCATTTTCTACTATATCTCAAAATGAAGCTTTCATATTTTAAAGACTTATGATTTTTTTATCCAGATGTTTTCAAATCATCTGCTAGAGATTTTTTCTATGTGAAAAAGGGTTAAATTAAACAAAATATTTCCGTGCACAAACTGTTGAATTTTCTGATTTTTCTAAAATGTTTGCTGTGCTTGGTTGGATGCACTGAGGCGGGATTGCACAAAGTATTTGTTCACAAACTGTCCTGATCAAAATGTAATAACGTGAAACATGTGAACATCTAAGCAATGTTCACTCGAGCATAATCTGTATATTCTGCATTGAATTGTTAAACATGTATCAACAAACGGGGGCCATTGCATGAGGAAAACGTATCTTGTTGCATTTCCAGGCATGCAAGGATTTAGATCAAAGTGTGTTTGCACACAACTCAATCAGAACTTTTATATAAGGGAAAGTAATCTGTTATCCAATTACATATACAGTCAAACCTTTGTTTGAAGACCATCCATGGGAAGAGAACAATCTGGTCTTTTACAAAGAGGGTCATTTATGCAGAAAGTTACTAATTTAGAAATTGAAAGTGTGTTTACTATAGACAAGGAATTGCTAAACAGAGGTGGTCTTTATCACAGGTGTGACTGTTTATCTAGACTTTGAAATTGAACATACCAGTAGTCAAGAAATATCTGTAAATACAAGAAGAAAGGTTTGGCAATGGTGAGGTTTGTTAATATTATTATGGTGTTATTTTGAAGACATAGGGCTGTTTTTAATTGAATTCAATAATTGTAAGACATCAAAAAGGTGCATTTTGATATAGATGACTTAACAATTTAATCCTCCACGTAGATGACTTTTTAAAAACATTTAAGAAAAGGGAAAAATAGCTTAAAACAAAAAAAAATCCATATTAACAAAACATGTTCAAATTGTCCATAGGTTTCAAAAAAAAAAAAAATCTCATTGTTTTATTTAGAGAACACACGATATGGAATACCATTCTATATTAAAAATAAATGCATGTTAACAACGACAAAAGTGATTCAAAATTCTCTTAAATGATTCACAATAAGCTTTAAATCATGTTTCCCTTTGTAGTAGGTACTTATTATAGAGAAAGTAAGGAGATAATGTTGGGGGGAAAAACCCATGTTGGTGCACCACTCGTAAACCCTGGGTATTTAAACAAAGCAAAGATATACCACTTCATTACTACATCTGATAATATGAAATTTGTGATATTGTTAGATCCCTTTAATTTCTTGAAAACGTGTCATAAATGTACCATATACCAGATTTACTCATTTAGATTCATCTTGAACTCTTTGCATGCTAAATTATTGTAGTCTTTAAAATTTTGAAAAAATATTTGTTTTCTCCAAATGTTAACGGCAATAGAATCTGAGTGTCAAACAGTTTGGATCTCAGATCAGTCCCCACGTTTTGTTGGTTCTGATCTGATCCAAACTGTTTGCAAATGTTATCGCAAAACTCGCTTGTGGCGTGCTAAGAGTGAAAGTGTCTTGAGTTGAAGTAACAATATAACATGTGAAGAACTGTCCAATTTTTTCATATTAAGTTTTGAGCGTTTTTTTCCTTTTCCTTCTATGGTATCATTATTTGTTTGTCAGAAAATGGGTTCATAATACGAATTTCAGGATTGAAATAAAAGCTGAAGTTTGAAGAAATGTATAAAGTAGCATGTAAGGAGTATTAATTGCATGCATTTATTGTTTAAAAACTGGAAAAGTTGAGTAATAATTTTGAATATTTTCGTAGTAGTTCATTCCATATGTGATGAAAGGGTTGTGTTATCCACCTTTGTTTTTCTTCTTAAAAAACGCATTGAGCTATCATAATGATATGGTTATCGACAAATAGTTTGGTAAAACATGTTTGGATTGCATATATATATTGAACAGTCAGATTTTGTTGCAGGCAATGTGCAGCAGACTTATAATTAATTTAATCTTTCATGGTAAAGCCTTTGCTGCAAGCATTTTTTCGCACATTGGTTTTAAAAGTTCATTGCTGCAATCTCAAGTGGAAGGTTACCAAAAATGCTTAATTCCAGAGATGTATGATGTTGCATCACATCCGGGACATGTTATTCTCCTAAAAGTGTATGGGGATTAGGAGACTTGACAAGATTGCACTCACAAAAATCAAAAATGTGTAACATAATGATATTTAGATAGAATAGCATAAGTTCCCTCAAACCACATCTCTGTTAACCCTTTCCCTCATACGGCAATTCTGCAGCAGACGACTTTGAACGTATTTTGTCAAAACATAGAAAATCTCCATAATTGAATGGATAACCTATGACAAAAAGTGGTAAACATTGTGGCAAAAGGAGAAATTGCACGTTTTGTGCAATTTCTTCTTTTGTCACCATGTTTTCAAAAAGCCGTCTGCTGCAGAGGCGTCGGAAAGCATCTGTATGAGGGAAAGGGTTAAGTAATAAACAATAGGACTATAATACCTGTTTATTTTACCATTTAACTAATGAAAGTAATATGGTATAATTTAGAACTGTTGAATTTGAAAAGCTTTTTTGAACTATTGTAATTTTAAAAATGACCTTGAAAAACCCCCAGAGAAATTGCATGTCTTGGGCAATTTCTGAATGTACCAGAATGTTTTCAAAGGTATTTGGCTACAGAGGTGTTAACCCTTTCCCTCATATAGACTCTTTCTGAGGCCTTTGACAGCTTTTTGAAAACATGGTGACAAAACTAGAAATTTCTCCTTTTGTCACACTTTTTGCTTTTGACAAACTATGTTCAAAGTCGTCAGCTGCAGAACTGTTGTATGAGGGAAAGGGTTAAAAAACTTGTCTGTATCCAAGAAAGGGTTGTTGTGCTAGACAGTGGTTGAACGGAGGAACTTAGTTTACTTTCAAACCCTATGTTATCAGTATGCAAAAGAACCATCTCTATGTTTGGTTTGGTAAGTTTAAAACAAAAAATATGGATGAAAGACCAATGAATTAAAGTAAAGGTTGATAGCATGGTCCATTGTATAGTACATCCATTGTCATATATTTACTGTATCTTTACTTGTATTAAACTGTATAGTCACTAAGTGGTAATAAGACTTTTATTTGTCAGAAAAAAAAGTCTATTTGTGCGTTTCTATATTTTTTTTCACTTATATATTTGTTTGTGTGTATAACATTGTAATTTGTTTTACACTTTAAATATACCTTCTATATGACAGATATATGTTGTTGAACTATGTATGATAAATACTGTTTGCTTATTTATGGAGCAACTATTCAAATGGGATATATACATTTACCGGTATGAAGTCCTCCTGAACAATGAACTGTCACATGTTAAAACCTTTCACACTTGTAAATACATTCTAATGCATCTACAGCAGATGACTTGAAAAAAGTGTGGCATAAGGAGAAATTGCTCATGATCAATTTCCACTTTTGCCACAAGGTTTTCAACTCCCATTTTATAATACAATGTATATCTTTCATTTTTACAGATTTTCCATATTTTTTTGTCGAGATGTTTTCAGGTGGTCTGCTGCAGATTTGTTGTATGTAACAATGTCGGTTCCCATGGAAATGTAATGTTCACTGACCTTGGATATCATGGCAGTGACTTTTCAATGTTCATTTGGTTTACAATATATGAATGCTTATTTAAAAAAAACGGACCCGATTTAGGAATGACAATTAAAAAGTAATTGAATATTTATCAAAGATGTGGAGAATCTATCAGCTGACAACTCTTGAAAACATTGCCATAGATGTCTTCTGTCGTCGGAAGCTATTTTATGATAGGTTTTTGCCAAGCATGTTGTTTTGGAGAAACAGAAATTATTGTTTTAAAAACTAAATAAATATTGATTACTTTTTCCTTCCATATTTACTCATATCAACTGTTAATCTTTTCCCTGAAACAGAAGACATTCAACACTTTACCAGCAGGCAACTTTTCAAAACAGTTTTGGAAAGGAGAATTTGCTCAAAATGAGCAATTTCTCCATGTTTTCTTCAGATGTTTCTCAAAGCAGATGACTCTTTGAGTATATCATATAGATTAACGGTTATCATGTTTCAGGGTTACGATGTGTATCTGTCAAATAAAAGGGGACAGTATTGTAATAGATTACTACAACAGAGTGACAAAACTATATATTTGTCGATGTAAGATAGCCTTTGTTAAACAAATTCTTTGCTTTTTAAATGGATGCTGAAGATTAATATGACATTTGATCATTGTGAATGTAATTAAAAAACGTCTAATATGAAACCAGTGTCCTATGTAATTCTTTAACCTTCTTGTCAATCTTTCAGCACTAAATTTCCTTAAATTTCCTATGGTAGACACTTCAATGTTCAATACTGGGTGACTATTTTTCACGTAATAAAGTTTATATTTTGATATCTAGAGGCAAACAGTTCTGAATTCAGGTGAGACAGTTTGTTAAGAACTAACTCATCTGTATTGAATGAAAATACCTCAATACATTGCCATTGGTGCTGAAAGAGTTAACCCTTTCCCTCATACAACAATTCTGATGCAGACGACTTTGAACATATTTTGTCAAAAAATAGAAAATCTCTAAAATTGAATGGATAACCTATGACTAAAAGTGGAAAATATTGTGGCAAGAGGAGAAATTGCTCGTTTTGAGCAATTTTTTCTTTTGTCACTATGTTTTGAAAAAGCCGTCTGCTGCAGAGGTGTCAGAAAGCGTCTATATGAGGGAAAGGGTTAATATTATAAGTAATATTTAATCCGCTTCCCACATACATCAAATCTGCATCAAACGACTTTGAAATCATCTAGGTCAATTTATGGAAAAGTTATGTAAATGAAGGTTGAATTATCGAAACTAATGGTATTGTTTAGATAACCCTTTCCCACATGCAACAAAGCTTCAGCAGACGACCTTGAAATTATCTAGACAAAAATACAGAAAATCTCTGTGAATAAAGTATTATTTTTTGAACGGAGTTGAAATCATAATGACAAAAGGAGAATAACTCGTTAAGAGCATTATCTCCTTTTGCGATAATGTTTTCACAAGTCTGCTGCAAATGGCTAAAAACGTCTGCTGATGGGAAAGTTATAATATCTTAACTTGACATGGAGGCTGGGCCTGACCAGTAAATAACCCCTATTGATTTTAAGGTCAAGGTCACTGACCTCGAACCTGAAAAGCTTGTCCGAGTGATAAATCGACATTGCCTGCACCCATGGCCCTCAAACTTGACATGGAGGCTGGGGGTGACCAGTAGATGACCCCTATTGATGTTGAGGTCATCGGGTCAAACGTCAAGGTCACTGACCCTTGAACGCAAAATATTGTCCGAGTGATATCTCGACATTGCATGACTTTTGATTTAGAGGTCATTGGGTCAAAGGTCAAGATCACAGTGACCTTGAATGCAAAAAGCTTGTCAGAGTGATAACTCAACATTGCCTGCACCCATGGCCCTAAAACTTGCCATTGAGGGTGACCAGTAGATGACCTCTATTGATTTTGAGGTCATTGGGTCAAAAATCGTCCAAATATTCCTGACAACATGGCGCTCAGGGGGGCATACTGTTTGACAAACATCTCTTGTTCACAATATTGTCAAAAGTCGTCTGTTCGAAGGAAAGTAAGGTTGTAACAGACGTGGCATTGAAGATAATGTAATCTAGTAATATAACATAATATTTACGTTTCCACTTCGCTGACTAAGTGTATTTAGTTTATGCCTTAGGCAATGGTAACCCTTTCCCGTGCCAATCTTTCCTAGGATGTAGACACATTTGAAACGGACGAAATTTGTAAACATTGTGGCATAATGAGCAATTTCTCTTTTTGCCAATATGTTTTCAGTTTGTATCAAAAGTTAGCTTCCATTTTTTAAGCTGCAACATTGCTTCCTTGGATATATTTAAAGCAGTCGATCTTTTAATGTGATATCAGGCGTCCCACATATAGTGAACGCCTGGATTTCTCTTTCCAACACTAAACACACACTGCATCAACAATCCAATGGGGAAACACTCCTATCATTTTATAAGGAAGTTATCTATATTCGTGAGTTAATACGACTGTTATTCAGAGGTCACGAGTTTGAATGATGTTTTACGTGGTTTTTAGTATTTGCTCAATCGAGGCTTCTAGGATATATAGCAAACAGGAAGGGTCCTTGTCAAGACAGCTTGAAGAAGCGAGCTGGTCGCAAATTCCAAAAGGCTGTTTTTTTCGTGTGACTTGTGCATATTTAATCAACCGGAGAACTGTCAAATTAAAATATGTGTTCAGTCACCAAATTATGATATAGCTATAAGCAAAGTTTGCAAACCATGAAATTGATAATAAGTTGTTATGTGACAAAAGGTAACATAGTGAACCAGAGGTACACATAGACTTAAAGTAAAGTAGTCGCTTACATGAGAATACCTTGACAGTAAACCATCGGATGGCTATGGAATAATATAGGTATGCAACGCGTCCGGCTGTCCACCAGTTGGCTACGCACCGACATTTTAATCTACGTGGGGCATAACAAAAATAAAACTTGAATTCATTCCGTTTATAATTCAGTGTTATTTCATGAGCTAATTATTTTACTCGCAATACAAAAATGTTTGAACGTTCGTCCGGTTCATACTCTTATACCATGTTACTTCGAGCTACTCAATTTGGAATGAACATGTATCTTGGTGAAAACGATGCTTTGCATACACAAAAAGTGGATCACTGTGACGTTGAACTTCGACCCATTTAATGAAACAATGAAACACATTGTCCGGGCAATATTTCACATGCTGTCGCTACTAGAGTTACCAAATTTGGTATAAAGATGCCTCTAGAAAAAAACGTTGTGTCGCCGGTTTCCGGTTAATCCAAGATACGATACTTTCGTTATGTGGAGTAGACCAAGACTAGACAGTACATGGTCTGGTAGAATATTCATATCGAAATATTCTCCAGACGTTTGCCAGGGCCTGTAAGGTGAACAAAGCCTACATTAACCACATAGTAAAAAAACAGTTAATCCTTTCACACATACAACAAATTTGCAGCAGACGATTTTGAAAATGTCTACTCCAAGATTTGGAAAATCTCTATAATTGTAGGTATAATTACTGAAACAAGTTGAAAACATTATTATGATAGATAGAAAAGGGTTAAAGGGATAAGCTAGTAACGCAACACGCAAAATCAACCTTTGCGACTACTTGCATCGAAAATACAGATCAGCCCGGGTATTTGTGCAATCAGATCAAGATCTTTTCCATTAGCTATTAAGATATATGAGCATCAAACAAAAAAGGAGAAATTTCAAGGGCGTAGCTTTGCAATAATCAATGTGTAGGCCGTCTCGTGAGAAAATCGACATTGCATTGTGGTCGTAAAGTATCGACCAGGATCAGCCTAAGCATGCCACACAGGCCTACCCGGATATACACTTTTCGCCTCCTGTGGATTTTCTGTTTCAGGAATCACTACTCTATACAACTACCCCCATGTGACGGCTGGATCAGTCTGCGCGGACAGCGCAGGCTGATCTGGTCGATACATTACGCAGCTGTATTTTGAGAAAAAATGTGCCTAAAATGAGCTACGCCCCTGAATTTAGTTTATAACCAAGCTACACGACTGCTTAATTAAATTGAAAACTTCTTTTGTGTCAAAGGTCGGTTTACGAGTGACGTAGGCCGACTCGTCAAATACTATCACATGTGCTGCAGCGCAACAGATGGCTTGGTCGTACAGCCCATAGGTTCGATTTTCGTTAGACCTGCCCCAATTTGGGAATATTTTTGCTCCATCGGAAGGTCCGGTCTTATCACACCCTAAAAAGGACCCCACATTTGTTATATCATTGATTATATTATAATCAGTCGCACCTATTGTCCGATGTTGATAACGTAAAAGTTATGTTTAAACAGGGACTTTTCCGTTCTCCAGATTGTCGTGTGAGCATCAACAAAGAAATCAAAGCGCTGAAAGCGCTGATGGTATAGGGGGCATATGTAAGTTGAAAACATATGGCATAGATCATATGGACAAACATTGTTGAAACAATGAAACAATGACCTTTAAATAAACCAAACCAAAAATGTTTGAAGCAACACATATTGCCTGCCAATAACATATACCTCATTTGTCAAAGTTTTACCCTTTTCTTGTATAAACAAAATATCGAAGGACAAAAGATTGACAAAAAAAAACCGAGCAGCTACCCTTAATTAAAATATTTCTAGTTCAGAAATCACTAAAGATCCACAATGTATATTGTAATCATGCTGATAAATGAAAGACGATCGAAAGCATGATAGAGTTATGTTTCTTTTGCACTGCACAATTGCAGCTCTGAGTTTCCTATACACCAAGTCTTAAATTGATATATTGGACATATATTGAGACAATAACCGAAGAAATGAAAAAATTGAGTTTACACCTAAAAAACAGATTAGATTTGACGCAGTACAACTCTTGGGGAAGCACTCATTAACGAAAAAGGGAATTTCACGGAACGCATGTGTTGCATATAATAAGGGAGAACATTGAAAGACAAAAATATACACACTCCAAACGCAGCATGCTAAATTTATGGTAATGGTGCACTGCAAATCTGTAGGTCATAAGTTACCTACAAACCAAGTTTGAAATTGATACAATGAAAGTTAATTGAGACAATCGCTGAACTAAATAAGGAAAAATGGAGATAACTGAAAAAACAGACCAGAGTTATGTACCTAGTACTTTGCCGTTCTCCTGATCACACGGGTATAATTGTGACCACTTTGAAATAAATCTGCCATACAGAAACAACGTGTTAACCAATACATGCAATCCATGACGGACGGACGAATGCACATTCAGGCAGACAGCCGGCCGGACGCCGGATTATACCTCCAAGCTTTACAGACGGAGACAACTCAAGTATTGATTACAGAAGACTGGTTCGATGCGTCAAAACACGTCAGCTTAGATTATGGTATTTGTAAAGTATTTGCAATTTAATTGTATCTCCGAAACGGGACCGGACCGTCAAGGTTAATTTTCAAAAACCTATTTAGACTACATTTCTAGTTTATTTGTCAACAGATACATCTAGGACTATGTTACACGTTGATGAACGTTGAGTCTTAAATTAACGCAAATGCATATACATTATAATTTTAGTCCCAAAATCGCTAGAAGCTTCTCAATAATAAAATAAATAATGACCTTGCGGTTATAACTCGGATGTGTTGACAAATTCGGCCAAATTTCTTTCCGACGTTTGACAAAAGTCAATGCGACATGCGTCATTCGTCTTTCACCAATGGCTAAGTCTATGTGGAAACGCAGCCAGTTGCTTGGGAAGATTGTTGTGAGGAGTACTGGTTTGAGAAAACCAGGAAATACATTTGTAGGTGAACTGGCCGCCGTGATATGACTGAAGAAATGTTAAAAACGGCGTTAAATCCCAATCAATCAATGTTGAAATTAACTTATCTATAATTTGTAGATTTAATTTCTATTTCCTAGTAGGGTCTACATACAGCGACACACGAGAATATTCAACACAAAACGCGACCTGTTTTACCAACAATTCCCCAGTAGCGGTGAGACCGTTTGTAACATTATTTCATGGCATGTATACACAGTAGGACCTCTCTCTTTGGACGAATTATGTTGTAACAAGTTTGTTTACAGTATTCCTTAACCTTGACCACATAGACTAAATATACAGCAAACAACATTGAACTAAGGCATAACTATTGACCTGAATTAATAAAAGTATGATTTTGAATAGTGATGAAAACATTGTGGAAAAAGACAAACTTGTTGATTATCATTCATCTGTTAAGGTTAGTCAAATGTGTCTAAAAGGGGCAAAGGTTAAAATAATAACTGTAGACAAATGTTTTCGTTATCTAGGTTATAGAAACAAATTGATTCATGTTTCAAAGCATTGTTTGAAAAGGAGGAATTGCTCATTGTCAGCAATTGCTCCGTTTGCAAATATACTTTCAACATTTGTTTGTAACTAAGTAGCTATAACGAGAACGGTTCAACCCTTTCCCGCTTACAGTCGCTTTTCGACGCATGTGCAGCAGACGGCTGCAGAATTGTTTTTCATGACCCATTTCCTCTTTTTCCACAAAGGTTTCAACTATATATTTTTCCCCTTGATGTAAGGCAAAATTGCTCGTAATCATTCATCTCTAGCATGTTATTCAAAATGTGTCCGGAAGGGAGAAAGAGGGAAAGAACGTCCATAGTAAAACGTTTAAATATGAAAAGAATTAATTTGAAACGTGTTTGAAAGCATTGTGTGAAAAGGAGGAATTGCTCATTGTCAGCAATAGCTCCATTTTCAACAATATTTTTTAAATATTCGAACTGTTATAGTATCACGGAAAGGGTTCCGCTTCCATGGGAAGGATGTAACCATTTTCCGCCTACAGACGCTTACAGACGCATGTGCAGCAGACGACAATCGAAAACATTGTGACAAAAGGGGAAATTGCTTTTCGTAGGCAATTTCTACTTTTGCCACAATGGTTTCAACTCCTTTCAATAATTGTATTTACAGTGCTTTGCACATTTCTCTATAAGTCGACTGTTGTAAACTAATGGGGTCACAGAACGGTCGACGTTACCTCACACTACTGACATTGAGGTCAACCATAGTTCAGAGTGAGTTTCATTCATAGAAACTATTTTGTCTCATAAATTATGCAAGCGGAGGGTTTCGTGATTCGGTCGAACCAATGAAATCGTTGAAAAGGCATATTATAACCAATCAAAACTCGATTTTGGTGTAGGTATACACATGTGGACTGCGGTTGCAGCTTTAAATCCGACTTTTCGAAAGCAGCTTCGCTATGAGATAGTGGCGAAACGCCCCTATCCCAAAAATGGCATTATAAACCAATGATTGGTTAATATTGGTTAAACGCTAATTCAATTCAGATTTCAACCATATAACGGCGGCCAGTTCAATTATTCATGTGTTTACTGGCTTTCTGATTGATACCAGAACTCCACACATACTTTCCAAACAAACGGCTGCTTTTCCAGATATACTAGACTGTAAGCCCATTGGTGGAAGACGAATGACACTTGTCACAGTGACTTTTGTTAACCGTCGTAAATAATGTTTGCCGAGCTGGGGTTCGAATAAGCAACACATGGATTGATAGCTCGCGTCGCTACCGACTGAGCTACCGGGAATAGGCTCGTGTATAACCCAACGATGTAAAGTCAACTAGAGTAGTCCTATGTATTTCCATCAACAACTTTATTTATTTTCCAAACCCCCGAAGATCGGTTTTTGTATGACTTTGTCACAACCATTTATTATTATCACACGTTAGTGAACGCAACAGATGGTACCTTGGGCAAAATCTTGTCGGAAAATATGGTGCTTTCCTTCCCTTCCCGCATACAGCCGCTTTCCCGCGCATCCGCTGTGCTCGGACTTTTGAAAATATTGTGGTAAAGGGAGAAATTGAGCAATTTCTCCTCTTGCAACACTGTTTTCATCCCAATTCATTCTGGACTCATTTATAGAGACTTTCTATATTATTATTTCTCTAGAAGTTATCAAAGTTGTCTGCTGCCGATATGTTGTATGTGGGAAAGGGTTAAGCTGCTAATAGCCGTTTTGTTTTATTGACTTTCAATACTAGTAGCTCGTCTGGTTACAGTTTTTTTCTATAGCTATAAATACCACTGAAAATGATCTCGTGTAACCCTTTTCCGGATGCAGACTATATTTGATGCCTCTGCATTAGACAACTTTTGAAGAAAAGAAAAAGGTGAGAAAACGAGAAAGTTGTCAAATTGAAATATTTCTCCTTTTCCTACAAAGTTTTCAACTCCGTATTGATTTTACCTCCAGTTTCGCAGATGTTACCATTTTTGCTCATGCAAATATGTCTAAAATAGGCGACCCGTAAATCTTTATATCAAGTATACTGTTGAGAACTCCTAGCGTTCACGCCTACGTATGGACTCGGGACACACGAGATGAAGAGAATCCGTATTCACCTTTGAAAACATACTCCCATCGGCCGATTGATTGATTGATTGATTGGTGTTTTACACCGCTTTCAACAATCTTTCAGTTATATCACGGCGTTTCCTGGGTAAGAGTTACCAGTACTACTGGTCCATTTATCCTGTCACCAGCCAGTCAGTCGTAAGGCTAACCCCGTAACCCTGAGCACCAAGGAGGACAGCCATTACTACCATTTTCAAAGTCTACCCATCGGCCGAACGACGACACGTTGACCTACAGCATATCGAGGGCTTGGCGTGAAACGGTTGTAACTAAAAACCTATTTTAAAAACCCTGGTTTAGGGGCAATTTTGACCCCTTTGTAAACAATGCAAATTTCCATTGTTTACCAAGAAAAAATATTTAACGCTTATAAAGACTTTATGGTGAGGTGATTAACCTTGGTAAAAAAATACCAATTTTAGTTACAACCGTTTCACGCCAAGCCCCGAACTCTTGGTAAGTAACACCGTCCCTGCGAAACTGTACAAATTGGCTGTTGTAAACACTGTATATACATATCGGCCCGTGAATCCACACAGTCTGATCAAAATAGTCAATGTTCACATATTACGTACGTGAGCTGGTTTGAAGCTTCTGTCAGCTGGTATAGATTGTGTAGAGACTGATACCGATTGACCAGAACCTACACTGTTCAGAAAGGTCAACGTGTACTTTTCCCCATGGACTGAACGCTTTCTGAACTTTTGAAATCATTGTGGCAAATGGAACAATTGCTCATTATGAGCAATTTCTCCATTTACCACAATGATTCAACAATTTGCAATAATCATACAATAATTTATATATATATCCTGTATTTTGAACTAGATACCTTTTCCCATGGACGGGCTCATTGATAAAGACACAACCGATAACGTCGATAGTGGAGTCACACCTGTGACTTCTCGGGTCATTAAAAGTGGATTTCATATCGATTGCAAAACAAGCAACAAGCTTTCAGCTTATATTAATCACGATGTCTGCTTCCTGAAGACTTGAACAGTACTCGCGCCGTTTGTGTGGAACATCTTAAATGCAGAACACGCTCATCGCGGAAGTTCGAAACCGGAACATTTAGTACGAAAAGCCGACGCTCTGCCACTGCACCAATGTCTTCTATTTTGACCTCATCTGATCTTTATTCAAAGAGTGTTGGACTTTTCTGTCTCTTATATGTCATTCACTTTCCTAAAAACTAAGGCAAATAAAATCAGAGAAGCAGCGCACTATTTTTGGTGAAAATTTCTGGTTGTAAGCATCCGCTGACCTCGATCACCCCGAACCTTTTAGAGATCTGGCTACACAAAATAGTCCTGCAATGTATAAAAGGGTATTCTTGTAGAGAGTCGGTTTTCGAATGTTTGATCCAGTTAAACAAAGTTTTAGAGATCTGGCTACACAAAATAGTCCTGCAATGTATAAAAGGGTATTCTTGTAGAGAGCCGGTTTTCGAATGTTTGATCCAGTTAAACAAAGTTCCTCTTTCACGTGGAATGATATAAGAATATCTGAAACAACACATCAGAACGGCACCCCACTTTAGGTCTAACCACTTGATTTCCAACCTTCGAAATCCATCCGGGTGGTAAGTTACCCAGGAAACACCGTGATAACTGAAAAAGTGTTGGAAGCGGCTTAAAACACACAACATTCGACCTGAACTTGTAAACAATATCCACAGCAACCCATCACTCGGACATATCAGAACGTAGTCCTACTTCATTAGAATTCTAACTTTCGACCTCCTACCGGTATACAGTATCCGAAACAACACATCAAAACGGCCATATCTGAACGGCAACCCATTGTAACCGCTAGGAGTCCAACTTTCGACCTCCGACCGGGACTAAGATACAACATCCGAAACAACCCAGCAACCAGCCATATCGGAACGACCGCCATTGTAACGACTAGGATTCCAACATTCGGCCTCCGACCGGTACTGGTTTACAGTATCCGAAACAACCCATTAAACGGCCACATCTATTACTGCTAGGACTCCTCCAACCGGGCATAGTTTACAAAGAATTCCAGTTCCTTTTAAGTCTGCCCTGTTTGAAATGAGACTTAAGAGCAGTGTCACAAGAGGTTTTGCAACTTCCGCTGAAAAATCTTTAGTCATAAGAAGCTCGTTAGTCTAATTTATTCCGATACTTTTACGTACCCATGCAGGTGAAGAAGGTCATAATTTGATAAAGGGAACAATGTAGATAGAACTGTTTTGACATACTTATATCTCTTGTTCTATATGTTCTTTCACCAATTCATTGACATGCTTTTTAAATTTTAAGAGATCCACGTGGCACATGCAAAAAAAAATGATGATTATATTTGATCATACAATATATTTAAATGTCGTCTGTTGGCTACCGGGAAAGGAATGACAAAACAGACGATTGATGTTTGTGATTAAATACAGCATTTTGATATAGGCTCTTCATAGCCTGATTGAAAATAACAATGTGATACAGGATTTTTTCTTTTTTTTTATGAACTAAGTTGATTGATTGTTTGGTATTTTACGTTTCCTGGGTAGGTTACCATTTCTACTGGTTAAGTTACCATGACACCAGCCAGACAGTCGCAACTCGAGCGCCAAGGAGGACAGCCATTACTACCATCTTTAAAGTATTTAGTATGACCCAGGATGAACTAGGCCTACAGACAATGTTACAAGGTTACGAATATCAAGGTTTATCATACTCCTTGACTCTTATGGTTGCGGGGTACTGATGTAAGGACACTTTGCCCAACTATCTGTGGCGCAACTATTTCAATATATGGCTGTTTTCTATACATCTATAAGTGTGTGGCGTGCAGACGACAAATAAAGTTCATGGCGAAAAAATCAAAGCGATCCAAAAAATCCCGGAAGTAAACCGATGTGTTATTTCGTGGACCAATCAGATCGCGACAACACACTTAGCCGGTCCACGTTTGGCAATCAACATTCTGATCAGAAAACTTGGAAGAGAAGTCATGTTTTTCAAACTTGCATTATTTTGTCTTTTGTCACTGGCATCTGCCAGCGATGTTCTAGATTTCACCGACGCTGACTTTGCCACCAAAAGCGCCGCCCATGACCTTATTCTGGTGGAGTTTTTCGCACCATGGTAAGTGCCTGTCATTTTGTGGGTGGGGTAATTTTCTGTGGACACCGGATTTTTTTTCGGTTTCAATTAAATAGTCATGAAATGAACACGTTTGTAAATGGTGTATCACTCTAGACTATTCATGAAAATATACATGAAGTTTGTCATCGCTGTTATGGAATGATGATCAAAAGAGCAGCAGAAAGAACACTGGTTTGGTTTGTGAATGTCGAAATAGGCACAGGAGTCTGACGTTTAATAACAGTCTATATAAATATAAAAAAACAACCGTATACTATAAAAGTTTTTTTTATAGTATACAGTGTTTTTTTAATATATATTATAGACTGGTATTAAATGTCAGACTCGGTGAAATATGGTACTTTAGCCACACACTCGCATCGAAAGGTCTTTCGGCTGCAGAGTGCTATACTAGTAGAAATTAACAGGTTGATAGCAAAAACTATCTATTTAACTACAAAATTAACCACTATGTATTACGTTTCTAAAGGATAATCACTAAGCTATAATGTTCTACAATATAGGGATTTATGATCATAAAATTCATCTTTTATCTAGAACTCAGATGATGTATGGGTTTTAATTTTTTTTTTTAAAAAGGTGCGTATTTTTATGTAAGGCCAGCTAGGGTCTCCACACAGATACCGTCTTGTCAATCCAGGGTTTGGGAGTTTGAGCCCCAGCTTGGCCATCGTTCTTTCTGGCGTCTTCCACCAATGGGCTAACAAGTCTACATGGAAAAGCAGCCAGTTGCTTGGAAAGTATGTTGTGTGGAGTACTGGTGTGAAAAAGCCTGGAAACACATTGATAGGTGAACTGGCCGCCATGATACAACTGAAAAATTGTATAAAACCACAATCAATCACACAGATACCCACATCATGACATGTTTAACCCTTTCCCTCATATAGACACGTTCTGACGCCTCTGCAGCAGATGGCTTTTTGAAAACATAGAGACAAAAGAAGAAATTGCTCAAAACGAGCAATTTCTCCTTTTGCCACAATGTTTTCGACTTTTAGTCATAGTTATCCATTCAATTATAGAGGTTTTGTATCATTTGACAAAATATGTTCAAAGTCATCTGCTGCAGAATTTTCGTATGAGGGAAAGGGTTAACGGGAATATGGTAAAGCCATACTGTGGAAGCAGGCTTTTATAGTGATGTGGTAGAGCGGTTGACTTTTTTCTCGAAGTACCTGGTACTCGTTGCAGCGATTAGGTATGGGTTGACATCACTTTTATCCTCGGACGGCGGTAGATATCAGTGATGTTACATAGGTCTCCTCTCTGGTGTACTGTAAGTGTGCAGTTGTGTGACTTTTGGCAAAGTCGAGAGAAAGAGGGAGAAATACAAATGGAATGGACTTTTATACAAATTATAGCAATGTTGGTAGAGTGGCTGGCTTTTCTTTTTGAGCTGGCAACATACATTGCTGTCTGTGCCTTTATTGGTGATCCATGGTGGCTTAACTTTGTGACTGAATGACCCAGTACCTCTGTGTACATGTATTGGGCAAGCTCACATGTTTTAATTAACAATGAATACAGTATTTTTTGTGTAAACTGCTTTGACAGTGACACATACAGATAATTTTTTAGTTTTCTGTTATGCTTTCTATTATTGACATTGTCAAGTGGAGTGTATTCCTTAACCGCTTCCCACATACAACAAATCTCTAGCAGATGTCTTTAAAAATGTCTTGGCAAAAGGTTGAACAATCCCAATTAATGAGAGTTGAATTATTAAATAGAGTTGAAAACTCTGTGGCAAAGGGAGCAATTTCTTCTTTTGCCAGTGTCAGAAAGTATCTATATGTGGGAAAGGGTTTAAACACATTCTAGTTATTAAATTGTTGAAATTATTTCTCTATTACAGGTGTGGTCATTGTAAAAAACTAGGTCCAGAGTTTGATAAAGCTGCAAAAGTGTTGAAAGCTAATGATCCACCTGTGGCACTGGCAAAGGTAAAATGTTTGAGATCTACCATTGCTCCGTTTCTTGTATACATCTTATTTTAACCCCCCTTTCTAACATACAATAAATCTACAGCAGATCATTTTCAAAACATGTAAGCAAAAAGTGGGTAACTTTCTGAAAACGAAAGCAAAATTATTGAATAAACTTGAAAACATTGTTTGTGGGAAAAGGTAAATTGCTCATACTGAGCAATTACTTTCTCACAATGTTTTCAAAAGTTGTCCGGTGCAGAGGCATCAGAAAACATCTTTATATGGGAAACGTTTAAAGCTAGGAATACCTTAAACTAAACCCTTTCCAAACGACAACTTTCGAACATCTAGGCAAAAATATAGAAAGATTTATAAATAGATTTGAAAACGTTGTGGTAAAAGTAGCAGTTGCTCATTATTAGCAATTTCCCAGTTAGTCATAAAAAAAATGAAAGTCGTCTACATGTGGTTAAGAGTAAACAGTTGATACATTTGTTTCATGCTGTCGGTTTTGAAATTAATAAGGTAATATAATTGTAAAAGTAGGAATATAGATATTTAATAAGTATTTTGTGGTAAACATATATATAAAAGTATTAAGTATCCACGTGAATGTTTTCTGTTTGAAAGTTCTTACCAGGTATACAATTTGTGGCATGAAAGTGTGTAATGAAAATTATTGAAGTGCGAACCATGATTATCACAAAACTAGGTAGATTGCACTGAAAGCAAAAAACTGTGTAAAAGACTGGGATTGAAGCGCTATCCAACACTAGCAGTCTTTAGAAGAGGAGAATGGGTAGAAGAGTTCTCGGATGAGAGAACGGCTGGTAATCCACTGTTGATGTTGTGTATTCATATCTTTATAGAGATCTAGATAAGATGGGCAGTTCTTGTTCTAAAGTCCTTACTTAACCCTTTCCCACATACAGCAAATCTGCAGCAGATGACTGAAAATGTCTAATAAAAAATATGGAAAATCTCTATATTTTGTAGGTATATTTACTGAAAAAAGTAATAAACATTGGGTAAAAGGACAAATTGTTTTTAGCAATTTCTCCTTTTGTCACAAAGTTTTCAAAAGTCGTCTGCTGCAGATGCGTCAAAATGCATCTGTAGGTGGGAAAGGGTTATTTCTTTTGAGTACCTATAACATAGGGTTTCGTCCTGTCATACATTGTAAGTGAAATACTGAGTGGAACAGTTAATATACTTCCTTATCTAGGCCTCTGTTCATATACTTGTATATTATGATTTTTGACTTCTACTTTACTCATCATGTTTACAAACATATTATTAGCCTTACATTAAATTGAGCATAAATGTGATAATTAACATCTCAAAACTATTCATTCAAAATGGTAGTCATGGAAATTAAAAAGTAAAAATAAAGGGGAGTATTTGAATTTACTTATTCAAGGTTGTTTTAATCAAAGGCATGAAAAAACTGTAAAGTGGAATTAGTCTACTTATTAATTAATCACATGTTTACCAGACATTTCCATGATGTGAATCAGGAGGAGGACTTAACTATTTTATCTTAAGGACCATGACGTTGTCATAGATTTCAGAGCTATTCATTAGGAGTGTATTTTACATTTTCTAAAAGCAGTATTCGATGTTGAAATATTTTTTTGTGGTAACTCAAAACAATGATTTCTTTTGATTACTGACACGATGTGGTTTGGATTAGTAACAAGAAAGACCTAATAGAAACCAACCAGTTTGCTTGCCCTTAAGTATACCTGTGGATTTTCAACTAAGGATTGTACAAGGTCATGAACATGTCTGGTATCCTTGCATATAACATGATTGTGTTCACACTTTTTGTTTTCACATTTTTGCAATGTGTAAGGGTTAAGTATACAGTTAACACATAATTTATAGTCAGTGTAATTGATATAATTTTTCCTTCCCTTGTTGAGTACATCAGCAGTTGTCTATTTGAAAGAAATGTTCCTTTTGAGTCACCAGTACTGTCTGTTAGATGGTGACACATCCAGATCATTAATGATTTGTCTTGTCTTTTGCATGTTCATCTGTTGGTCACAGTTATTGGTTATTGACTGGTCACAATTATTTTTTATATAATGTTAAAAACCTTTCATTATATTATGTTCTAAAACCTTTCATTGTTGGTTCTCAAAATAATTGTATCCCTGAAACAACTCTTTTTTAAGTATCAACAATATAGGGTTTAGCAAGCAAGATTGCCCTGGGCACACCGGAGTTATGGCAGCTTCATTAGTGATTTTTTTGCTAATCAGCTTTGAACACTCAAACTTGATTAGTCCTTATTTAGTCTCTATCAAACATGGTCAAAATATCTCTTGTGAAGTTCAATTTCCAGCCAGATTGCTGCAAACACTTTGGAGTTGTTACCTGTTTTTAAGTGAAATTTTGCTTTTAAAATTAGCTTTGAGCAATGCTTATCCAATCTTCACAAATCTTGTGCGCATAATTGTTATTGGTAAATATCTTGGGTCAAGTTTAATTTCTTGCGAGAATTGCTAGGATTCTCAAGAGTTGTTGCCCTTGAAGTATGTATATTGTGATAGTTTGGCACATTTTACCACAATGTTTTCAAAAGTCCCTTGTCCTAGAGGTATTGAGTCATCTTGTCAGGGAAAGAGAAAAGAGTAACATGCTATTTGTCTTTGTTACCATTTGCATTTAAATTTTAAATAACCTTAAAATATATTTGATATGATCTGTAAAACATTGTATTTTAAATTCAAAGATGTTTTGACATTACCAGGTCGATTGTACAGAAAACACAGAAGTATGTGGGAAATACGGTGTGACCGGATATCCAACCCTTAAAATATTCCGTGATGGTGAAATGTCTGAGGATTATAATGGTCCCCGAGAAGCAGGTACTTGTGCATGAGCACCCTGTCCTGTACACATGCTTGTCTTAATCTTACGCTGTTCTCTAACCACACCCATTAATATTTCTACTTTAGTGTTTCCTCTTTTCAGATTTTCCTGTGGTTTTCATGTAGAACTAGTTGCTTTTCTACTTAACACGTCTACTGTAGTACTTACCGATTTCAGATTTTCTTGCGCTTTCTATGAAGATCTAGTTGCCTGCCTACTAAATGTTTCTACACAAGTATTAACCCATTTCAGATGTTTGTGTGCTTTCTATGTAGATCTAGTTGCCTGCCTACTAAACACTTATACACAAGCATTAACCCATTTCAGATGTTTGTGTGCTTTCTATGTAGATCTAGTTGCCTGCCTACTAAATGTTTCTACACAAGTATTAACCCATTTCAGATGTTTGTGTGCTTTCTATGTAGATCTAGTTGCCTGCCTACTTAACATTTCTATTTAAGTGTTTACCCATTTCAGATTTCCATGTGCTTTCTATGTTGATCTAGTAACCCATCTACTAATTGCTTCTAGACAACTGTTTAACCATTTAAGACTTTGCATGCTTTATATGTTTAGCTCGTCGCCCTTCTGCTAAACACAACTGCGCTAGCATTTAACCCATTTTCAGACTTCTGTGTACTATCAGTTTTTTTATGCATACCTAGTTGCTTGTGAATTAAAACCTGAATATTCAGTGCTTTGTACAAGAATGTTTTCTTTCCATGCCGATTCTAGAATTATATATTAAGGATACTCAAATCATCTTTCAAATTTTGTTGATTATTTTTATGACTAATCACATTAAGAGAGATATAGTTTTGCAATAAACTGTTTAATCCTTGACTGGGCATCTGCATGTTGATAGATCATTTAAACTTTTCCTACATACATCAAATCTGCAGCAATGGTTTCGAAAACGAAACATCTAGACTTCAAAAGCCTATTTCAATGTGGATTATCTCTGTAAGTGAAAGTATAAATATTGAATTAATAGAATTGAAAGCCATGTGGCAAATGAAGAAATTGTATACTGTAGGTCAGAGAAACAGAATTGCTTGTTGATGTCTAGCTTTTGCTGCGTCAGAAATTGTTTATATGTGGGAAAAGTTTAATATTAGTAGATCTAGTTAAAATAGTGTTGTAGTTTAGCTCGCATGTATATCATGTTATGAGGTCTAGGTAATTGGACATACTTAACCCTTTCCCCCATACAACAGATCTGCAGCAGACGACTTGGAAAACATCTTCTTAAATTGTGGTAAACCTCTCTATAAATGAAAGAATAATCCTTGTCAAGGGTTGAGAACATTGTGTGTGGCAAAGGGAGAAATTGCTCATAAGGAGCAAAGTCTGCTTTTGTCACAATGATTTAAAAAGCCGTCTACTTCTGAGATGTTGACTGGCTTTGTTTGTCAGAGGGTTAAATGCTTTATTTCTGCACTTAACACTGCGTTGTGATTACTCATGAGATTCATCTTACCTAAAGAGTAAAAGCTTTTCCGGCACACAATAATTCTGCAGCAGATGACTTGAAAACCATTCAGTCATAAATAAGGAAACTCCTAGATTGAAATAAAAAATAGGAGAAATTGCTCATTATCAGGAATTTCTTTTTTTGCCACAATGTTTTCAAATGTCTTCTATTGCTGATGTTTTTAAAAAGCTTCCAAATGCGGGAAAGGGTTAATGAGTACCTACAACATATGGTCTGTAAGAGAAATGTTTGCTATTCTTCTGGAAAACTTTCTTATCTAGACCTCTTGCATGACCTTTCCTTTTAAAACTTTTTAGAACTTATGAATGTTAAACATTTTTATGTTTTATTTAACCTAGTCCATACATACATCAACTCTGCAGCAAACAACTTTGAAAATCTCTTTAATATAAAAGTGTAATAAATGAATTGAGTTGAAAACATAGTCACTAAGTGGCAAAAAGAGAAATTGCTCATGATGAGCAATTTCTGCATTTGCCACAATGTATTCAAAAGCTGTCTGCTGCAGATCAGTCTTAATACGTCCGCAGACGGGAAAAGGTCAAGCAATGCTACTGTTTTATCTCGTCAATAGCATGATTTTATTGACGATTCAAGTTGCATTTATCTTTGACCTTATTTTTAAAAAAAAATTAATTGAATAATATATAAGACATTGTTGATAAAAATAACATATCTATCTATACCTGTTCAATAATCTTTAAGCTTAAAAACCAGAACTGATGATTACTTTTACAATAAGTTGTTTAAACCATAGGTTGATTGTACCATCGCCAAAAAAACATGTGAAAGGTATGGGATAGGGGGTTACCCAACCATGAAAATCTTTCGTAAAGGAAAGATTGCAGAAGAATATGAGGGCAGTCGTGAAGCCAGTATGTAAAGTCACAGTCTAAATAAGTATTCGGTGGTCCAAGTTTTATCTGTTTTGAAATGCTTCAATTTTGTGCCATTAAAATAAAACAGTCCAGCATTGTAGGTGTCTTTCTAATTGTAGAAGCATCTCGATGATGTAGATTTTCATTTCTTATAGAAAATATTGAAAATACAGATAAACTGCTGAGTGCAGAAGTCATCAGCAGAGTCTCCATCTATCATAGGATTGTTTGCTCTCTTAAACTTGGTACATTCTTTAGATGGCTTAGGTGTAGTGGTTGCCAGGTTTGGGTATTTCATCCTAGCCATGTTTATGCTATGGATTGGAGTTTCATACATGTAAATAGCTCTATTGAGTTTATATGATATGATGATAAGAGTTGGCAGCTTCGAAATGAACCATCTGAAGAATGTCGATACAAAGTATAACATTGGAGGATTTTAAGAAATGGCAATTTTTCCATCTATCCCATCTATCACAATTCTTCCAAAATTTCTCTACTGAAAATGTCATCTATTTTCATGGCAAGGGTTGATTCCATTAACCCTTTTCCTCATATGGCAATTCTGCAGCAGACGACTTTGAACGTATTTTGTCAAAAAATAGAAAATCTCCATAATTGAATGGATAACCTATGACAAAAAGGGGAAAACAAACGGGCAAAAAAAGAAATAGCACGTTTTGTGCAATTTCTTCTTTTGTCACTATGTTTTCAAAAAGCCGTCTGCTGCAGAGGCGCCAGAAAGCATCTATATGAGGGAAAGGGTTAAAGATAAACTACAGAATGTTTGTTAAATTGCTTCATATGAATGAAAACTTGCAAGATTGTCATGGAGAAATAAACTTGGATCATGGATACAAAGACTGATGTTATCACCCTGTATATCTGGCTTTCACATGATAATCACCTGATTTTCTTTTCATTGGTTTATTTTAGGGATTATATATAAATGTATCTACGTTTTAAACCCCTTTACCATTTACAACAAATCTTAAGTAGACAACTTTGAAAGCATCTAGGCAAAATATAGAAAAAAACTCTTATCAATGAAAGTTTAATTATAGAATGGTGTTGAACACATTGTGGCAAAAGAAAAGAAGTGATCATTATGGACAATTTCTTCTTTTGCCACAATGTTTTCAAAAGTAATCTGCTGACGATGTGTCAATATGTGTCTGCAAGACAAGTGATCAAGGGTTAACTTTATTAAAGTCCCCCCTACCCTTTATACTGCAGGGGACTATCAGTTTTTTCTTCATCTATCTTGTCAATCTGTCTAAATGATGACCGCCTTATTGGTGTAGTGGTCAAGGGTACTCTTCGGGTGCAGGTGCAGATTTGATTTGACACACAAAATTCTTGAAAAAATGGTAGTAATGGCTTTCTCTTTATAACTCTTGATTGTGTGTGGGGTTAGCATTTTGGACAGACTCACTGGTGTCATTATAAAAGGACCAGTAATACTGGTAACTTACCAGCTTAAAACACCATACAATGTGTCTAAAAGAAACCTTGAATGCAATACCTATAAAAGGTATTAGAAGCACGATGTGACTTGGAGGGCAATTAGGAGATTTATTATTATGCAAATGATTTGTCTGTTTGCTTGAAGGTCAACTTCAAAATAATACAATTATGCCCCTGCCAGAGCACTAGATAAGGGGTGTTTTTGCATGTTCTTAAAAGACTTAAACAGCGCTCCAGCCCTATGTTGTAGGTTCTCAAAAATGTTTTGTCTCAATGAGACGATTTGTTTGAGTACCCACATCATAGAGTTTGGTTGGATGATAAGAGAAGTATTGTGGGCAAAAGAGCTTCATACCCCTCTTATCCGGTCCCCTGACTCCTGGGTCTGTGACAAGTAATAGCAAGATATGTTTCCATTGATGGGACACAGTTTGGTCATGATGCGACTTCCAAGCTGTTCTTTCGACACGGTTCGATCCCCAGTCGTGGCACAACAGTTATGGTTGAGTGCCCTTGGGCAAAGCCTAGTTCTGGTTTGTTTACCCAGCGATCATAAATAAGTGAACTGTCGCCATGATGTAACTGAAATAATGTTGAAAATGGTGAAAAAAAAACAGTAAAAAAAATAATCTTTAGATATTTGTAATTTGAAAAATTAATCCCAATTAAACCAACCAATTGGGGAATAGCCACACTTGATGCAAACAGGTCCTTTGGAATAATCAGAAAAGAAGGTGTTCCTTATAAATAGACTCCATTTTTAGCTCGACTTTTGAAAAAAACGAGAGCTATTGTCATGACCCTGGCGTTTTCATCGTCGGCGGCGGCGTGGTCGTCCGGTTAAGGTTTTTTGTTTAGCTCATTTTTTTTTTCCCTCCCTATCAGTCGAGCGTCTGTGCCGTACGCGGTGCTCTTGTTTATTTTTCAGCAGTATTTACCATTGTAACCTGCCAAACATTAATAATCCAGACATGCATATTTTCATTTATCTGAATATAAATTCTCCCCTTCAGTTGGTGTAAATGTAGTGTAAAGAAATAGCTTCAGAGGGAACTTACTAATTTGCTTGAAATGGTGTTTTGATTTTTTAGGGGTATATGTACTTTCTTTACTTGAATGTCAACATATTTAATATCTCAATTGTGACAATACCTCTTTGATGAAGATGACTTATCTTAACCCTTTCCCTCATAAAGACGCTTTCTGACGCCTCTGTGGCAGACGGCTTTTGGAAAACATAGTGACAAAAGAAGAAATTGCACAAAACGTGCAATTTCTCCTTTTGCCACAATGTTTTCCACTTTTTGTCATAGGTTATCCATTCAATTATGGAGATTTTCTATGTTTTGACAAAATATGTTCAAAGTTGTCTGCTGCAGAATTGTCGTATGAGGGAAAGGTTTAATATAAAAAAATTATGGATAAAATTGATTAGTTATTATTTCAAAATCAATATTAGATAAACAAGCAATGAATGTTTTGCAAATTAGGATGCTTCTTCCATGCATATAATAGATTTGAAATTGAACAACTACAATATTGATGTTGCCTACCTTGGGAGGATGACCCATAGGGAGCACTTTACTGTCGTATGTCTGAGTGTGTCTGTCTTTCCATCATAATCTCACTGACTTATTGGCAGGCAACATGTTTTCTTTCAAACACTCTTGTTAACTTTCAATATTTGCGTTAATTAAAAAGCTAATTTGTGAAGTTGTTTACTGTAGAACTGCGAAATTGCTCTAAGTCTTCTGCCTTAAAAATAACACTCCATGGTAAAATTATAAGAACTGGAAAAACAATTTTACAATGAGTTGAATACGTTGTGGGAAAAGGAGTAAATGCTGGGAATGAACAATTCGTCTTTTTCATTGCATTGTTTTCAATAGTTGTCTGCTGCAGAGACACATACGGTCATTTGTATGAGAATCTGTTTTAATGTTTACATCTCTTCTTTTAGATGGCATTGTCAAAACCATGAAGGGCAAAGCAGGACCTGCCTCTAAGGAGTTGAAAAGTGTTGCAGATGCAGAGAAATTTTTGGACAACTTCGATCATGGATGTGTTGGTAAGTGTGCTCCTTTAATGTATAGAGAACGAGGTTTGATTCTCCATTGGGTCATTTGAAATAGTGATAGTGTGTGTAATGTCTTTCCTCCTTGGCGCTTGGGATTGCAAGAAAAGTATCTTGTCTGATGTGGAGGTGATGTGCCAAGCTCCATCACATACTTGACACAGAATTGTTTAGAAATATAAAGAAATCATGGCGTCTGTTAGATAGTTGAAGTTGATAAATAATGTCATTGAAATGGCACGTTATTATTCCTGATGTCTGATTTTGAAAATGGTCAAGTAGGGCTGATTGGTGATTCCTTGATCTCTTGTTCTCTAGGTTCATACGAAAGACTTTAAAGATGGATGTAACCAATTTACTTTCATGGCACTCAGGATTGTTGGTTTATCAATATGACTGTCTCACTGATGTCAGGAAAACTGGATCAGTGATGCTAATAAATTATCAAGGAAATGGCATGATATAACTGATTTTTATTTCAAAGCAGCGTAAAACACAATACAAACAAACACTTGTTTTCTCTTATAGCTTATCTGTCCAGTGAAGTTGGTGAATTAGGAAAGTTATTCAAGAAAACTGCAGATTCCATGAACCAAGAAATGCGTTTTGCCCACACCACAAGTAAAGAGGTCAAGGAAAAATACGGAATGGAAGACGAGTAAGTACAACTAAAAACTATTTAAATCCTTTTATATATACCTAATATGAGATTTATTTGAGTTATTTTCCCATAATGTTTTTGTATTGCCTGCATAGGGATTGCTTCCCAGTTGTGTGTCCATCATACCGACTTATTTATCATGAACAGAAGTATTTGTTCATAATTAATTGCTGCAAGGAATAAATTGGTCAAGTTAAATGAGTTTTAAATTTAATCTGTAATTTCAAATTATAAATATTTTGCCCTCTATTTTGACTGAAATGGATGAACAAGAAGAGGATGTTTGTTTGTTTTAGGTTGTAATAATTGGTTTTATAATCACCAAAAAAAATTATAACTTGTAATCATAATCATGAATATGAACCAAAGTGAAAGTACTTTGATTTCTGTCTGTGAAATAAGAAATGGTCCTTGGCCAGAAACCTTTGATTAGGTCAGGACCAGTGAAAACATTTTTAGCTCGACTATTCGAAGAATATGAGAGCTTTACTACTCGCCCCGGCGTCGGCGTCCGGTTAAAGTTTTAGGGCAAGTTGGGATTTTCATTCATAAGTATTTGTGCTAGGGCTTTCATATTTGGAATATAGTTACATCTTATACCTTTCTTCTCATTGAACGCTAAAGATGCTGAGTGTGACCTTCCTTTTGGGAAAAAAAACATGATTTTCGGGGGTTAAAGTTTTAGGGCAAGTTGGATTTTTTTATTTAGCGAAAGCGTGGGGACTATTAGTTCTCATTCGTCAGTCAGTCCGTCAGTCACGCTGTCACAAAAACTTTAACCTTGCTCATAACTTCTGAACCGTAATAGGTACTGCTTTCATATTTCACATGTGTATTCCTTGTGACAACCCCTTTCCATCAATACCAATTTTTGTGACCTTGACCCTGGCGGGGGACCATAATTCTCTGAATTTGCTTGTTTTATTTTTTTTCTCAATAAGTACTTGTGCTAGGGCTTTCATATTTGGAATATAATTACATCCAATACCTTTCTTTATATTGTATGCTGAAGATTCTGAGTTTTACCTTCTTTTTGGGGTAAAAGACATGATTTTGGGTGGTTAAAGTTTTAGGGCAAGTTGGCATTTTCATTTAATTTTTTAATTTTTCTCTATAAGAATTTGTGCTAGGGCTTTAATATTTAGAATATAGTTACATCTTATACCTTTCTTCACATTGAATGCTGAAGATGCTGAGTGTGACCTTCTTTTTGGGGTAAAAAACATGATTTTCGGTGGTTAAAGTTTTGGGGCAAGTAGGATTTTATTTTATTTTTTTAACTTTTTCTGAATAAGTGCTTGTGCTAGGGCTTTCATATTTGGAAAATAATTACATTTAATACATTTAATACATTTCTTCATATTATATGCTGAAGATGCTGAGTGTGACCTTCTGTTTGCGGTAAAACACATGCTTTTGGGTGGTTAAAGTTTTAGGGCAAGTTGGCTTTTTCATTTAATTTTCAAATTTTTCTAAATATGTACTTGTGTTAGGGCTTCCATATTTGGAATATAATTACATGTAATACCTTTCTTCACATTGTATGTTGAAGATGCTGAGTGTGACTTTTAGGGGGTAAAAAACATGATTTTTGTTTGATTTTGAGAATTTTAGATAAATTCTTAATTTTTGGTTACATTTCTTTCTAATTGTGATCATTTATTTATCAAATATAATTCTCCAACATATCAAACGGATTTTGCATGGTGTCAAACATTAGGAAAACCTTTTTTTAAGGTTTTGCTAATTTTGGACTCGGTCAGTTTTAACATTTGTGTTTAGCTCAACGTTAAAGTTACATCATTCAAATCACTTCATACTTCACATATTTGTTAAGGACCATCGTACAATTAGGTTAGATAACTCTATTGTATTATATTTAAATGTATGTATATCTATTCAGTTGCTTTTACATATAGAGTATATAATATGATTTAATAGTACTTAAGTGCAATATAATGAAATACTGCTTTATGTGAATAAGCGGCCTGTAGTCGAGCACGCTGTCCTCCGACAGTTCTTGTTTTCAATTACTGTGATTGTTACTTTTTGGTGATAATTTGACTCCATATCGCTTGTGAAAATGAACATATATACTCTTTAGTATCAAGAGCTTGAGATAAAAAAAAAAGTACTTCACATCCCCAGATCCTAATTTGACCCTCAAACCCTATGTTTTGGGTACTCAAAAGAATGTCTCGATGAGAAAATTCTTTTGAGTACCACAACAAAGGTTTTAGCCGAGTCATTAAAGAGATATTTAATCCTCTGCGTATTTTAAGCTATTTATCAATATGCTTTTGGTTGATTTTTTGTGAGTTCATCAGAACAAGATACATAGAGATTAATTATGTTGCACTAGTGCTACATGGATTTGTTTTGTACTACGAGGTTCATGGAAATATTGATATGACATGAGACTGAAGGTCAAGAAAGATGATAATTTATACCATGCCCTGTGTAGACAATACAAAGCAATGTCTTGCTACTGCAAAATAATTTTATTATATACCTAGTTTAACGTTTATGACAGAATAAAGAAAAAATTTCAATAATGAAATAACACAATTTTCACATTAACGAAAAATTATGAATGGCGTGTGAATCACACCCCACTACCGAATTTTGAATGATGTCTTATCATATTTTAGTGACATACCATTATGATATTTGGTATCATATTTAACCTAGTCAAATATGCAATTTGAATCTGTTGTGTTTTATTTGCGCATGACAATCTTCTTGTATTTGCAGTGGAAAATGTGGAGGTATATTTATTTAAAGAATTTTATCTCTGTGATATTTTTTGATATTTCACAGCTTAGCATTTGATTAGAAATGTTATTGGATTTTGTGTTAGTCTAATCACCATGCTAATGATGGTCTTTCATTTCCTTACTCATCTGAGAGTCTCTGTGATAAAATCATTATAAGGCTGAAGTGTGGTGCATTACATATTAACATTCAAGAATGCAAAATCTCTTCTCTTTCTGATGACTGACAAAAGAAATTGTGAAGATTGTAATTTGTCTTTAACAAATAGCTAAAAAAAATGTTTTGGAAATAACCAGTTACCTGGGCAGAATTATTTGTGGAGTACTGGCAAGCTAACAAGGAAACACTTGCGTTTGTGAACTGGTAACGTGATATGAATGAAAATCTACTGGAATTATTCTTGAACAAATCTTGAACAATTCTTGAAGATAGATTGGGAACCCATTTAAAATAAAGCAATATTTGTAGAAGCTTGAACTGAAAACTTCCGATCAGGTTTAATGAGGATAATTTAAAACAGTGATTAATAAATTGCATTTAACTAATGGTTGTTGTATTTTGTCACAGTACTCTCATGTTCTACATGCCCAAGAGACTTCAGAGTAAATTTGAGGCTAAAGAGGTGAAATTTGATGGCGATGTGACACAGGTGAAGATAAAGAGCTGGATTAAAGAAAACAAGTGAGTTGACAAAAATTAACAGATACGGAGTGGTATACAGCTCCATTTCCCACATCTTTCTTATTATCCAACAAAACCCTATGCTATGGGTAATCAAAAGAATTGTCTCATTGAGATGATTCACAACAATCAAATAAGGATATTAAAACATGCAAAACATCCCTTATCTCTGAGAGGACAATAATTTACTTTTTACAAAACGTGCAATTTCTCCTTTTGCCACAATGTTTTCCACTTTTTGTCATAGGTTATCCATTCAATTATGGAGATTTTCTTTGTTTTAACAAAATACATTCAAAGTCGTCTGCTGCAGAATTGTCCTATGAGGGAAAGGGTTAAGGTTTTCTGCAGGAATCCTCTGTGACCTAGTGGTTAGCGTCTGAGATTTGGAAGTGCATGCCCTTGTTTTATCCCAAGTAGCAGCGCAGAATTCATTTTGGTTTGCCCTTGAGGAAGGAACATTTCTTAGCCTAGTACTTGTTGGTTCACCCAGAGGTCATGAATATCTGAACTGTTGTTGGATATAACTCAAATAATGTTGAAAATGTCTTAAATCCCCAATTATACAAACGAACAAAAGATAATCTGCTTTTTATACAATTTTTTTTTTTTAGACATCAATTGTACTACAAACATTGTGGCAAAAGGTGAAACTATTTGTTTTGAGCCATTTCTTCTTTTGCTATAATGTTTTCAAAAGTCGTCTGCTGCAGATGCATCAAAATACGTCTACAAGTGGGAAAGGGTTAAGATGCTCATAAAAGTTTTTTTCAATGATTTCTAAACTAATGTACCGTTTACTTAGTCACAATGTGTAGCAAAACATTTTGTGAAAAATGAGAAATTGTCTCAATGTTTACCCTTGAAATTGTACTTCTTATGTTATTATTATGTTGCATTCTTGAAGAGTGGGAGACAAGGATTATATCCCCATTCATGTAGTATTGCCTTCTCTGTTGGCACTTGGGGTTGCAGTTATAACCAGTAATATTGGTAATTTATCCAGGAAACCCTGTGATACAATTTAAATTCTCTTGAAAATGGAATAAAACACCACTTTAGCATATTAAGATCATAAGGCCTTTTGAAGATGGAAATTTTACAGTACAATATTAAAAGATTATGTTCATGCCTGATAATTTATTTTCATTCCAGAGTTGGTCTGTGCCCTCACAGGACAATCGATAATGCTGATAGTCTGGAAAAACCATTGATTGTTGCATTTTATGATGTAGACTACGTTAAAAATATCAAGGGTACCAACTATTGGAGAAACAGGTACGTGGTTTAATTGGCGACACATTCATACATCCTGGTCCTCCCTGAAAACTCAAAAAGTGATAACATTTTAAACTTATTTTCAATATAACTGAAAAATTGAAAACGGCGTTAAGCCCCAATCAATCAATTCCAAGGTCTTGAAAATTTATGATAAGATTTTATTATTTTTTACAATCAATTGGTTGGAAAATTGTCAGATCTATTTGATATTGAGAAAGCAGGCTATTGATTTTGTTCATGTAAACATATGTAATTTTCATTGAGTCTTGAAGATTTTATTATTGAATGTCCTCTTTTACAGAGTTATGAAGGTTGCCCAGAAATTCAAGGAAGCTGATAAAACTGTCTATTTTGCTGTGAGCGGTGCTTCAGAATTTGCTCAAGAACTAGCGGAATTTGGTATTGATAATCCTGAAAGTGGCAAGGTTATAGTTGCTGGTAGAAATGCAAAGGGCCAGAAGTTTGTCATGAGCGAAGACTTTAGGTAAATTATTACTATCTCGAGGGTCTATGAAAAGATATTTCTGTTTCAAAGGCTTAAGATGTGTAGTTTGTAGCTATAACATACCTTTACATCATCTTTAGGAATCTTTTTTTATTTATACAAAAATTAAAAAGAGAAATAACATAGATTGTTTTATTGTGTATGTTGCATTGGTTTGACTTACTGTATTCACCATTTGCTTTTTGAACAATGAGAAGATGAAAACAAAGAACAAGGCTTCTATCAATATCAGATATATAGGTTTGATAGAAATTCTGATGTTTATCATTCAATGTTCATCTTCTATGAAAGGAACTCGTTAAATTGCCTAAAATATATGACCAGGGTAAACAAGTTTTTTAAAATTGGAAGTTTGATTATTGATCCTTTGAAAATGAGAAATTGCTCATGTTGAATAATATCTTCATTTTCGACCGTGTTTCAAATGTCATCCTGTGTCTACTGTTGTCGGCATCAGGAATGAACTGTTATATTATTTCAGTAAGTTAGTGTGTTAGTTGACATTCCTTTGTTTATATTTCAGTATGGATAATTTAGAGAAATTTACCAATGATTTGTTAGATGATAAATTAGAGCCACACATGAAATCAGAGGCAGTTCCAGCTACCCAAGAGGCTGTTAAGGTGTGTAGCATTGAGAAGTAGGTGTCAAGGGGAAAATTCTAAGACTACAATGATGGTGCAATGAGTCCGTGGCAAAATCGTAATGGTGAATTCTTGTACCGAAGATGGGCATTTTTTAGCTTGACTGTTTTTCAAAGAAGAAAAAGTCGGGCTATTATGATACTCTTGCCATCAGCGTCTTAGTCTGTGTTGTCCACACAAAACTTGAACCTTACCTCTAAACCCTTTCCTCATATAGACGCTTTCTGACGCCTCTGCAGCAGACGTCTTTATGAAAACATAGTGACAAAAGAAGAAATTGCACAAAACGTGCAATTTTCCACAATGTTTTCCACTTTTTGTCATAGGTTATCCATTCAATTATGGAGATTTTCTATTTTTTGACAAAATATGTTCAAAGTCGTCTGCTGCAGAATTGTCGTATAAGGGAAAGGGTTTACTAAAAAAAACTCAACATTTTCAAATGAAATAAGGTTCACATGTTCTTAGGAACAGTACGCAATAAACGAAATCACATAACTCTGGTTTTAATAATTCAGGAAATCCTTTAGCAGACGAGACGAGGAATCCGCTGTGGTCGAGTGGTTAGCGTCAGGGATTTCGAAACCGTGTGTCCCGGGTTCGATCCCCAGTCGCGGCACTACGGTCATGGTGGAGTGCCCTTGGGCAAGGCACATTTTCTAGCCTAGTACTGGTTTGTTTACCCAGGGATCATGAATAATTTAATTTAATAGCGCGCTAAATGACCTTAGCTGTCGATGCACCATAAAACAATATACATTCATTCCTTTAGCAGACGAGCGGTGGGATTCGTTTGCAGCGCTCTTGTTTTATTCTAAAATCCCACAAAATGTGTATTTTGGCCAATTAAAAGGACTCGCTAGGATTATTATGTACGGTATGCCTAATATGTGGTTTAATGCAGTTGTAAACATCAGAAAGCATTAAATCTTTTCTACATACAATATAAATCTAAGCAAAAATGTGGGGGGAAAATAATGTGATATTTGAATCAGAATAATGAGGGGTTTCTGTCACATGTGAATTACTGAAAAGTTCAATTGTAAATTAGAAGATGTTTTTGAAAAAAGTTTAATAAGGAGACTGTGAAAGAAAAAGATATATTTGTTATATTATATGTCTTTATCTTGATGTTTCCTAGTTGAAGTCATGAATTAAGGGTGTTGGAACACATCAAAGTAACTGATGGATTTCTTTTTCTTTTTTTTTGATATTAAGAAATTGATCTTTAATACTCTTATAAATTGTTGCCAGGGATGGCTTTTTAATATGTAAGAGAGTAGTAACTTGATTATACCTTCATGTAAAAGCAGTTGTGAATAGTTTCAAACAAACTATGCCATATTTATTATTAAGAAAAGAAGGTTTTTCAAACAAGTCAAAAGTCTAGGTCGCTTAACCAATTTCTTATGAACCTCTTCATATTTCATCTGGTTTCTTTAACAGGTCCTTGTCGCTAAGAATTTTGATGATATTGTCACTGATGATAAAGATGTATTAATCGAGTTTTATGCACCATGGTGCGGACATTGTAAAACTCTAGAACCAAAATATAAAGAACTGGCTGAAAAGGTAAGTTTTATTACATTTCATACATGATTTGTGGATCTATTTAACCATTTCCAGTTACAACAAATCTGCCGCGGACAACATCTAAGCAAAAATTTAGAAAATCTGTCAAAATTAAGATATTATTCAAAGCAATTTCTTCTTTTGTTGCAATGTTTGCGATAGTCATGTGCTGAAGATTCTAATTATCGCCTCAGCATATAAGAATGTTGTTTTATTTAACCATTTCCATAAGTTACAATAGATCTGCCACAGTCGACTTTGAAAAGATCTAGGCAAAATATATAGAAAATATGTAAAAATTAAGATTTTATAAGCAAATATGCCACAGACGACATTGAAAGTATCTAGGCAAAAATATAGAAAATATGTAAAAAAAAATAGGATTTTATAAGCAATTTCTTCTTTTGTTGCAATGTTTTCAAAAGTAGTGTGCTCCAGATGCTTCAAATTGTATCTGCATATCGAGGGCTTGGCGTGAAACGGTTGTAACTAAAATTGGTATTTTTTTACCAAGGTTAATCACCTCGCCATAAAGTTGTTATAAGCGTTAAATCATTTTACTTGGTAAACAATGGAAATTTAGGTGCCATTGCTCGTTCTGAGCAATGGCACCTAAATTTGCATTGTTTACAAAGGGGTCAAAATTGCCCCTAAACCAGGGTTTTCAAAATAGGTTTTTAGTTACAACCGTTTCACGCCAAGCCCTCGATATGAAAAAACTTCCTCAACAGAGCTTCGTGAGACAAAATAGGATGTTTTGGTGTCTGTTATGGTATTATTTGAAGGTGATTGGACGTGATAATAATAGGAAAACGCTGTAACAGGGGATACATTAAGCCCTGTATATAGGCAGACAGTGAATGCTGATACATCTGGGAATGCTCACCCGCGTAGTAATTGTATCACGGCTTTTTGCAAGATATTTGAGCAAAAGAGTCGAGAAACACGGGCTGATGTCAATTGACAGCCATAATTTATCTGAAATAATGTTTGTAATATTTAGCTATTACATTGTTAAACCCTTTCTCACATACAGCACATCTACAGCATATGTTTTTTAAAACATCTATAAATAAGTGCAAGTCCAATTATTGAATAGAATTGAAAACATTGTGACAGAAGGAGAAATTGCTTATTATGAACAATTTCTCCTATTGCCACAATATTTTCAAAAGTTTTCTGCTGCAGATGTGTCAAAAGGTGTCTGTAAGTGGGAAAGGGTTTATTTCTTGTCTTTTTACTATGGAACAAATTAACCCTTACCCACATGTTAACACTTTCTGATGTCCCTGCAGCAGACGACTTTTGAAAACATTGTGTCAAAAGAAGCAATTGCTCATAATGGGCAAATTCTCCTATTGTCACAGTGTATTTAACTCTTAAGTCATTCCACCTGTATTTTTAGAGGTTTTTCCATATTTTTGCACAAATGTTTCAAAGTTGTCTGCTGCAGATTTGTTGTAGCAGGAAAAGGGTTAAGCAATGGTGGCTTCTTATTTTGTGATATTTCAAACCCATCACACAGAAATTGTTAATTGTTACTTTACAATATTACAGTTAGAAGATGAGCCCAGTTTAGTGATTGCTAAGATGGATGCCACTGCCAACGATGTGCCATCATCATTTGAAGTACAGGGGTAAGTAGTCCTGTGATTTGATATGCGATTATATGACTTACAGGGTAAAAAGAGTTTTGAACAGCCCCTTAATCTTTTTCCACATCCACAAATCTGCAGCATTCAACTTCGATAACATCTAGAAATAAATATGGAAAATCTCTATAAATTAAACAATAATTGGCATTTTTAGCTTGTCTGTTTCGAAGAAAAAAAGGCAACTTGTGACACCTTTGGCGTCATCACAAAGTTTTAACCTTACCTCATAACTCAAAAAACGTTCAACATTTTCAAACTTGGTACACATGTTCCTAGGAACATGGCTCATGGCACGTAACTTTGGCTTTAATAATTCATCAGTGATGCCCCTATTTTGATTTAGAAAAAAGTAGACAAGCATTATGGGACTGGATACGGCGGTACTGACGGAATTTGGAAAAATTTAAAGTGTTTTACTAAAATTGAGAATATCTTCATTGGAATCAGCATTGTAAATGTTACTTTGTAGTTTGTTTAGTTATTATATACAACTTCATTCTAAATGAATCTTTGAATTAACCCTTTTCTTCATACAGATGCTTTTTGATGCCTTTACAGAATACGACTTTTGAAAACTTTGCCTCAATATTTTCAACACTCTTCAATAATAAACTTTCTTTAAAGAAATTTTCCATAATTTGTCCTAGATGATTTCAAAGTCATCACAGCATGGGGGAAAGGGGTTAAAATCAATCTTCCAATTAAACAATCAAACATTTTCATTTAAATATGATTTAGCCTTGGTCTTGGTTTTTGGACCCATATAACTACAAGTAAACAATATTTTTCTTGTTTATTATATCCTATAAATCATTTGGAATAAAAATTGCTCAACACAAGCAACTTTGCGTTCCTCACGGGGTTTTCAATTCAATATTCTATGCTTTCAATTTTCCAGATTTAATCTCTTTTCTCTTAAAAATTAAAGAACATGAAGACTTAAATATTTGATAACTGCTAAACATTTAATATTTTTATTGTTGTTTTCTTTCAGATTCCCAACTCTCTTCTATAAGCCCAAAGGAAGCGCCCCAAAGAAATATCAGGTAATTTTCATGTTAAAGTATCTCTAACCCCCCTTGGTGGTGTAGCTGTTCGAGCTTCCATGCCAAGAACAGGAGACTGGGCTTGGATTCCTGGTCGGGTCATACCAAAGACTAAATATGGTAGTAGGGGCTTCCCCCTTCTTGAGGCTCTGGCTTGATGGGATTGCATTATGCATGATGTCAGGAAAACTAACAAGTTAAACTAGTTATTTACCCTGATTTTATTGAAATTCTGTAGAAGGAGGCATTAACCCTTTCTCACATACAACAAATCTGCAGCAGACGACTTCAGAAACATATTGGCAAAAATGTGAAATATCTTCAAAAATGAGAGTTTAATTATGCCACAATGTTTTCAAAAGATGTCTGTTGCAGATGGGTCGAATAAAAAAGTTATTGTCTGACTATGACCATAAAATTGAGGGCATTTATTGTTTCCCCTGACAGTCCGCCTTCCAATACAATGCCATTGCTTCAGCCCTTTTGTTTGTGCACGGAAGTTCTTCATACTTCATACTGGGGTTTAGTGTAAAGGGAACATGGGCGCAAGTTATTTCACCAATCAAAGATCAAGGTCAAATTGGCTATAAATAGCCTACAGCGTGAAGAAATGATGTCATCACTCTAAGAATTTCGTTTGTGTGTGGAATTAATTCATACTTCATACGAAGGTTCAGTATCATGGGAGCTTAGACAAGATCATGTTTCAAGGCAAACACAAATACCTACTGCCAAAAAAATAATAAAAAAATATTTTGTGACGCCTGCCTAACTTTGTCCTTTCAACAAATGTCCAAATTATTTATATAAACCCTTTCTTAAATGCAGACATATTTCAATGCGTCTTCAATAGATTGCTTTTGAAAATATTTATGTTTGCAAAAAAAATCTCAACTTGATTCAACAATTAGTCGTCTATTTTGATTTTTCCTATTTTGACTATATTTTCAATGTCAAATCACAGGAATACTTACCCCTGTACTTCAATCTGCTACAGGTTTGTTGCATGTATGAATCAATGAAAATGCTTTCATTATGTTGACTCATGAACTTTTATTTTATTTTCTAACAGGGTGGCAGAGAAGTTGATGATTTTGTCAAATATCTAGCAAAAGAGAGTACAGATGGTCTAGAAAATTATAACAGAGATGGAAAGAAGAAAAAGTCTAAGAAAGTAGAATTGTAAACTCCATCCATCTATTACCAATCATGAATTTTGTTTGACATCGTTTAAGCTCAATGTGACTAATTTGTAAATAGGCATGAACATTTAATTCATGTTTTGGGGTTTAAACAATGTTTGAGTGTAAAAGTGAACGTGAAATATTTTCTCCAGTTAAGAGTACCAGGATGTAAGCCTATCCATGGGAAAAGTTGGCTTCTCTAAATGGTTTATGTTTAGATTAATCAGCCTGTATATCTGCTGTCTTATCAAAATCTACAGAAATGAGTTGCCAGGAGCTTCTAACAGGCTCATGTGACGTTGACCAGACTTCAAATGCACAGGCCTGTCTAAATCTACACTGTTTACAAAAAAACCTTTCCAAAGAATAAGCTTATCTAAGCAACAAGTCAGATTTACCGAAGAACTGCTATTATATTTGACCCAACATTTCAGGTTTGAAATGTGCCTCTAGCACTCATTTAATTAATTATAATGTAAGTAGGGAAAGAAAAAGGTGTGAATTGCGATATTTATACATAAACACAACGGCAGTTCTTATTGCTTGATTTTTACAAGCAGAGCTGGTTGTTTGATGTCATATTCATTAATTCTTGTATGGTGAATGTTGCTTTAATTTCAAAGATTTATTTGATTGAGAGTTGAATGTGAATGCATTGTAAGGTAGAAATAAACATGAAAGATTAAACTGATCTGATCAATACTTTCTCATAATTATCACCAAGAAAAATTTATTATTAAAACCAACCTTCCTTATTGTACACGCAGAAAATGAAATACCTCTCTACATAAAAGTGTATCACTTCAGACTATTTTAATGAGCATGTATACGTTTGTATTTCTTCTTATTTTTCCTTTTACTAATTATGTAAACTGTTTGGAATGATGGTTTAAATAGTATATGTGTGTCCGTGAGCCAAAATAGAAATTGTCAGACGCTTTAATTATCTAGCAAGTTAAATTTAGTTATTGAGTATGAGCCTCGTTTGTAACAAAAATCTCAGCTACATGTACTTGATTCACTACATGTTATTTTTGACACCCAACAACTTGGATTACTTTAGTAAAGGTAATGTTAATCTATTTATGCAGTGCTTCGCTATACTACCTCCAAGCAGTTAACATAGAAAAATACTGTTAACAGACTCTTATCAGTCACATGGCATGAACAGTCCAGTGCTTATTTAGGGAGAGATTTATGTCACCATTTTAGTGCTCGTCTACTTTGTGGTTTACCAATTGCCCCTGAGGAAAATGGTTATAACCCCAATGGCCTCAATTGGAGCAGTGCCTACTTTTGGCACAGTAATTAAAAATTGTATTCCAGAGCATAGATTTGATTGATGGTTGTATTTAGAATTAAAAGGACATGAACTGTAATTAAATATGGGGTTAAATGTTTGTGTTGCCGTAACTATAACCAGCAAAAAAGGCACAACACCTAAACGGTCATTGTGATGACATCATATTATTAATAAATATTATTTTATTAAGATAATCCTCTTTCAGTGTCTTAATTTCTTATTTTGTTGTTTCTTTTGATGTTCACATCAAACAAAATCCCAACAATGTAGATTAAGATCGACCTGTACTTCTGTGTCCAGTTTTCCATGTAGTTTTACATTTTGGAAATCTGGCAAACTGTTATGACCTACATCTATGGTCGGTGCTCGTTCGTTGTGGTTTAGATAGTTCTTACCTTTTCCCACATACAGACCCTTCTGCAGCAGATGACTTTTGAAAACACTGGCAAAAGAAGAAATAGAGCAATGTCTCCTTTTGCTACAATGTTTACATCTGTCCAATAATGGTTATTTTGATTTAAAAGATTTTTGATAATTTCCGCTACATATTTTCAAAGACGTCTGCTGCAGATTTGTATGTGGGAAAAGGTTAAGTTTTTATGATCAGCATTTTCTAAGCAACCCTAATAACAAGATATGATCTGGAAAAGTGATATTAAAGGCAAACCATTTAATTTCTCTCTTGTAATCTGTTGCTACAGTACATTTCAACATTGATGGGTATTTCCTTTAGATGTGAAAAAGAGATCCTTTCTTTTGGACAGTTTTTTCAAACAATGGGAAAGGTTTGAAATGAGCAATTTCTCCCTCCTATTTCCATAACGTTTTCAACTCCAGCTATACTAATTTATACTACCATTTTCTAGATGTTGCTTTGGCGAGCTATTGTGATCGATCACTCGCATTCTCCGTCGGATAAGTCTACAGGAATGTTCCTTAGATTGGCTCAGTACCAAGTGATTAAATGGTTCTCTGCACAAGAAAGTTGTTAATGCTTAAAATACACATTTTTTTAAACTACATCTCCTAACCCACTGGTCAATTTTTAGCTCGCCTATGCACGAAGTGCAAGGTGAGCTATTGTGATCACATTTTGTCCGGCGTCCGTCCGTCAACATTTCAGCTTGTTAACACTCTACATGCTACATTTTGCATCCAATCTTCATCAAAGTTTATCAGAACATTCATCTCCATCAAATCTTGGACAAGTTCATTTTCAACTTGAGCATGTTGAAACTTTTATCAGAATGTTTGTCTTGATGATATGTAGGTCAAAACGTAGGTCACTAGGTCAGATTGAAGGAAAATCTTGTTAACACTCCAGAGGCCGCAATTTTGGCTTCAGCAGTTTGTGTCAAGTTCATATATGGGTCAGAAACTAGGTCACTAGGCCAATTTGAGGGGAAATCTTGTTAACTCTGTGGAAGCCGCATGGTTTGCTTCAGCAGCTTGAAATTTGGTCGGAATGATATCTAGGCCAAGTTCGAATATGGGTCATGCCGGGTCAAAAACTAGGTCAATTTTAAGGAAAATCTTGTTAACACTTTGGATGCTGCATTTTTTGCTTAAGCAGCTTGAAATCTGGTCAGAATGTTGGTCTAAATGATATCTAGGCCAAGTTCATATATGTTCGTCTTAAAAGATATCTAGGTCAAGTTAGAATATAGGTCATATTGGGTCAGAAACTAGGTCACTAGGCCAAATTGAAGGAACATCTTGTTAACTCTGTAGAAGAACCAAATGGCTTACTTCTACATTTCTACATAATTCTCAAACAGAAAAGAACTTGATCGAGTGATACAGGGCCATTTTATGCAAAACATTTATAGCAGAAAAACCGCTAACTCTGAGCTTAACTCTGAACTAACTTTGAACTTAAACTTGATTGCAAGCTGCATTTTATTTTTGTCGCATATGTATACTTATTCACAAGAACAAAGTTGAAACCATCAATTTGTTTATTTATTGCATATTTTACATAAATTTGAAAATCGTGTCTTGCGGATATATTCATTAACAATATGTTAATTTATATCACTCCTTTGAGGGGTCACATTACAAAGTTGCACATAAGTCAATATCCTGTATGACCAACATTTGCAAAGTGACGGCCGGATTGGCGTACAGGGAGACGCGTGTATTGGCAGTCGACACAAAAATGTAAAACTGGTTTTGTAGCTTCTCTCCGTGAGGGTAAAGGTACTCGGCTATACGTTGTTCTGTCGAGTACCAGCAAGTCCTTACTTAGTTCGCTCAAAACAAAACAACAACACTACTCTATGTTGTACAGGGAGACGCGTGTATAGACATACAAAGTTTAGGGGTGTTAACAAATTAAAATGTTATACTAATGTGTTTGTAAATAATATTTCTACAAACTAAAGGTTCAAAACCTTAGTTACAAACAATCTGTTCTCAATGCAATCCTTTATATAACCATCCTTAGCTATGTCAGTTTTCCAACGACCATGCCTTTTCAAACACCTTTCAGATATAACTGAACTATTTGCTGCAGATGTAACCCCGCTTGCTCTCAGGGAATGGGTACCCAGTTTCAAATCCGGTGCAACCAGTTTAAGTTTCTTAACTATAGTTTCTCTAGCTCTGGTATAGCTTAATTGTTTGTTTTTCTTAATAAGAGATACTTTTTTTTGAACAGAACACCGGTTTAAATAAATAATCATCCGATGATGAAGAGATACCGGCTGCATTCATATATCTGCATTCATATATATATCTAAGACTATATAACAATGATAAAGGACACGCTTCTGAAACACCTTTGCAAATGACAACTTCCGATCCGTCTCTGTAAATGTCTGTTTTACTTTTTCTTATCTTTATGACTATGTGATCTTCGTTGAAATTAACATCGTTACATTGTAATTCGGTTACTTCGCTAATACGAAGAAAACCGGTGTATGCTAACATGATCATACACCAATCTCTTAAGTCTAAAACGTTAGTACAATCAGTATACATAAAACAAATTCTTCAACATATCAGAAGTTAAAATGTCTTTCTTTTGAACTGGTTTCGAATTGTTACGCTTGGCATATTCTAATAAATCTTTCACAATGCTACTTTCAGTCGGATCAACAAGATCGCTAATGGTATGTGCCCACTAACTGATTTCCCCTCGTCCAAAAGCGACGTGAAATACATGGCTAATTGGCAGCGCGGGCTTTGACACTAACAAATGCTGAAAACAGAATTTTTCAAACAAAACAAAACAGTTCTTGTACGTTTTGACCGTATTGTCCGCCCTTGATTGAAGAAGATATCCCGCCATTCTTTCCGCAACTGATGTTTGCGTATCGATCTGCACTCCTGCCTTATCTAATTTACATTTTAGGGTTTGCTTCAAACCAATACCTGTCAAAAAATAAATAATGACTAATTAAATATCTTCAAACCCCAAATTCAAAGCCATTCAAATGTCAATGGGTTTTTAGCAAAACAACCGTTATTTCCTAAACCTGAAGCTGGGGGACCAGCCAATTTCTATCGTCACTCCACGATTGCTGAAAACAATCAACAGCCTCTGTTCCTGGTACCCACCATCTTGAATTAAACCCGATACATTTAGTATTCAAATGGGAAGCAAATCTATCAATTGAATGGTAACCCCATTTTCTATCTAAACTGTTATAAACAGTATCAGCGATTTTCCAATCATCGCAATCGTAACATCTACTAAGGTAATCTGCTTTGACGTTTTCGCGCCTTGAAATCCATTCAGGACAAAGCACAATGTTTTCTTTATCACATACAAAATTCAAGTTTACAGCAATATTTTGAATTGAAGAAATACGACTGCCATTAAGCAGAACTGAAATAACATTTTTATTGTCGCAATATACCTTGACCAAGGTTTTTTGTAAAACGTTCGCATCATACGAACTAACGATGCGGTATATTGATTCCGCTTCTCTCCAAGTCGAACTTTCGTTGTGCTCAGAAAATGACCATAAACCGACCATTTCAGAGTCGAACTCTAAGTCCGCTTCCGGGGACAACTTTTCTTCCAAAGGATCCACAGACGGGGATCCTAAATCATACTCGATATCACGAGTTTCGGTCACTTCCGGGACCAGGCAATTTGTCTCAAAATCCACTTCCGGGGATATTTGCCTCACATTTATACCTGTATTAAGATATATTTTCTCGGGTATGTCATTCAATGACTCGTACTCATTTATATCTAGAAATGGTAATTGCAAATTTTCCGTGAGGTTCACGCACCGACTTACATTCGGTATCTCCCCAGTTGGTAAATTTCTAAATAACCGCCATAACATGTCCCACTGGCATCTGAAAATAGGCTATAACTGCATAATCGGCCTTCTTTAATGGGTTTTCCACGCTCATTTAGACAGACTAAATTTGTGTTCCAGAACTTTAGCTCAGTAACTACTTCAGGTGTAATTCTTATTGGTGCTTTCCAGCTAGCTTTTGAATCAATACATTTGTACATATACCTAGTCATCAATCTGGTCTTTCCACAAAAATCACTTTGCATGGATACAATCTGACCGAATAAGTTTGCCAGATATTTAACATGAATCAGAAACATAGTTTTGGACTTGATCTCCTTCAAAATGATATTTACTTTGCAATGAAGCCTTTCTATCCTTTCTTTGGCAATAAATAGCCTGTTATTGTACATGTCTAAATCATGACCTAACCATGTGACCCTCAGTATAGGTATCCTGAGCCAACAAAAATCCAAATGCGAGTAACGTTTGCTTTGTAAAATCACTGGACCAAATACATGTAGCTTTTTCATAGCTAGCGTCTCCGCCTATCCCGTCATCTAAACACATAATGCCTTTATGACCTTGCCCCTTAAAAACTTCACCACAACCCTTAAAACTTTTGTAAATATATGACCTGCCGTTTTTATACCGAACGGAAGAGAATTAAAAACGAAATACCTCGTGTTGTATTTACAACTAAAGCCTAGAAAAGTTCTATGCTCCTGGTATATATCAATATGATGATACGCTCCTTTCAAATCGAAAGTATAATCTAATATCAAACATATATTCCGCGACTTTAATATCTTCAAATTTTACTTCAATCAAGAACCAGTATAGGTTTACCCTTTTTATTATATGCCACGGTCAAAGGGTTTACAACATAAGGAGGGGTTATCACCTCTGTAACAACACTTGTTTTTAACAAATTACTTATTTCGTCATGAACAAAACTCATATTTTCTCTAGCAGATTTATTATTCTTTAAAATTACTCTTTCTGGTACCATTTTTAAGGTAACTTGTAACCGTTTTCAACAGTATCATGTATAAATACATTATCAGTGGCTTCTTTCCACTTCTGTAATTTAGCCTTTAGCCTGCCAACTGGTGATATAACTTTTAATTCACCTTTTTCCGCCTTTTCCAAACAGTGTACAACACTTGTTAAAGACCGACCGGCTTTATTCTGAATTATTGCCTTAGTATTGATACTTATCTTATTTTGCGATGCATTCCCCTGACAATCAGGCGAGCCCCTCCAATGGCGAGCCCCTCCAATGGCCTGGTTTACTACCACAATCAAAACAAAGCCCAGGTATGCGGGTAGGCTGTGCAGGAGACGGCGTCGACGTCGTTGGTACATTGTTAGCCCCTTTCCGATATGGCCTTGAGCCTTCGATGACCGACCTTTCTTCGTCTTTTCCGCTTTCAACTTTTTGGAAGCTCTAGCCTCAGCCTTGAACATGCGTTTCTCATCATCGGAGTCACTGGCAAGAGGGTTGGCCTCATACTCGGTTACCACCCGCCATCCAAATTCCGAGGAATCGGCCAATCTTATTAATTTCTGCCTGTGCGGCACTAAACTCTTGGCTAAAATATAAAACAAATTATTTCACAAATACTGAATTTAAATCGTGTCACTAGTACCGACAACAATCAATAACCTCGGCCCTTTCATAACGCCTACGCCGTAGGTATACTGCCATTTAGCCATTAACTTTAAAAAGAACTAGTTAGCGTTAAATAAGGTTATTTTACCTGGACAGCTGAATAAATACTCTTATTACTTTCATATAAATAACGCGGTAGGTAGCCTCTCAGGGCCATCTTCTATAAGGGCCTACTTCAGAACAGTTATAGCATTAGGTAAAGTCACACAGTATCACCTATTGCAAGATAAAACACCTTTTCAATACTTGCATGCAAATGTTAACCAAGTCCATACAGGCCATTTTGGGCCTTTTAAATCTGTAAATTTATTTATATACGATAAGCAACAGCATACACAGTGTCTGAGAAAAGGCCTTGCACGCAAAGGTTTGACCAACATTCTAAGTCCAAAACGGGCACAATTCAGTCAAAATCCATTCCAGAGTTATGGGACTTGACATACAAGGTCATCTAATGACCCTGAATAAGTGTGTGAAGTTTCAAAGCAACAGCATACACAGTGTCTGAGAAAAGGCCTTGCACGCAAAGGTTTGACCAACATTCTAAGTCCAAAAAGGGGCACAATTCGGTAAAAATCCATTCCAGAGTTATGGGACTTGACATACAGGGTCATATAATGACCCTAAATAAGTGTGAAGTTTCAAAGCAACAGCTTATACAGTATCTGAGAAAAGGCCTTGCACGCAAAGGTTTGACCAAAATTCTAAGTCCAAAAAGGGCCCCAATTCAGTCAAAATCCATTCCAGAGTTATGGGACTTGACATACAAGGTCACTTAATGACCCTGAATAAGTGTGTGAAGTTTCAAAGCAACAGCATACACAGTGTCTGAGAAAAGAACTTGCACGCAAAGGTTTGACCAAGCTGGCAACGCGGACGCCAACGCCAACGCAAACGCCGGGGTGATTACATAAGCTCCCCTATTTCAATAAGCAACAGCAAACACAGTGTCTGAGAAAAGGCCTTGCACGCAAAGGTTTGACCAAAATTCTAAGTCCAAAAACGGGCATAATTCAGTCAAAATCTATTCCAGAGTTATGGGACTTGACATACAAGGTCATCTAATGACCCTGAATAAGTGTGTGAAGTTCAAAGCAACAGCATACAGTGTCTGAGAAAAGGCCTTGCTAGCAAAGGTTTGACCAAAATTCTAAGTCCAAAAAGGGGCACAATTCGGTAAAAATCCATTCCAGAGTTATGGGACTTGACATACAGGGTCATATAATGACCCTAAATAAGTGTGTGAAGTTTCAAAGCAACAGCATACACAGTGTCTGAGAAAAGAACTTGCACGCAAAGGTTTGACCAAGCTGGCAACGCGTACGCGGACGCCAACGCCGGGTGATTACATAAGCTCCCCTATTTCTTCGAATAGGCGAGCTAAAAATTAAAACTAAAATAAAAATGAATATCTTTTAATAAAATGTACCTTCTGCTATCCTTTGTCGACATTCAAATTGTTTGTCAACATGCAGCAAATGGTCAACATCTTCTAGAGCAACATTGACTTTCGAGTTGAATTTAAACTGCTCTTCATTAGATTTACGTTTAAACGAATGCCCACTTATTATGTTGCTAATCTGTGATAATTGATGACAATTAGAAGTCCCACTTATCTTTTTAAAAACGCTTTCCATGCTGGCTATAATCTCCGATTTATGCGTCTGGAGTGAATCTATCAGTTGCTGAATACTACCGCTTGAATTCGGATCGTCTTCCATGAATTGGAATAAAAGATTGTCTCTGTCGATTGTCTCGCTAGAAGTGAGTTCTCGAAACGCCCAAGCTATAAATAGCTATCGCACATACATCTCGTGCGTATACAAAAACCGGTTTTGTAGCTTCTCTCCGTGAGGACAAAGGTACTCGGCTATACGTTGTGACGTCGAGTACCAGCAATTATTCACAAGAACAAAGTTGCATCCATCAATTTGTTTATTTATTGCATATTTTACATAAATTTGAAAATCATGACTTGCGGATATATTCATGAACAGAATGCTAATTTATATCACTCCTTTGAGGGGTCACATTACAAAGTTGCACAGAAGTCAATATCTGTATGACCAACATTTGCAAGTGACGGCCGGATAAGACATATTCTGTGGTATTGCCTTTGAAGAAGCAGCCATCTCCTTGGACAGAAATATAGCGTTGTATTTGTATGGCAGCAAGTAGTTAAGCTGAAAGAGTTCTACATAGGTTCTGCTAGTTAAGCTGAAAGAGTTCTACATAGGTTCTGCAGCTACTTGTACAGAATGTTTTCGCATGTCTGCCGTTTTCACAATATTAATCAACACAATTGACCTGATCCCAACCTTTTGTCTCAGAATGTCAATTGTTATGACGTACACTGTCCTTTATTTCATTAAATGGGGTGATATTTGTTCGGATCCATTATCAATCTCATTAAAACAAAACCAAAACTTCGCTGGCTCGTTTATAGATGACGTCGGCTCTGATTATCATTTGCATCATCCAATCAAATTGCTACTTACTAAATCGTTCATTAGAAAAACATGTAAGATAATCCATCATTCTAGCACTATCGACTGAGTGTAAGGAACGACACACTTTCCACGATGTTCAGAGGTATTCTGGTGTCTGGTTATCACAAATGGAATTGCATTAACATGTACAACAAATTACAACAAATTACTATTTCAGTATTATTTATTACATTTATTTTATCATTTTTTGTACAATAACAAAACAGCAACACATAGTTATTGGAATTTACATTATACATGGATGGAATAGTTCATCAGGTCAATAAACGCAAGAGCCATACACACACACACACACACACACACACACAAAAGGTTTACTTTGCAGTAACCCCTTTCCCACATACAACAAATCTGCAGCAGACGATTTTAAAAATGCATCTAGACAAACATATGGAAACTATGAATGAATGCAGGTGAATAGAGGTGAAAATAAACGCAAGAGCCATGTTGTACACACACACAAGATTGTTCCCACATACAACAAATCTGCAGCAGACAACTTTTAATACATATAGAAATTATAAATGAATGCAAAACTATTGAAAAGAGGTGAAAATATTGTGGCTAATGGAGAAATTGCTCGTTTTGAGCAATTTCATATTTTGTCACATTGTTTTCAAAAGTAGCCTGCTGCATAGGCATCAGAAAGCGTCTGTATGTGGGAAAGGGTTGACTTTAACCCCCTTTCCCGCATACAAGGGATCTGCAGAATACGACTTTAACAACTTTTTGACAAAGAAGATTTAAAATCTCTATAAATGAAATTACAGTATGGTAAATAAATGTAATTATTTTTTTAAATAACAGCATATTTACATATGTATAATAATTATGTTGAAGATAAAACAGGATGTCAGCGGTCTGGGATCAAACCCGCTACCTGTCGGGGGTTGTCTCTAGACCACATGGAAGCTACTAAGCCGACTGTGTTTCACATTAACAATCTGACAATTTTACGCATTTTGCATACTTTCCTATCCGAATTACTATGATATTTACTTTATTAGTCAAACTGAATTGAAGTTGTGTTTATATTAATTTAATCAAGTCATCAGTGATCACTTAACCCTTTCCCTCATATAGACGCTTTCTGACGCCTCTGCAGCAGACGGCTTTTTGAAAACATAGTGACAAAAGAAGAAATTGCAAGAAACATGCAATTTCTCCTTTTGCCACAATGTTTTCCACTTTTAGTCATAGGTTATCCATTCAATTATAGAGATTTTCTATTTTTTGACAAAATTTGTTCAAAGTCGTCTGTTGCAGAATTGAATGAGGGAAACATTTGCTCATAACAATAAATTTGCACATATGTTCTATGTGATCTAAATGTACACAGTATGTCAAAGGCTTCTTAAATGCTTCTTTCACTATCAGTACCAGATCAGACTGCATTGATGCACATGGTGATCTTGTCATACACTGATTGTAACTCCTCAATGGTTAGTTTTGCGTCACTCAATACTACTTTCATTCATAGAGATTTTTCATATTTTTGCATAAATAGTTCCGATCGTCTGCTGCAGATTTGTTGTATGTGGGAAATGGTTGAACGAACAATCTTCTAGAAAAGGGCTTGGATGACAAAGCATATCTTTTCACAGATTGTTGATATGAGTTGTAATAAAAGGTCTGCTCTTTCTGTCAACCAACAATGTTCTCATGTTTACCCTTTCCCACATACAACAAATATGAAGCAGACGACTTTGAAAACACTTTGGCAAAGGTATGGACAATCTCTAAAAAAAAAGTTTAGTTATTGAGCAGAATTGAAAACATTGCTATTTATTACAAATTTTGTCTTTTGCCACAATGTTTACAAAAGTCGTCTGTAAGTAGGACAGGGTAAACCCCTCTTTATCTGATACAGACAAATTTTGATGCATTTGCAGCAGTTAATTTCTGAAACAATTGTGGCAAAAGGAGAAACTAGCTCATATTTCCACATTGTTTTCATCTCTGTATCAAACATGTACTTCCACTTTTCCAGATGTTGAATTTTCTTACTATAAACATATCATATCAAGTAAACAGTTCGCCTTTTGCTTGATACATTATTCTTTGGCTTATAAAACAGAAAATCTTGGCTAAAAGACATTATTACGTTGAAATGGAGTAGAAAAGGCGATGGAAAAAGAAAAGAAAAAATGCCCATTGATGAGCATTTTCTTTTTTTCTCATAATGTTTTTAAATGTCTTCTTCAAAATGCGGCTGTATCAAAATAGGGTTTATTTTAGTTGTTAATTAATGTGATATTAGTATGGCAGACTTTGTTATAAAGCTGCAAATAATCAACTTATCTACCGACTCTTAATTCTTTCCCAACCTTTGAAAACTTTATGGGAAAAGGAAAAGTTTACTTTTCTATTCAACAATGTATCAAATAGTTGTATTCAACTAAGATGCCCCCGGACCCACCTACAATTGTGCGTACACTCATTTTTGGCCCAGCTACAAGCCTAAATTTAATCGATTCAGTTTGTGGAATGATCCGTCCTGGTGCGTAGCTGAGCTACAATTTGAAAGTTACTGGACCTCGATCGTCTCTGATAATTATAATACTACTCAAACTTTGATAAGGGTCACTATGTATTATGTATTACATTGTCACTTGTTTTGGTGGAAATTATTAAATAGGTGCATATTGGGATAAGAACATTTAAACAAAAATGGGGGTTCTCTTTTAGGTTTAGGAACGTATACGATGATCACTTGCATTGACAGCCACTTGGCATCGCTTCCTCATTCTGCCAATACACCCTATGATATGCTGCTCTATCTGATCAGGGGATGGAGCGGGCCTATCCATACGAACGATAATTGTTATCTCCAGGTACTCGTTGGACATAAGTGTCCAGAATTTCATTTAACTTTCAGCTGTAATCGTGTCGTTCTCAATGATATGTAGGTCCTTCTTTCCATGAACGATGATGCACGCACAAACCATTACTGACCCCCTGCCGTAAGATTATGTTCAGCTATACAGACATGCCCAAATCGCTCATTCCCCAGGAACAACACATAATCTAGACTCATCAGAAAAGAGAACCGGTATCCATGTGACATTGTCATGGGCCCATTCCATGCTGCAGAGGAATGCGGATCACTGGCCTTCGAGTACTGAAACCAGAATTACGGAGACGATTACTAACCGTTTGCGTGGAAAGTCAAACACCAGTGGCATTCTGGAAGTCATTTCTTAACGTGGTAGCGTTATGAAAAAGATCTGAAAAAAGATTTGAGTAGTATATTTTGTGAACAGTGTTGTGTGTAGATGTATGGTAAGTTTGTTAAGGTAAGTGTTACCTTTCCTGAACGATATTCACGTTGAATAATGCGTATTAATGAGCATCCGACAACGCTTACGCCATTTATGTAGTACATCTAACGTGTCCTGTACATCAGTTTATGTTCGAGCCAATATCGTAAAGAAACATACAGACCTTTCTTGTGTCTACACCATGTAACAGGTCAAGGTCATTTATCCGTCAACTAAGGTTATTGATGAAAGTGGAAAATGTTGAAGGGTCTCTTTGTTTCGATCTCGATTTACAATCGAACCAGTCTGTTAGTGTATTGTTTACTTTAAAGGTGCTGAACTCCAGAGTATAGATAGTATAGTCAAAGTTTTAAAAGTATTCAAAAGTTGTCTTGAAATACTTGGATCATAATTCTGGGATAAGATTGGAGTAATAATTTGGCTTTGCAGTGCAATGATTATCTAAACATTGCTCGTTTATGTTTTATTTTTTCAGGGTAGACATACCCAGTAGGCCAATTTTGTACATTGTCATGACTTTCAATTGACTGGTTTTCAACATTTACTGCCATAATAGTTTGAACTAAATATTACATAATTTGTTGTCACAATTAGCAATATTTGCTGAAGTTTCAACATTTCAAAATGTTGATCTTCATCAGGGAGTACAGCACCTTTAACATATAAGTACATTTTCCAATAAATTGCAGTTAATAGTAATTTCATTTCACTATCTTTAACGTCAAAACATTCTGTTTTTGACAGCACAGGTTCAATGGTTCACTGTAAATTGGAAATATAAAACTATAACACATTCTCATTATTCCAGGGCTTAATTAACTGTACAATTGAAATGCATTCCAAAACGCTGCTAACGAATTGCCTTTCTAAACAAAGTCACGTCTCTTCCAATGAATTCTTCTCACACTGTGTTCGCGTTTAGCCTTTACTTTACTGAAGGTAGATTTCGGACCCTGCAGGCTACATCAAAGGACGAAATTTATCTATTCACAAATAAGCTTTGTATTATTAATCTTACATGCCCTTGTATTTAGACAAAAGACACTATTTTGTTGACGTACACTGCATTATTTTCTTTTTAACCCTTTTCCACATACAGATCTCTGAAACATACTACCTTTGAAAACATTGAGGCAAAATTAGTTATTTTTTATATTAAGAAAGTTCTCCTTTGAACGCAATGTTTTCAATTTCATTCAATAACTGTTCTTCCTTTAATAGTGACTTTCAATTCATTATAATATGTAACCTTCAAAAACACTTTGCTGTCCATCATGTACACACCATCAAAAGTAGAAAAAAAAAAATTCGTTATTACTCGATAATACTAACTACTGAACTGATCGTGACGTTTGGGTAAATACATATATTAGGCTTTTTTGTTTTGTTGTGTTTTACACCGTTTTCAACATTATTTCCAGTTATATCACGGCGACAGTTCACTTATTCATGATCCCTGGGTAAACAAACCAGTACTAGGCTAGGAAATGTGTCTTTCCCAAGAACACTCCGCCATGACCACAACGCCGCGACTTTGGATCGAACCCGTGACGCCCGGTTCAAAATCCCCACGGCGGATTGCCGTGTATTAGGCAGAGCTCCAGATAAGAAGAGTATTTCACATCCTCAAATCCTTATTTGACCCTCAAACCCTATGTTATGGGTACTCAGTGGAGTCATAATAGAGATATGGATCGGTAAAGACCAGTTTACTCATCCTTATCTAGTCCTCTGTCATAATTAGTATGGCTAGTATAGGTTATTGCATCTGTATGGGAACATAGAGAATTGGATGAGTCTCTTCGGATGATTTGCTCGAGCTTGCGAGGACTGAGCTCCATCGAAGGAACGAGTCCCAATATAATAGCTTCCCGTATTCGTGCAACAACCGTTTAATTTTCTACGTTGCTAATGTCTATTCAAAATTAGTCATTGTTATACATTTTAAACACCTTGAGCATTGAGAAAAATTAAAATTGTTTTGCTTATTAATCGCGCACCGATCGTCCTTTCCGATGGGTGCGAGGGTCGTGGAAAATATATACAGCGTCGAGGTTTAGCTTCGACTCCAAATTAAATGATGGGCAAAATGAAACCATAAGACATGAACAGATTATTCGAAAACTGAGTTACAATCAGAACATTTTCAAATTCTGAGATTTTCGAGTGGTTATTAAAAATTGTTATTCGGGCCTAGTGGAAAACGACTATTTTGGCTAATTTGTTTGAAATGTTCATATTATAGCTCGTAAAATGTCCAAAGATAGTAATATAGATAGATTTTATTCAGGAAAAAGAGCAAGTTTGCCAAACATACCACATACATGTAACACTTAAGATATAACAAAGTCAAATAGCAGAATAAGTGCAAGCAAATAAATGGGAAAACATAGATGTATGGAAACAATCTAAAACATTTATATAATCATTTGCATTCTTTATTTCAAAACCTTTGAAAACAAATATTGCGAAATTTTTAACAATATTTTCATTTTCAGATTTCAGTAATTCAATAAATTTAATCATACTTGGATGTTTCCAATAATAATTTTAGATATATATAGCATTTGTATATCAGAAAACATTGGACATTCTAATAAAAAGTACCTTTCATCTTCGATAGTTTTACATAATTTACATTTTCTTTCATTATAAGGTCATTTGTTTGGTTTGTGCTATCTTCCAGCTTCAATTTCTAATCCGTGTACAAAAACAAGAAGTCTTGCAAGAACGATTCTAAATTTATCTATTTTTATTGAATGTAAAAATGGTTTGAAAACTAAATCAGAAAAAAATTGTACATGTTCTTTTTCTTGAAATCAGCATTCCATATCTGAAAATAATGATCATAAAGTCTTTGTTAAAAAAAAAACCAGACAGAAATAATTTCAAATTTTCGACACCTTGGTTTCACCATACAATATTAAAATCCACGGTTTCAAAAACAATTTTAATTGACTTGGCACATGATTTCTTTTCTGAAAACAATTGAAGGTCATTCAACATCATGGCATACATATGTTTGATATATTTTCCATTTGAAGACCTAGTTATTTTAAAGCAATATTTTACTACTCTCATAATTCTCTTAATTTTGCGAAATTACTTTGAATTTGTGACCTTACGCCCAGTATTTGTTTGCTGAATTTAAATGAATATTTTCTAATCTAGCTGCCTAATTCACACCCCATACCTCACATCCATATGCTAATATAGGTTCTATAAGTTTATCACATTTATGGGAAATAGACATACTAGGAAATTTCACCATATACAATTTAGGCATACACACCGACTTCAATGCTTGGCCATACAATGCCACAACTGTAGTATTAAAAGATCCCAATAATGTAAAAATAACACCAAGATACTTGAACTCATCAACAATTTCTGGACATTCTTCTTTATATTTGAACTTCATCTGCATATAAAAGTAAAACCTATTTCAACATTCCATTATCAATGCCATCAAACCCCTTTATAACGAAATATTCTTCAATATCATTAAGATACTAGAGAATAGAAATGGATATAGGCTTTCCCCTTGTCTAACACCTAATGAAAACATGGTCAACAACAAAAATAACAATATAAATCTGTTGACATCATCTTAAGTAGGCGTTATAAATAATAAAGCAAAATACATTTGTTATGCAAATGACATGATAATTTAAAAAAATATACTCATATGCATATAATATATCTCACCCGTCCCTGATAACGAAGCATGTGACATACTTGCATACAAATATAATTATCTAAGGCGGTCTTGATACCATTGATGGAAAAATATAGTTTCATTCCCAGGCAGATTTTGGGATAGGAGCTTTTCGCATTCCTAGCATGCCTTTCGAAAAGTCAATTTTCGGCAAACCCAGTCAAACACTTGTATACATCCGAAAAAGTTTACTTTTTGCTTGGTTGCTTCACATTGTTTTGATTTAATGTTCCAAGAATATTTGTATCGACACTACAGCGCTTTTATAATCACAGCTAGATTTTCTTATAATTGTTTCAGATTGACGTTTTATCTTACGGTTATTCTGGGGACTCTTCGGAAAATCCATTGTCTTTTGTTATAATATTTGGTTGTTTTTAAGTTACAATAAAGCTTGTAGTGTTTGTGCAATAAACTTTATTGTATTGTATTTAATAAAAGTACATTATGCGTCGACATTCATATGTGTTTTCATATCTCTGTGTGACATAGAGCGTATCGCAGTCTGTAATAGGCATCCTGTGTGGAAAGACCATCACCAGACCTCCATCTACACGAAACTGTTATTTAAAGAAATAAAAACAAATTAGAACAAGAGGACCACGATGGTACGTACTATATGGCACACGTGCCAAGTTATTTTCAAATCAGGCCAGTACTTTTGAACAAGATTTCTTTTTTAAAGTTTTTAATATATATACATGTTAGGAAAACAAGTCCCGACCCTCTGGCGGCCATGTGTTTCAACGAAATTGAATAATTTGAACCAACAAAGTAGGTGAGTAACTACTTTTGGACAAGAAGATTTTTTTAAGTTTTAACTATTTGTTTATATACAATAAAAGGAAAAATGAGTCTCATGGCGGCCATGTTTTTTGACGGATCGGAATAATTTAAACAAACATGGGAGTATTTTGTGCCAAATCATTTTCTACATTTTTTACAAATACTTACACCAGTGTCTAGCAGGATAAATAAACTGTCGTTTAAGTTACATATAGCAGGAAATGGGTAACGTCGCATGCAGCTCTTTGATAGCCAAGTCTCATTTTATATAAACAGACGTACACCAGTATTCCGTGGCCAATGGTTAGAGTCGGGCGTCTCAGGTTCGATCCCCAGTCGCGGTGCGACGGTCTTGCTGGAGTGACCTTGGGCAAGGCACATTTCCTAGCCTAGTACTGGTTTGTTTACCCAGGGATCATACATAGGTTAATTGTCGCCGTGTTATAACTACAATACTGTTGAAAACGACGTAAAACCCCAAATGAAACAAACAAAACAAACACCGGTGCTCTAGCTAATGTGAGTATTTTCAAATTCCAAAATCCTTATTTGACTCTTACACCCTTTGGCATGTGTACTCCAATGAATCGTCGTAGTCAGACGTTTCTTTTGTAGTACCCACAACAAAGGGTTTGATTGAGTATACGATAAATATAGTAGGGAAAAGACCAGTATACTCCTCATTATCTAGTGCGCTGGTACACTGTATACCTCTATAGCGGCCGTAGTCAATCTAATCTCGAGTTTGTATGTTGTGTACGAGGTCGGGAAGATGCCGGAGGCTGGCACTGTAAGCCTATTCGGCAGCCATTTGCCATTTTTGTAACCGTTAGCGCTGATTATGTTAGACGGAAGTAGCATCTTGAGATGATAACAAATTGGCGCCCAACTGGGGCGTGCCAGATCGATAGAAAACCTAAAGGACAATAACAATGATCACTAATTTTTAACAGAATATTGTTTTTATACGCCCGTTTTGAAAAAACGGAACGTATTATAGTTTTACCTGCGGCGTACGTACGGGCTGGCGGGCAATCATCACCAAATTTGGTCAAAATGTGTATTGGCATAATATCTCAGGACAAGTTCGATAAATAGCCATATCGCTTGAGTCACTTGAGAGTTATCGCCCTTTAATTATATAAATTACTTAAAATTGGTCTTGTCTTCTCAATAACTTTAAAAGCCTTTGTCTAATCACCACTAAATTTGATCAGAATGTGTCTTGGTATAATATCTCGGTAACCAGCCATATCACTGTAGTCACTTGAGAGTTATTGCCCTTTAATCATAGAAATTACCTCAAATCGGTCTTGTCCAATCAATAACATTTGAAGCTTTTATACAATCATCAACACATTTAGTCAGAATGTGTATTGGCATAATATCTCAGACATGTTATATAACCAGCCATATTGCTTGAGTCTCTATTGAGTTATCGCCCTTTAATAATAGAAATTACCTAAAATCGGTATTGTCCGCTCAATAACTTTAAAAGCCTTTGTCCAATCACCACCAAATTTGGTCAGAATGTGTATTGGCATAATATCTCAGACAAGTTCGATAACCAGCCGCATTGCTTCAGTCACTTGAGAGTAATTGACATTTAATAAATGGAAATTACCTCAAATCAGTCTTGTCTGATGAATAACGTTTGAAGGCTTTATCCAATCATCACCAAATTTAGTCAGAATGTGTATGGGGAAAATATCTCGAACAAATGCTATGATAAGCCATTTCGCTTGAGTCATTTTATATGATCATCACCAAATTTAGACAATTTGTTGATGGGCAGAATATCTTGGTCAAGTTCGATAACTAACCACGTTATCTTAGTCACTCCACGTTTATGTCCCTTGAAATGGCCAACACTGTATTAACAGTGTCCGCTCTTTAAACTTGCCTGACGTACAACCAATTATCACTATGATTGGTCTCAAAAAAACATGACGGGTGTATTTTGTGACAGTTGGCGCTCTTGTTTCAATTGAGGTTAATGTAAGCCACAAGAAGACCGATTTTTAAAGATTCTCTATACAAATCAAAGAAGATTTCCTGTTTTTCCCCGAAAGATAATCAACCATAAACAGTTAAACGATTAGACATGCTGATGAGTGTCTTTCATAGATCCCTTAACCCTTGTCCACATTCAACAGATCTAAAGAAGTAGACTTTGAAAACAACTTGGCAATACTATGAAAAATCTCTGTAAATTAAAGTATAATCATTGAACAAAGTTGAAAACATTGTGGCAAATTCTGAAATTGCTCATTATGAGCAGTTTCTCATTTATAGTATAGAGATTAAAAACACATACCCGGTTCTTTGGCTTAGGTTCCCCATGAATATGTCAAATTCAACTGATGACCCAGAAGAAATAAAACCAGGCGGCATTTTTGTTTCAATATTCTGGCCCTGAAAATACGAGCATAGCGTCTTGAATTGATAACACTGGTGTCAAATGCTTCACTTATAATAACATATCGGCATATATATATTTAGTAAAAAGGTTTTCGGTAATCGGTACCTATATGGATATTCTCAATAATCTTCGCCTGTCTTTAATAAGACTCGGCTGTGTAATCGGTACCTATATGGTTATTCTCATTAATCTTCGCCAGTCTCCTCGTTAAAACTCGGCTGTGTTATCGGTACCTATATGGTTATTCACGTTAATCTTCGCCTGTCTTCGGTAAACTCGGCTGTGTTATCGGTACCTATATGGTTATTCTCATTAATCTTCGCCTGTCTTCGTTAAGACTCGGCTGTGTTATCGGTACCTATATGGTTATTCACGTAAATCTTCGCCAGTCTTCGTTAAAACTCGGCTGTGTTATCGGTACCTATATGGTTATTCACATTAATCGTCGCCTGTCTTCGTTAAAACTCGGCTATGTTATCGGTACCTATATGGTTATTCACGTTAATCTTCGACTGTCTTCGTTAATACTCGGCTGTGTAATCGGTACCTATATGGTTATTCACGTTAATCTTCGCCTGTCTTCGTTAAGACTCGGCTGTATTATCGGTACCTATATGGTTATTCACGTTAATCTTCGCCTGTCTCCGTTAAGATTCGGCTGTGTTATCGGTACCTATATGGTTATTCTCATTAATCTTCGCCTGTCTTCGTTAAGACTCGGCTGTGTAATCGGTACCTATATGGTTATTCACGTTAATCTTCGCCTGTCTTCGTTTAGAGTTGGCTGTGTTATCGGTACCTATATGGTTATTCTCATTAATCTTCGCCTGTCTTCGTTAAGACTCGGCTGTGTAATCGGTACCTATATGGTTATTCTCATTAATCTTCGCCTGTCTTCGTTAAGACTCGGCTGTGTAATCGGTACCTATATGGTTATTCTCACAAGAGAAAGTTGATGCAATGCATCAATGTCGCCGGATATCCATAGTGCAGTTATGCATAACACTAACATTATAGTAGTTGAATAAACAGTAATCAACTGAGGGGCATATTAGAACATCAGGGGTGGGGTCAAGTGAAAATGTATCATAACTTGCATTGTTTTGTCAACGAAGTGAATGATAATTGAAGCCTTTCATTGTTTATGATCAATCTCCATTCCAAAGTAGGTTGACTAGACACACAACCAACTAATTATTGATCATAAACAGTAATGGAAATGAGAAATCTTGCCAATCATTAGTCTTAGTATGTATACAGTGCTTTCATTAAGGAATAATTATAAGATTTGTGAATTCCACATACACTTTTCAAGATGTTTGTCAGAATATTTGAATTTTATTATTTTTCAATAAAACCACAAAACAGACAATTTAGGATTTGCATGCAATAGCACATCATTTTACCTTTCCTCTATTAAAGTCAACAGTGGACACCTTTGCAGCAATATACTTTTAAAACAATGAGTTAAGGGTTAAATCGCTGAGTTTTCTCTTTTTCTCAAAATGATATTAGCTTGGCATCCTAATTATATCATACTTTAACAAATGTTGAAATCTAGTCCAATATTTATAAATTAGACCACATTCGAAATATAATATCAACTAAACAGTTAAATCTCATTGAAATTGTTGTATAATTTAAACTTAATTTCGAACATAAACTGAGCCCTACAACATGTTAATTCATTTTAATTCTTTCCTTCCTTTTTTATAATGAAAATAACAAAACTACTCATGTTTTAAAATAATATTATGATGAGCGCCCTTGTTAAATGATCCTTAACAATATGCAGATCGGAAGCAATATGCCTTTAGGGAATTAAATGACACATTTAAAATTGTCAAGGACGAAATAATTTTGTACGAAAGACCCGATTCTTTCTTATTCGCAGAGGTGTCGTTCTTGAAACTCTCTTTATAGGCAGAGAGTGTTCGTTCAAAGTAATTTTTCTATTAAAACTAGTTTTTATCTCGGTTTGCGCTTTTCTTCATTTGTTTCGAACCAAATAAACATTTTAAATCGCCTACGATTTACTATTTGTAAGCGGCTCTCTGCAAAGGAGATTGATCTACGCAGTTGGTATTCGCGAGTCACGCTTCAAAAGCAGGTGCGCGTATGTAAACAAATTAGACTGCGACGTAAAGGTTTGTAGTTATCGCCTTTTGAGTACATGTAGTATATAGTGTAAAAATAAAGTATACCAGTCTAGCTAATGGGGACTGTTTTGTCTTCGTAAATAAAACAACAAAACATAAATGCGAGTCAAAATAAAGAAACTGAAAATACCTAAAACATCGGAATATTTATTTCATTTTAGATGTGTCATTACTTAGTGTTTTTAAACAAACACAATTGTAATATGTTCAAGACATCTAAATGTGTTTCGTTCTAATAATAATCCCCCCTCCCATGTGATTTCCGAAAACCTATTAAAAATAGAAGTCGCGGGCTTCTACCCGGCGACTAATTAATCTTCGCCTGTCTCCGTTAAGACTCGGCTGTGTTGTCGGTACCTATATGGTTATTCACATTAATCGTCGCCTGTCTTCGTTAAAACTCGGCTATGTTATCGGTACCTATATGGTTATTCACGTTAATCTTCGCCTGTCTTCGTTAAGACTCGGCTGTGTAATCGGTACCTATATGGTTATTCACGTTAATCTTCGCCTGTCTTCGTTAAAACTCGGCTATGTTATCGGTATCTATATGGTTATTCACGTAAATCTTCGCCTGTCTTCGTTAAAACTCGGCTATGTTATCGGTACCCATATGGTTATTCAGGTTAATCTTCGCCTATCTTCGTTAAGACTCGGCTGTGTAATCGGTACCTATATGGTTATTCACGTTAATCTTCGCCTGTCTTCGTTAAAACTCGGCTATGTTATCGGTATCTATATGGTTATTCAGGTTAATCTTCGCCTATCTTCGTTAAGACTCGGCTGTGTAATCGGTATCTATATGGTTATTCACGTTAATCTTCGCCTGTCTTCGTTAAAACTCGGAAATGTTATCGGTACCTATATGGTTATTCACGTTAATCTTCGACTGTCTTCGTTAAAACTCGGCTATGTTATCGGTACCTATATGGTTAATCATGTAAATGAACACGTCAACATAAGTGGATAAAGCATCACACTCCTGATAGCTTAGTTGGTAAGAACAAAGAAATTTAGAATTCAAAGTTAACTTTTCATGGATTTGATTCTCATGCTAGGCGAACAATTCTTTTTTATGCTTTCCTATATTGAATTTTTACCTAATTGTTATTCAACCATCTTTCTTTCTATTCAGAAAATTGTATTTAGTTAATCGAAAGATTTCTTCCTCCTTCATTTTGATCACTTTATATGTAACTTAATCTTCGCATCTGGCGAAAGTGGCGAACCCTGAACTTTGCCCTAAAAATACAACGTATCATATACGGTTAATTCGGAAATATAAAATACATGCAATTAATTTGACTTTGAGAATAATCAAAGAACTAAAAGTACTACAATGCGGGGGATGTTGGCTCCAGATTGTTAACAAAATTTTCCTTCAATTTGACCTAGTGACCTACTTTTTGACCCAACATGACCATGTTAGTACTTGACCTAGATATCATCAAGAAAAACATTCTGATAAAGTTTCAACATGCTCAAGGAAAACATGCAGTATCCAGAGTGTTAACAAGATTTTAACCCGGCATGACCCATATTCAAACTTGACCTTGATATTATTTAGATAGAATTCTAACCAAATGTCAAGCTGCTGTAGCCAAAAAAGATGCTTCTACCTGGATATCATTAATACAAACATTCTAACAAATTTTCAAACTGCTGAAGCAAAAATTGCGGCCTCTAGAGTGTTAACAAGCTTTTCCTTCAGTTTGACCTAGTGACCTACCTTTTAATTCATCATAAGCCACGTTAAAACTTGACCTACATATCATCAAGACAAAACATTCTTATAAGGTTTCAACAAGTTCAAATTGAAAATAAGGCCTCTAGAGTGTTAACAAGATTTCCATTCAATTTGGCCTAGTGACCTAGTTTTTGACCCGGTTTGACCCATATTCAAACTCGGCCTAGATATCATTTATATAAACATCCTGATTAAATTTCAAGCTGCCTTAGTAAAAAATGCGGCTTCTACAGTGTTAACAAGATCTTCCTTCAATTTGGCCTAGTGACCTAGTTTCTGACCCAATATAAACCATATTTAAACTTGACCTAGAAATCATTAATACAAATATTCTGAAGAAATTTTCAAACTGCTGAAGCAAAAATTCCTTCAATTTGACCTAGTGACCTACTTTCGAACTTGACTTACATCATCAAGACAAACATTCTTATAAAGTTTCAACATGTTCAACTTGTCCAAGAGTTGATGAAGATGAATGTTCTTATAAACTTTCATGAAGATCCGATGCAAAATGTAGCATGTAGAGTGTTAACAAGGGAAAATGTTGACGATGCACGACAGCCGTATTTCCGTATTTTTCATTGCAGGGATTTTCTCAAAAGGTTTTTGAGCTACCCGCTTTCAAACTACTCGTTTTCCATATATTTAAAAGAAACATTTAAGATCCTTATGTCTAACTTAAGTTTCTAAATTATGTATACAACTTCATGGATTAAAACTTTACATTGTTAGCGTTTACTTTGTATAATGTGCATACTGTTTAGCTTGTTGTGAAACGTATTTAACTGATCCCTGGACAATCAAGAAAAATTGTCCATTTTGAAAAAACAGAGGGCAGCACAATTTTTTTTACAATTTTACACTTCCTGAAAGCTGGGCGAGACAATATACGGAGGTATTCAGCATAGCTGAATCCCCCGCATAAAAGAGAGAAGAATTCTCAAATAGAAGGGACAGAGTACCACCATTAAAATGTCATACTAGTGAAACACATTCCGTTTCAGGATTCGAACTTATGACCATTGTATTGGCAACTCTGTGTGTTACGTATAAAGCTAATGAAGATATATGTGTTCAATCAGTGTTAAATTGGACATTTTACCGTACTTTGATTTATTCCCGATTGTGCCATATTTGGAATTGTTGGTACGTACTGTACGTAAGCAAATGGAACAAGCAATGTCGATCAAGATGAGATAGCAAGCTGATCTCGGTTTACACTGTTTTCGAATTTATTTAATATTATTCACGGCAGTATAAGGTGAAACTAAAAATCCTTTATATATTCAGAATGCACAGTAAGATTATTAGCGGTTTGTTTGTCGGAAAAACATACAAAAAGTAAAAAAAAAAATTTAGATTTTAATTTAATTAATAATTATAAGCGCGGTCTTTTGTCGGAAAGGAACATAGAATAGATATATGATTGCATGTTTGGACAAACAAATGAATGAAGAAAAAACCAGAGCCGAAAAATTAAATTACTTTAATATAATTGAATGATTTTCGCAAACAGTAAAGAATCAATGTGCAATTTAATTGAACAAGGAATGGCTAGCGGGATACGTAAATAATGTAATCTTGGAATAGGCAAAATAACCGGACTGTATTGTCATATTTCCCTTACGCCTCTCCACTACACCGCATTAACCTTTTCAGCGCCGAATTGTTTAAAGTAGACTCTTCCATGTTCAAACTCGGACGACTCTATTTTCATGTTATAGGATTTTTGGAATATTTCTATAACTCACAGCCAAACAATGCAGATTTCAGGTGAGACAGCTCGTTACGAGCTGACTCACCTGAATCTGTATTGTTTGCAAAAAGTTCAATATTGCCTTTGGCGCTGAAAGAGTTAAGGGTAAATAGCATTTTCAAAATGTGGGACAATCGGGAAGACAACCTTACTTTTTTGTCTCGAAATATAAATTAAGAACCAAACATCACGAATATTTCGAGGGCTTGGTGCGAAACAGTTGTAACTTAAAACCTATTTTGAAAACCCTGGTTTAGGGGCAATTTTGACCCTTTTGTAAACAATGCAAATGTAGGTGCCATTGCTCAGAACGAGCAATGGCACCTAAATGTCCATTGTTTACCAAGAACAATGATTTAACGCTTATAAAGACTTTATAGCGAGGTGATTAACATTGTTAAAAAATTACCAATTTTAGTTACAACCGTTTCACGCCAAGCCCTCGATTTATGAGTGCCAAGTAAATTCTATTTACAAATACCACTTTTTCACGTAAATAGCTATGGCATGATATATATCAATATCAATAACAAAATATGTTCTGCTGCAGATTATACATATACTGGAAAGAGGATGAGAGTCCCAAGAGCTTTAAATGAAAACATAAATCAGGTTAAAAATGAATTCTCTACAACTGTCACACACACTCAAGAGGATGGAGCTTCTTATTAGCTCAGTACCAATGTTTTAAACAGCCTCGGTGGTGAAGTTGTAGAGCGCCCGCTCGGGTGCCGGAGGTCGTGGGTTCGATCACTGGTCGGGTCATACCAAAGACTTTACAAATAGTAGTAATGGTTTTGGCTTTTGTCAGCATAAATGGACATAAGTAGTACTGGTAACTTACCCATGACACATCGTGATATATCTGAACAGCCGAATGCGGCGTAAAACACTAATCAATATAACATAAAATATATATATTATTTTTTTTAAGGTGTTTTCTTACCGCTTGAAAGACCCTTTCTTCCATCCGCAGTGTGTGATATGTCTTATTATTTTCAAACGTCTGGTTTGAGAACCAAGTTTCCGGGAGCGTCTCGCATGCTCCTGACAAGTGATCGAACTTCACGCCTCTAGCATGTGATGTATCATAGTTCTCTAGCGCGCAACTAATTCCTGTTAGATTTTCCGTAGTAGGAACCTTATTAAAAATTAGATTTCGAATACGTCCCTCGGCTTGACAGAGGCAAGAAACCACAATGAACCAAACAATCATCGTCGTTATAAACCTTTATTTATGAGAATCACAAACGTTTGCCTTTCAACCTAGGAATACAACTGCGTGCTGGTTATACTGTCTCTGATGGAACTTGTCTACGTCATAGTCCGAATGACTTTTAGCTCACCTGGGCTAACAAGTGGAGTATATATAGTTCACAACGAGCCGATCACCTGTTACGTTAGGTCTACTTTGAAGATACATTATTAACTCTTGAAAATTTATCTAAGTTTAGAATTGTTCATACATGGCTTACACATTCATAAGTAAGCCGTTCCACGTGAAAACCAACAGTGTGGACTCTGCGTAAAGTATTGACCCGGATCAGCTTAAGCATGTCGCGCCGGCTAACACAGACAGACACTTTTCGCCTCCTGTGAAATTTCTGTTTTAGGAATCATTACTCTATCCCCTGAGGCGGGATGTGTCGGCTGGGATTAGCCTTCGCGGACTGTACAGGTTGATCTAGGTCGATACATTACGCAGAGGCCATTATGTTGGTTTTCTCAATGAACGGCTGAAGTATGTATTAAAGGGAGAAGAAATATCCCAGGGTTTATCCGGCTCTACGATCCCTTTATGAAAAACACGTATTTCTTGCATGTATGGATGTTGTTCCAATTCACGACAATTACTTTAAAGTCCCAAGTATGGGACAGTTTAATTGTTTAGACTTTATCTTAATTTCTTAAAAGGATCACTATTTTTAAGAAGATATAATTGATCTTTTTACCATTTTTGAATGACCTTTGCAATTTTTTGTAGTTTTTTCATAACTGCTATAACGTGCGATACGCTATACATGTATATAACCGCTCTCTTTTGTTATTTTGTTTGAATTATTTACTTCACTATTTTAAGTGTTCCATAAACTAATATATACGCATTTAAACTTTTTTTATTACTGCCTAGCCCTGGAAGCTCAGTCGGTAAAGTTCGAATCCCAGCTCGGCCAACATTCTTACCGAATCATTCGTTTTTCGCCAACACCAATTGGCTAACAGTCTATATGAAAAGCAGCCAGTTGTTTTGAAAGCATATTGTGTTGAGCACTGGTGTGAGAAAGCCAGGAAACAAATGAGTATGTGATCTGGCCGCCGTGATATGGTAGAAAACAGTGTTGAAAACGGGATTAAATGTCAATGAATTGACAATTGTTGTATAACTGCTTGTTCCTAATACTTGTTTATGTTTAACCCTTTCCCACATACAACACATCTACAGCAGACCTCTTAGAAAACATCAAGACGAAAAGAAGGAAATTTTCTCTAAATGAAGGTTTAAAAACTGAGAAACTTGAAAACATTGTGTCGTAAAAAACAAATAGCTCTTTTTGAGCAATTTATTTTGTCACGATGATTTCAATAGTTGCAGAGAGGCGTCATTTTATATTGCGTTTGCTCCAAATATGACCATTGTTGTCGACAGGACGCTAAACCTTAATCATTAATCAACATCTCTAAATGTCCCGCGAGAAAATCAACATTGTATACTCTGCGTAAAGTATCGACACGGATCAGCCTAAGCATGCCGCGCAGGCTAACCCGGACAGACACCTTTCGCCTCCTGTGGATGTTCTGTTTCAGGAATCATTACTACACCTCTATCCCCCTGAGACGGAATGTGTCGACCCGGATCAGTCTGTGCGGACTGCGTAGACTGGACTTGGTCGATACATTACGCAGAGGCCATAATGTTGGTTTTCTCGCGGGACGGCTCATATAATGAGACTTTAGAAGTATTTTCGTCCAAACGTGCCGGCCCGATTTGAACAGAATTTCGCAAAAATGACTACGGGGTTACCCTTTATGGAGATTGTTCAAATTGTTCCGATCAGTCGGTAGCGACGCGGGCTGTCAATCCAGGGGTTGTGAGTTCGAATCCCGGCTCGGCCAACCTTCTTTCCGACGACTGACAAATGTCAATGCGACATGCGTCATTCGTCTTCCACCAATGGGCTAAGTATATGTGGAAAAGCAGCCAGTTGCTTTGGAAGATTGTTGTGTGGATAACTGGTGTAAGAAAACCAGGAAATGCATGAGTAGGTCTACTGGCCGCCGTGAAATAACTGAGAAATTGTTAAAAACGGCGTTAAACCCCAATCAATCAATGTTCCGATCCATTGGAAAGCATGGCTACCAGGGATTGGTGTTTGTTTCCCTAATTTGTATAGAGTTAGAAGATTGAAATCTATTACCCAGATGAGCGATGTAGGACCATCATGATCATCTTGTTTGTATTGATTGAAATGCAATCAATGCAACTCGTAAACGTTTTTCTTTAAATTATTTATGAAGACCAATCTAAAAATAAAAATAAATTTATTGTCTAATGTAGCGGAGAACATAATATTGACTTGCAGACTACTTTCGCATAATTCAGTGTTTATATTTCCATCACGTTTATGTCATACTGTTACAGCCATACCTCGGAGAATCAACCTTATTTAAGAGGAAACACTGGTGTCACAAACTGTCAACAAGGCTTTTTATCAGATAAATCGAAAGTGATCTGTATTAACCTTATCAATCGTACCATCTGTCTGTCTGTCTGTCTGTCTGTCTGTCTGTCTGTCTGTCTGTCTGTCTGTCTGTCTGTAAAAAAAAAGGAACTTACGGGTCTTCAAAGTATACCACTGACGTCACTTTTTAGACGTCTATCATGATTTGCATCGTAAGAATACCTTCTTTCTTTTCCGTAAATCCCACCAGTAAGTGGTGCCTTCACGTTCATATAATTTTCTTCTTTGTGTTTTACGTATAACGTCACTTTGAAAATGGCGTCGCTTTATGATAAATAAGCGCTCTTTTCTTTCATTTTAAAAAATCTGTAAATTTAATTTTCGATTTTTGTTATTTATTGATTTGGAATATTATTACAAATCGATTAATATAAAAAAAAAGTATACCTTATCAACTTCGTTTTTGCACAATATTAATTTAACTTACCCCTACTCTAGAAAATAATTGAGCGTGAAATGTGTTGAAAAGACATGTTTGCCTCGAAAGCTAATCTTTAGAGACCTCTAAACTGAAGACAATTACTGAAAAAACATCAAGCAAATATACTCAGTTCCAAAAGAAAGTGTGCACTTTGTTTTCTGTGATTTTTCATCGACTACTTTTATGAAAGCCTATATATTTGGTACCAAAATTGAGATCTGTTTACGTACAATATGGCGAACATTTTAGCCCCAACGGAAATGACGTCTGGCCCACTGTAAACGAGCAGCTCGATGACGTGCTGTCAAGACCTGCCCCACATAGGGCCTCCTAGCCCGGATCGACACCCGAGCTTGCCTGAGGCGACGCAATACGGTATGTCTGCTGATACAGTACTGCCTTGCAGTAATAGACGCCGTTTGAAAACGACGTCGAAGGTGCGTCAACGTATAAACCTGTCCGTTTGTTGATTTGTTACCCTAGGTCTACCAGATCTGCGGCGATCTGCTACACCACCTGTTTGCTGGAAACGTTGGTGCAACCGAAATACTGTGTTTCTGTGGCATACTAACGCCCTACTAACGTTAGTTACGTTGTCGCCACGAGCAAGCATCGTTAATGCTAGAATTCGCTGAGTTTCATTCAATCTAGGCATGTTCGTTGTGTACCGATGTGAATTCAAATGTGATTTTCCCTTTGTATAAGCATTAAGGATTACCCCCATACACGTTTCCGGTGACATGTACATTTTCCTCGGGCTGCACGTGCAAATCAGGCAAAAGCATGTCTAATCGAATACACTGAAAATCTCTTCATACCATGTGGTAGATTTTGGACTCGATCGATGACAAATACACTTGAGATATAGTGTGCGAAAATTGAAACCGATACGTTTGCTAAATATTGAAATATTTAAAATTAAAAAGTGCACACTTTCTTTTGGAACTGAGTGTAGAGACCTCCATCATGTTTTACCGAGAGAACGTGTTGTGGACATACAACATTTTGTCCAACATTTTGCGAAATGCTGTCAAAGTTGTTAAAATTATCTAAATATCGTAGATTTTGTAAAGGAACAACAATTTGGACTTGCTTCTAAGTTACAGTTGCCAAATAAGGCTTTCTTTATTATGTTAATTTATACATATTTATTTTTTAAATAATGATATATGTGCATACAACCAAAAAGCCGGGCGTTTATAATTATATATCGAGGGGAGGCATCCCGAACACAATTTTCCCTTCTCTCAAATTAAATCGCTAATATCACTCCTGTCTCAACCATTTTCAACATGCAGAAAATAACTTTTGAAATGTTCTGGCTAAAGGTGAAATTTCTCATTATGAACAATTTATACATTTATCACAAATGGTTTTACTATGTTAAATAAGTATGCATTGTACTTTAAGTATTTATATGTTCCACATTTTCCTAAATATTTTTAAAGTCGTTAGCTGCCTGTGTGTTGTGTGTGGGAAAACAGTAAATCTGAATGATTTACTCAATTGAAATCCCAATAGTATAGCCCGGAAAAGCATGAGTGCATTGCGCCCGGTTAAATGCAGACTTCTATAACAGTCATTTATGTGGCATGGCGGTGTTCTCGGATCTAAACATCACATTTCACTCAGTATGGGGAAAATGATGACGTAACACGGAGTTGAATTGAAATAGGGCATTTTATTTTTTAATGCCGGTTAGATAACATGTTACATCATTTTTAACATATCTGGGCAGGACAAAAAAGCGCCTGCCCGGCAACTAAATCAAGCATAATTAACAATGAAATAGTAGAGCAATAGTAACAACAATTGAATAATAAACCAAGTACCAATCAGCGAGCGCGACCCGTATGTCGGGTTAAGTGTGTGATGAAGGGAATTATATTTAGAGCGGTGGAGGAAAGGGATGGAGGTGGTTATCTTCGATTATCAAAGGAACTTCGTCGATCGAAATATTCCACACACTGAAGAGACGCGTGATAGCTGCTCGCTGATTGGTTATTGGTAACAGATAGTTTCCAGAGAAAAGCGTTTATCGGATTGATGTGACCTAAATGAAGGCGTCGTTTCTTCTTAACGACTTTTGACAACGCAGATCCACTAAATAGTTTTTATTGAATCTATTAATTTTGACACACCGCAATGACATAAATCATTTTATTTATCATAAAATACATTTACAGCCCTATACCTGCTGTAATGAAATTCTTACCATCTTTCAGGAATGTTGCATGCAGACATAGGACCTACTCATACGAATGGCTTCCTGGCCTATCTTGGTATTCAAGGATGGGGCGAATAGTGGAGAAAAAGGAATACGTAAATCTTGTGACAGGGCGTACGCGCTAGAAAAAACTTTGACGAGATCGGCTACCCTTTTACATTTCAACTGGTAGACAATTCGCGTGCAGACGATGCGCCTGTATTCCTTCGCGGAAGTTAGCTATATTCACACGTGTATCAGGTTATATGTTCCCGTTAGAAGACATGTCCAGTTTCAATTTAAAGATCCCACCAAAATAACATTGTTTAAGAATTATTAACAACGGAAATTTCTTTGTCAATTCTTTTGAGACCACCCATGAATTATTTGTCGTCGATTAACATCGTTCTAATTGAAAACAAATGAACGCTAAAATGAATTAAATATGTGTCACTTAAATTGTAAGTGATTTTGGTTTTTATCTATCTACAATAATATGTCTTTTATTGATTTCGAAGTTTTGAAATGAAACTTTTTTATTTGCCTCGCTTCAAAGGATTTTAGGGGTCTAATTGACACTTCGTAACGGGGTAAATTGGCATAACACTAATGGGTTGACATTTCTATTTTACATGTCGACGGACAGTGAAAGCCCTGATGAGATTGTACGAAAGGCATTAAGACCCCTAAGGCTCTGCCCTAAAACAACCAGTAACCCGTTGTATTTTTTTTTTTTTTTTTTGCAAAAGAAATGCTTTCCGGCGCCTCTGCAACAGACGACTTTTGAAAACTATGTGACAAAAAGAGAAAATTGCTCGAAACGTTTTCTTCTTTTTTCAATTAAGTATACATTCATTTGTAGAGAGCTTCCATGTTTTGGCTTTAGATGTTGTCGAAGTCGTCTGCCGCAGACTTATTGGCAAGGGTTAATAACATTAAGAAATTACCCTAGTGTGATTGTATCCTAAACTTCAATTGTATGCCAAGGACAGTGTAATAACCTTTTTACGAGAGTATATAATTCCAGATATGTATGCTTTGAATATATCCAAGGACCAGTTTAACGTCTTGAAATTCAACTTTTATTGTTGATACAATGTTGAATAAACGTCGAAAATGGAGACTGTTTTTCTTTTTCCACGTTGTTTTTAAACGACGTCGGTTGCAAATGTGTAAATTTCGTTTGTATATTGTAAAACATTGATAAAGGTCGTGTGTTGACATTTTTTGAAGACATTCTATTTTTATGCAAATTAGTGTCTAGGTAAACATGACTTGTTTAAGGGGAGAAGCATTACATTTCGATGAAAAAATATGATACATATGCAGTCTGTAAATTTGAATAGAATGAAAGCTTGTCTTGTAGACTGATCTTGGACTATTTTCACACGTAATTCTGTCATATCTCATCATTTTATAGAATGGTTTCATTTACCACCGTACGACAGCTGAGTCCGGGTAGCTCAGTCGGTAGCGACGAGGGCGGCCACTCCAGGGGTTGTGAGTTCGATTCCCACCTCGGCCAACAGTTTTTTCGACGTTTGACTCAGTCGTCTTTCACCACTGGGCTAACAGTTTGGAAGGCATGTTGTTTATAGTACTGGTGTAAAAAAGCAAGGAAACACACGAGTAGGTGACCTGGCCGCCGTGATATGACTGAAAAATTGTTGAAAACGTCGTTAAGCCCAGATCAATAAATCAACATACGACAGTATAACGGAGAGGAATTAAGGAGTCAATTTAACTATGTGTTACAAGAAACCCCCAAAATCCCTTCGTAACCTGCAGTTTAATCACTGGCGTCCGGGTTATTCTTTGATAACATTTGGAAAAAATCACACAATCAAATTTTATTCCTTCTTTTTCATACGCTTTCGTTTTTGCCTCACGTAACTTTAAATCATCCTCTTTTTTCTTCAGTTTATTTTCTAATTGTCTTAATTCTTTTTGTTTACTTGAGAGAACATCATCCTTAGTTTTCTTGGTCTGTTCTAGTGTTGTCAGTGATAATTTTATACTTGGTTGTATTTTGTTTCCAGGAGTTTGTGTTTGAATATGACGGGACGAGAGGTTTTCAGTTATTGAGAGACCTGTTCACGAGACCTGGCACAAGCAAAACAGAAGTCATTATTGGGTTGACTCATACACCGCTTATGTGTTAAAGAGTTGCACGATTCGCAGATAATAGTGTCATCATCTTCAAATTCGTTTCTACATATTTGACAAATGTCTTGTATTTCAACTTCCTCTATAAGAATAGACTCGGCAATTGTCTTAGGGACAGTATTTTCATGTGTAATTCTCGGATATTCCTGCATAGTGGTGTTATTGGATATTTTTTCATTTGGCGATGTTGAATTCATCCTGGGAAGAATCATTATTAACTGTTTTTGGATCTATGCACGATTTACAAATATAAATAGAATTATCTTTCGACTCTTATTTCTTCTTTGGAGAGTTTGTCACACGAGTAGTGGATCCAGTGTCTTCCCTTTTCGCACAGGACTGCTCTTTTTCTACAAATCTTCTTACACCTATTACATTTTCCATGTATGGAGCTGTCGTTTTCTTTGAGAGCATTAGATGATTCGAGTATAACTTTTAGTTGTGATGAGAGAATTTTGTTCATTTCTTTTATATCGACTGATTTTCTGTCAATTTCAATTTGTGTCATTATCTCAAGTAATTTCATTATATGGTTTTGCATGCATTTACTAGTTTGTTTCCCATTTATCAATAGAGAGCATTTTGTAAGGTACAAATTTATTGTGTAACTGGAATCTGCTTCACATTTCACGAATATGAATATTGGACTACGTTGCCTTTTACATGTTTTATGTCTTTAGATTTATCAATAATTACTGAATGTATATCTGTCGATTGTTCCGCGTAGAAAATGTCACAGGCATAGCGAAACATTTCAAACGAAACAGCATCCAATTGTTCAGTTCTCCCGTATACATGTACTCAATTTGGATACTACTAGTGGCTTCTAATTTCTACGTCATTGCTTTATTTAATTATTAGATTCAGCTGAAAACCCTTTTGTGTCACATTCATTTTTACAGTACAGTTTGTCACGTTAGCATTTCTAGCTGTATCGCTGTCGTATACTTGGATTCTAGTAGCCATTGTATTATGAGAAGGTTTTATTTTTGTAATATAATAACATACGCGTAGATAGTATGGTCATTAGTTCAATCCGTTTTATGTTCACATAAAATACCCTTCAAACCATAAAAAGTTTTAAAAACACAGATTTTTCATGAGCAAATAAAAGCACGTCCTTCACCAAACACCGTCACCAAATTTTGTGATGATTGGACAAAGGCTTCTAAAGTTATTGAGCGGACTAGTCACATTTTAGGTAATTTCTATAATTAAAGGGCGAAAACTCTTGATCGACTAAAGTGATATGGCTAGTTATTGCACTTGTCCGAGATATTATGCCAATACACATTCTGACTAAATTTAGTGATGATTGGACAAAGGCTTCTAAGGTTATTGAGCTGACAAGACCAATTTTAGGTAATTTATATAATTAAAGGGCAATAAATCTCGATTGACTAAAGCGATATGGCTAGTTATTAAACTTGTCCCGAGATACTATTATGTCAATACACAATCTAACTAAATTTGGTGATGATTGGACAAAGGCTTCTAAGGTTATTGAGCTGACAAGACCAATTTTAGGTAATTTCTATAATTAAAGGGCAATAACTCTCGATTGACTAAAGCGATATGGCTAGTTATTGAAATTGTCCGAGATATTATGCCATTACACATTCTGACCAAATTTGGTGATGATTGGACAAAGGCTTCTAAAGTTTTTGAGCTGACAAGACTAATTTTAGGTTATTTCTATAATTAAAGGGCGATTACTCTCGATTGACCAAAGCGATATGGCTTGTTATCGAACTTGTTCGAGATATTAGGAGGCCAATACACATTCTGACTAAATTTGGTAATGATTGGACAAAGGCTTCTCAAGTTATTTAGCTGACAATACCAATTCTAGGTAATTTCTATAATTAAAGGGTGACAACTCTCAATTGACTAAAGCTATATGGCTAGTTATCAATCTTGTCCGAGACATTATGCCAATACACATTCTGACTAAATTAGGTGATGATTGGACAAAGGCTTCTAAAGTTATTTAGCTGACAACATATTGGACACAGCCCGTACGTCGCAGGTAAAACTATAATACATTCCGTTTTGCATTGTATGGAACAAACTCTGGAAACCTGTGTCAATGACAGATTTGAATGTTAGACCTCATTCTAGGCAACTTGTGGTTATGTTAACCGTAATTTAACTATCGAAAAGTAGATGTGCACTGCTTGCTTTCGCCCGGTAGAATGAATTTATCCCGCCAATTCATGACAATATATACAAATAATTCCCGCCAAATACCGTGCTTCCCGTGCACCAAAGCGCTTACGTATAACCCTGTTAAATACGCTACGCGAAGACATATATTTAACGCTATTCTACGAAACGCGTGAAATTGATATTATGAAGTAAATAAACAAGTTTTTTAACCAAGTCTAAACCCGTTCATCTCAATTCTGTCGTTTATTAACTTTTAATGGGGTGCTATTTAATTGGGTTCATTATCAATCTCATTAAAACAAAACAAAAACTTTGCTGGCTCGTATATAGATTACGTCGGCTCGGATTGACATTTGCATCATCCAATCGAATTGTTGCTTACAAAATCGTTCAGTAGAAAAACAGGTAACAATCATTCTCTATAGTGACTCATTACATTCACATGAATGTAAGGAAGGACAACTCTGGGAAGGAGAATGATAATCCATGTAAATAACAAGAAAGAGAAGCTGTGATTGTCGAGTAATTAGGGCCACCATATGTCTGCTACACTTTCCAAGATGTTCAGAGGTATTCTGGAGTCCGATTAATATCACAAATGGAATTGCATTAACATGTACAACAAATTACTATTTCAGTATTATTTATTACATTTATTTTATCATTTTTTGTACAATAACAAAACAGCAACAAATAGTTATTGGAATTTACATTATACATGGATGGAATAGTTCATCAGGTCAATAAACGCAAGAGCCATGTTGTTCATACACACACACACAAACACAAAAGGTTTACTTTGCAGTAACCCCTTTCCCACAGACAACAAATCTGCAGCAGACGACTTTAAAAATACATCTGGACAAACATATATAAACTATGAATGAATGCAGGTGAATAGAGGTGAAAACATTATGGCTAATGGAGAAATTGCTAGTTTTGAGCAATTTCACCTTTTGTCAGACTGTTTTCAAAAGAAGTCTGCTGCATAGGCATCAGAAAGCGTCTGTATGTGGGAAAGGGTCGATTCCTTTAACCCCCTTTTCCACATACAAGGGATCTGCGGAATATGACTTTAACAACTTTTTGACAAAGAAGATTTAAAATCTCTATAAATGAAATTACAGAATGGTAAATAAATGGCTGAGAACATTTTGTAAAAGAAAAATGGATTTATTCGAGTAATTTCACTTTTTGCAGCAACATTTTCTGGTGCAAATGTGTCTGCCTGATACAAACAAACACTGGCGAAAAGAAATTGCTCAAGGTGAGGAGTTGTTTTCCTTTTCTAGCAATGTTTCAAACTAATTTTTGCTGTGGCAGACCCTTAGACCTTTCCAATATATTGACGCCTTTTTGCAGATAGACATATTTTGAAAACTTTGTTGCAAAAGGAGAAATTGCTCCTCTCAAACACAGGGTATACAGCAATCAACTTAAACTATTAACCCTTTCCCTCATATAGACGCTTTCTGACACCACTGCAGCAGATGGCTTTTTGAAAACATAGTGACATAAGAAGAATTACTCAAAACGAGCAATTTCTCCTTTTGCTACAATGTTTTCCACTTTTAGTCATAGGTTATCCATTCAATTATAGAGATTTTCTATTTTTAAACAAAATATGTTCAAAGTCGTCTGCTGCAGAATTGTCGTATGAGGGAAAGGGTTAAGCACATAAGCATCATATGGTTTTTCTAAACCATCTGCTTCTTAAACTCTTTTGTAATAAAAACCTTACCTAGAATTGAAAACATTGTTCGAAAAAAGGAACAGTTCATATTGAGCAATTCCTCCATTTTCCACACCGTTTTTTAAAAAGTCACATGACACCAGACTGCAATTGATTGGGATCCAACACGAATAACAATGGGAACAGTAATAATTCTGGCCCAGATGAGTAAAGCAAAGGTTTATTTGACTTAACCCTTTCCCTCATACGACAATTCTGCAGCAGACGACTTTGAACGTATTTTGTCGAAACATAGAAAATCTCCATAATTGAATGGATAACCTATGACGAAAAGTGGAAAACATTGTGGCAAAAGGAGAAATTGCACGTTTTGTGCAATTTCTTCTTTTGTCGCTATGTTTTCAAAAAGCCGTCTGCTGCAGAGGCGTCAGAAAGTGTCTATATGAGGGAAAGGGTTAAATGAATAATAAAGCAGCCATAATGCGGCATGAAACATTTTCCATGATGAGTTTTTAATATGCATTTTCTTTTTTCTTTATAATTAATGCCCTAACTATCTTTATACTGCTTAACCCATTTCTACATACAGAATTCTTCTGATGGCCCTGCAGCAGACGTCTTTTGAAAACATTGAGGCAAAAGATGAAATTGCTCATAATGAGCAAATTCTCCTTTTGTCACAATGTTTTCAATTTTATTAACTAATTGTACTTTCATTTTAATGAGTTTCCATATTGTTTACAAAGTGTCTTCAAAGTCATCTGCTGCAGATTTGTTGTATGTGGGAAAGGGTTAACTGTTAATAACATGAATATTGTATCGGCCAAAGTTATCAAATGCATGGGTACTTTTGAAACATTGCAGGAAAAAAAAAAAGTTCCCTGAATAATTAATAGCAATTTTAGTCAAGAAATAAGAAATACTAAAAAAATATATTTCTTTTCCACTATTGTTTTAAACATTACCCTATTAAAAGTATAATTCACTCCATGACATCTCTAAAAATTACTTACAAGATGAAATGAAGCCAGACAACCCTTCAAACAGAACAATAGTATCTAAGAATAAATGTGTTAACCATTTCCCAAATACCACAAATTTGCAGCAGACAACTTTGAAAACATGTAGGTAAAATTATAGGTATTTCTTTTAAATGGTGTAAAATTATTGAATAGAGTTGAAAACATTGTGGCAAAAGAAGAAATCGCTCTTTTTGAGCAGATGACTTTGAAAACATACTTGCAAAAATATGAAAAATCTCTGTAAATGAAAAGATACTCATAATTTAAAAGAGTTTTATCGTGGCAAAAAGGAGAAATTGCTCTTTATGAACAATCTCTCCTTTTGTCACCATATTTCGAAAGTTACCTGCTGCAAATGCATCAGAAATCTTCTGTATTTGGGAAACGGTTAATACAGAGTTGATAACATTGTGCTAAAATATGAAATTGTTTCATTTCAGCAATTTCTCCCTTTTCCACATTGTTTTCTTAACCTGGTCGGTCTTCTGCAGAGGTGGTTAAGTTGACTGTATCAGAGTCAAACGGTTTAAGCAGCTGTACACAAATGAATGAATACCACTAACAACTCTTTGACTAAAACAACAGAATAAAATCAAAATATCCCCCCAACTAATCTCGTCCGATTTTGAGCATTGTATCCACGTTCATATTTACTGTGTAGTGACATTTAACCCTTTCCCTCATATAGACGCTTTCTGACGCCTCTGCAGCAGACGGCTTTTTGAAAACATAGTTACAAAAGAAAAAATTGCTCCAAATGAGCAATTTCTCCTTTTGCAACAATGTTTTCCACTTTTAGTCATAGGTTATCCTTTCAATTAAAGAGATATATATTCAAAGTCGTCTGCTGCAGAATTGTCGTATGAGGGAAAGGGTTAACACATATTTAATTGATATTTTACAGGTTTCTACATGTACATGAATCTTTGTGTCAATATCTCTGTCTCTCCCTGCAGGTTTAACCCTTTCCAACCTGCAGGCGCAATAGCAGCAGACAAGTTTTGAAAACGTTGTGTCCAAAGGTGAAATTGCTCATGATGAGCAATTTCTCTTTTGGCCACAATGTTTTCAACTTTATTTAACAATTAAGCAATCTTTTATGGAGATTTTTCAGGTTTTTGTCACTATGTTTTCGAATTTGTCTGCTACAGATTTGCTGTATGTGGTAAAGGGTTAAGCTACAATCTGCATCAAAACTATTGACTCTCCCTCACCAATATGAATAGAATTGGCCTAAACTAAAACCAAATACCCAAATATATTCAAATTTATCTGTAGCAGATTTGTTGTATGTGGGAAAGCTTATGTTTCTGTAACATTTAGAAGTGATACAGGTCCACGTAGTTGATTATATAATTAAGTCAAGTCATTGGGATTAGCCAAAATACGATTCAATTTAAACAAAAAATATGTAGTAATTGATGATGATATCAAATAGACGATGACCCCTGTTTAACCCTTTTTCACATAAAACAAATCTGCAACAGTTGACTTTGAAGACATCATAGCCAAAAAGTAGAAATTCTCAATAAATGAAAGTAAGATTATTGAATGGAGTCAAGATCATTTTGATAAATGGAGAAATTTCTCATTTTGAGCCATTTCTACTTTTGCCACTTATTTTAATTTGTCGTCTACTTACATAATCATCAGAAAGCGTCTTCATGTGAGAAAAGGTTAAAGAAAGCAAGCCAATGTTTGTCTTAATAGTATTTTATGCGGCTTTCAACAGTATTTCAATTATATCACGACTTTTCCTTGGTAAATTACTAGTGCTGCTAGTAACTTTATGCTGACACCAGCCTATCGGACGTTCTACTATCCCCGCAATACAGAGAGAAAAAGGAAAGCTACTGTGTCTCAATCAGGGATCAAACATCAGACTCCAACTCTGGAGACAGATGCTCTAACCACTACATGACTAAGGCGGTATCAGTTTAAGTATTACCCTGATGAAATTTGAAGAGGCCAGCTACTAGAAAGAAGCAACTGGAGGTTGTATTTTTTTTACATTATGAAGGTAAGCAACAACTGTTTTACAATATCACATAAACCATCTTCGATGATCTTGTAAAGTACTAAGATACAATGAAATTGTTCCTAACCAAAACCATCTTCTTTATATTCAGTATAAATATATGTAATTCTTTTATTTGATTACACATAATTTTCTTTTCTTTCAATATTTTCATATTTTTTCAAGTAAAAAATAACTAATTTGTAAAATGATCAGATGATAACAGCAGTTTGTGGGTGAAGCAAGCTATAAAATGAATCCACCAGGGGCAAATAAACCCAACAACAAAATTCAATATTGCTCAGATTTCTAAATCACAAAACACTTTACGGCAAGCTTGAACAGCAGGTGTTCTAGGCCTATCATCCCGTTGTAGACGCTTTTTCTCCCCCGCTGTTAGATGCTTATATGCCTGTTCGTACTCCCTATCAAACGCATCTGTAAAGAAAAACCACGTCTTACTTATTTGCAAGATTATTTCAGCATTAAAACCCTACTTATTTGCAAGATTACTTCAGCATTAAAACCTTTTCCCTCAAACAGACATATTTTCAAGCCTCTGCAGCAGACAATCTTTCCTTTCTCCACAATTTTTTCAAAAATAATACTATCATTTGCAGAGATTTTTCAATGTTTTGCTTAGATATTTTAAAAGTCATCTGCTGCAGATTTATTATAGTTGGAAAAGGATAACAAAATGTTCAAAAGGAACAAGTGTGTCGCCTGCCAGTAAATTAACCCTTTCCCACATACAACAAATCTGCGGCAGACAACTTCAAAATCTTCTGATCAAAAACATGGAAACTCTCTATAATTGAATGGATAACCTATCATTAAAAGTAGAAAACATTGTGGCAAAAGGAGAAATTGCTCGTTTTCCAAAAGCTGTCTGCTGCAGAGGTATCAGAAAGCGTCTATATGAGGGAAAGGATTAAAACATGATAGACAGAAAGACAATGGTGAAGCTATCACAAAGGGTTATCCTGCCAAAGCAGACGGGACAAAATATAATCCTGAGAATCGTGTCACCTTCAAGACATGTTACATAACTATAATAAAGCGTAGTGAACTCCTTACAGGCAAATATCTTTGTTCCTTTGAGTCCTTTTTAGTTTACTCGTAGAAAGGGGCAAAAAGCAATACTTTTATAATGTAAAACTTTCATTTAAAATCTTTAAATTGACATACTTAAGTCATTTGTGTAAAACGTGTTTGATTATAACTTACGTTTTCTCTGATACAAACTATAAATGATGCAGCCAAGAACTTGAAATATTGTGCATACGGTCAAAAACCCTCAGTTTAGCAAACTCTATTTCCCACTATCTTTTAAATAAAAATAAAAGTATACACCCAATTTTCCTGCTATAACATTAAATATTTTTCCTTAGTTGTTTTCAAAGATCCAAACCCTTAACACCCACCCAAATAAAACTTGTATGTGGAAAGGCTTAACATAACAAGTAATTAAAATGAAACTGCATACCAAAATCATAGCATTTTGGTCATACATGTATTATGTTCTCCTGAAAATTAAGAGGATGATTTCACAGATAAATGCCAAACAGCCACAGAGCCTGATATGGACCTTCGTTGATAAAAAAGACCCAAAGGTCATATTTAGTGTTACATGGCTAGCCACTCAATTTACATACCATGATCAATATTTTCTTTTCCCAGTGCAGTAAAGGCAAGAAATACAACATCTCTGTACAAACTTCTAAATCGTTTCTTCCGAAATCTTCGTCTACCATTCATCACCTTTTTGATAGGACTCAAAACATCGTTACATTGTATGTTGTCAATAACTTGGTGTAAGAACCTGAGGCAGAAAGAGATTAATGAGAGTCAATTCAATCATGTTGATTTTGACCTCCCTAGCATAAATACAACAAGCATTTTCAGTGAAAAGATATCCCCCGCCAACGATGGCTTGTTTGTAATTGATGGCTTGTTTGTGCATGAAGGTCTTTATGTTTAATGTGCAATTGACCTTTAAATTTCAACTTCTTCGCACAAGATCAAGGGGAAAGAATAAAGTTATGACACTGGTTTATCCCGTTCCGCGCCAAATTATAAAATATCGACTGGGATTACTTTATGATAAAATATTTTAACGAAATAAATCAGAGGGACGATTAAATAAAACTGTATTTTCCGAAACTGCTTACTCGGAACATCAATTATTGCAAAATAGTGCAGTCCAAGATAAGACGCCACCTTTAAAAGCGGCGTCTTATCTGGAACTGCACTATTTTCAACAGAGTATTTATGCGGTGAAAGGGTTAATAATCAATATTACAAAACTAAAGGGGTGTCATTTGTTATTTCTTAAATAACACAGGAAAAATGTGAATACTAGGTTTTGCTTCTTAAACCAACAGTGACACAAATACAATAGATATCTTTACTCTTCTTAAAGTGGAGCTAAAATGCATGGATAATTATGAATCAGACAGTGTTATAATAAATGTAAATGATTTTATACCATATTTATTCAGAAGTTCATTGCAGGATGTTGGTTCATATCACATTCAAGTTTCATCAAATTCTAGCAGCTAGTTACTGAGAAATAACTGAAGGCGTGGATTTTTTAATAAATCAGGGGCAGTAACTCTAAACAAAATTAAGGAATCCAAAAAAGAGTTGGAGGGGAATAATGGCAGGAAGTTGGTTAATATTACATTCAAGTTTCATCAAATTCTACCCGCTAGTTACTGAGAAACGACTGCGAACGATTATTTTTTAATAAATCAAGGGAAATAACTCTAAGAAAAATTGACTAATCCAAATGAAAAATGAACAGGCATCCTCCCAGTATAGTGGTTCATATTTATTTTAAGTTTCATGAAATTCTACCAGCTAGTTACTGAGAAATGGCTGAAAACGCAGATTTTTCAAAAAATCAAGGGCAATAACTCCAAGGAAAATTGACTAATCAAAAAAAATATTGGACGGGCATCATCCCAGTATAGTGGTTCATATTTATTTTAAGTTTCATGAAATTCTACCCGCTAGTTACTGAGAAATGGCTGAAAACGTAGATTTTTCAAAAAATCAAGGGCAATAACTCCAAGGAAAATTGACTAATCAAAAAAAAAATTGGACGGGCATCATCCCAGTATAGTGGTTCATATTTATTTTAAGTTTCATGAAATTCTACCCGCTAGTTACTGAGAAATGGCTGAAAACGTAGATTTTTCAAAAAATCAAGGGCAATAGCTCCAAGGAAAATTGACTAATCAAAAAAAAAATTGGACGGGCATCATCCCAGTATAGTGGTTCATATTTATTATAAGTTTCATGAAATTCTACCAGCTAGTTACTGAGAAAATGCAGGTGACGGACGGACGGACAACGCCATTTCAATATCCCCCTCCCTATTTCATAGGCGGGGGATAACAAATCTGAAGCAGACCAATTTGAGGACACCTAAACAAAAATATGGAAAATCATTATAAATGAATGGTCATGTATAACTTGAATACAGTAGAAAAACATATGAGCAATTTCTTCTTTTGCCAAAATGTTTTCAAAAGTCATCTACTGCAGAGCCGTCAGTTGTTGTTGTTGTATGGTGTTTTAAGCCTCTTTCAACAATTGTTCAGTTACATCACAGCTTTTGCTGATACAGTACTACTGGTACATTTATCCTGACACCAGTCAGTCATAATGCTTACCCCGCTCTCTGGAGGTCAGTCATTCCTATGCAGAGCTTTCAGAATGTGTATGTAAATAGTAAGGGTTAATATCATCCCAGACTGAGCTGTCTGATAGTATGGGACTGATCTTAGGAATGTCGGTACAAGTTGGCTTTTGTGAACAGTGTAGAACCAGCTCAGCCGCCTGTTCATCAACACAGCCTGATTAAAGATCTACTGATCACATATTCCTTGCATAAGATTGTAAGAAGATTCCGTCAACCTGTGAAGATTATGATGAGACTAAGCTGATGTACGGGGTGATCTAAACCCACACAATTTAGATATACTAACTTCTTTCTTGTCCCACTGATGAGTTTGTACAAGTAAACCCTTTCCCTCATACAACAATTATGCAGCAGACGACTTTGAACATATTTTGTCAAAAAATAGAAAATCTCTATAATTGAATGGACTATGACTCAAAGTGGAAAACATTGTGGCAAGAAGAGAAATTGTTCGTTTTGAGCAATTTCTTCATTTGTAAATATGTTTTCAAGAAGCTGTCTGCTGCAGAGGCATCAAAAAGCGTCTATATGAGGGAAAGGGTCAAGTACGGTACCAAAGCTCAAGGGAAAATGACTGCAAAATTTGGACTGGTGTATCATTAAATTTTTCCCTCATATAACAAATCCCAAGCCACACAAGTTGATCCTTCTTTGGCTGACGGCTATTGAAAACAATGTGGCGACAGGAGAAAATTCATCTTTTTGTCACACTGAAATTAACCTTATTTGTTATCTCAGCCTTCATTTATAGAGATTGAAAATATCTAGGAAAAAATATTTTCAATCATAGGAAAAAATATTTTCAATCAGTCATCTGCTGCAGGTTTGTTGTATGCGTGAAAAGATAAATGATATAGGTTAAGAAAGCTTACGGTCGATTGAAGGGCTGAGCATCTGTGATGAGAGCGTCCACTGTAGCTGACCCAGGACCTTTAGTCCAGCCTATATGCATGGGCTGACCCACTTCCTCGTGTATCCGCACATTGTCCCACTTTGGGCGGATCAAAATGTTATCACTCGTAAACTTTTCCCTCTGCAAACCCTGTAAGTGTATACATTAAACATTGTACTTGGTGCATAATACTGTGTTCAAAAAGAGATTTTTTTTGTAAAATAGGCCATATAACACAAACAACGACCAGCAGGTTTTGAAATTTATGGTTATTTTATTCAAACTGCACTCTTGTCTCCAAAATAATTTGAGAGCATAGTTCAAGAATGATTGTGCGAATAAATGAAACAGATGGTCATGATGGCTCTGGATTGCTCATATTATTTTATTTATTTTTCACTTTAGCCATATAAGCCCCGCCCTCTGGCGAGCATAGTTTTCGACCTATCAACATGGCTTGAAGGAATCTGATAGAGAGTCACCCTAGGAACATTTCTACAATATTATTTGAAAATCAGCATGACACTTTTGGAAAAGAAGATTTTTCAAGTTTTCACTATAGCTATATAAGGTAAAACAGCCCCGCCCCCTGGCTGGCGGCCATGCTTTTTGACCAATGAACATGGCTTGATGGCATCTGATAGTGGGTCACTTAAGGAACATTTCTACAAAATCATTTGAAAATTGGTCAGACACTTTCGGAGGAGAGGATTTTTTAAGTTTTCACTATAGCCATATAAGGCAAAATAGCCCCGCCCACTGGCTGCCATGTTTTTCTACCAATCAACATGGCTTGAAGGAACCTGATAGAGGGTCATCCAAGGAACATTTCTACAAAATTATTTGAAAATCTGCCAACCAGTTCGGGAGCAGTAGAATTTTAAAGTTGTTTACGTTTCGTTGCCATGGAAACCAAAATTCTGCATGGATCCTAAAAATTTGAAGGAATTCTGGTCAGATCATTGAGAGGATGCTTTCTTTGAAGTTCTATCCAAATCGACCCACTCGTTACTGAGGAGAAGATATTGACGGATGCATGACGCACGCCAGACAAAAGGCGATCACAATAACTCACCTTCTCAGGTGAGCTAAAAACAAGGATGATTATGATTAGACTGCACACAATAGGCATATACGAATCTTCATTGAAGGTAAAGATATCATGTTACATTTGTCTTTCATTTCTCAGCCCTTTCTCATAAACAATAAACTGCACAAACAATCTGGAAAATCTCTTTGAGTGCTTGTATAATTATTGAGGTTGAAAACATAGGGGCAAATAGAGAAATCACTCAAAATAATTTCTCTATTCGTCACGTTTTCAGTCGACGTCTGCTGCAGTGGTGTCAGAAAGCGTTTGTACATGGGAAAGTTTGAGCCACAGAAATTAATTTCAAACATCATCTTTCTCTGTAGAAAATGCTGTTTGTTTGTATGTACGGTGTGTTATGCAGTTCTCAGCAAGTTTTCAGTTATATCCCAGTGTTTCCTGGATTAGTTACCAGGACTACTGGTCCATTTATCCTGACATCATTAACCCTTTCCCTCATATAGACGCTTTCTGATGCCTCTGCAGCAGACGGCTTTTTGAAAACATAGTGACAAAAGAAGAAATTGCACAAAACATGCAATTTCTCCTTTTGACACAATGTTTTCCACTTTTAGTCATAGGTTATCCATTCAACTAAAGAGATTTTCCATTTTTTGACAAAATATGTTCAAAGTCGTCTGCTGCAGAATTGTCGTATGAGGGAAAGGGTTAAGTCAGTCATAATGCTAACCCTGAGCATCAAGGAGGGATAGCCACTACTACCATGTGTTAACCCTTTCCCTCAAACAACAATTCTGCAGCATATGACTTTGAACATATTTTGTCAAATAATAGAAAATCTATATAATTGAATGGATAACCTATGACTAAAAGTGGAAAACGTTGTGACAAAAGGAGAAATTGCTCGTTTTGAGCAATTTCTTCTTTTGTCACTATGTTTTCAAAAAGCCGTCTGCTGCAGAGGTGTCAGAAAGCATATATATGAGGGAAAGGGTTAACCTTTTCCCACCAATAGACGCATTTTGACGAAATCTGCAGCAGACAACATTTGAATACATCGCCAAAAATTGTAGAAAGGGAATATCATTTTAAAACAAACGTGATACTGTATATTGTGCAGGTCGGAGAATATAATATTCAATGTGTAAAAATAACTTTCAGAAGTTTTGTGTCCTATGACTTAATCGTCATCATATACGTTTCACTTATTGCCTGAGGAAAAGACACAGTTTGGAGAGACTATGGGACTGAAGACAAGTTCGTGCCAAGGGACTTATCCTTTATTTGACATACAAGTTATTGCCTTTGAAAAAGACAACTTTTCGAGAAACTGTGGGAAAAGGAGACACTCCTCCCTTTCCCAAATATACAACAATCCATAAGACACAATGGTGGTGTGGCCTACCTCTTTGTTAAGGTTAAAGGATTTGGTTGTTAACAGAAACCCTGCTAGGTGACTAGTGGCTTGAATTCTCCTGAAGTACCATATCTGAAACAAAAACACAGGTCGATTAACATTGTCCTAATAGTGTCTTTCAAAACTGATATTATTTACAAGAGTAGACAGGAAGTATGAGTTTACCCTTTCTCAAATACAGACGCATTTTGAAGCATCTGCAGCAGACGACTTATGAAAACATTGTGGCAAAAGGAGATATTGCTCATCATGAGCAATACCCTACCCACTATTATCAAAATGTTTTCTACTCTTTTCAAAATTTATTCTGTCATCTTTGGAGATTTTCACTATTTTTTTTTTTTTCAAAGTCGTCGGCTGCAGTTTGACTAACATATGAGGGAAAGGAAATACATAATTTTTAGACCTGTTATCATCATACTTTTATGAAACATTACCATTGTCGATAAAAAGAGGAAATGCTGATTATGTCTTATCGTTATAACAAGTGTTCAAAGAAACACCTTTGTATTACCGGCCAACAAGTCATTAACCCTTTCCCTAATATAGATTTGACGCCTCTGCAGCAGAAGGCACAGTGACATAAGAAGAAATTGTTCAAAACAAGCAATTTCTCCTTTTGCCACAATGTTTTCCACTTTTAGTCATAGGTTATCCTTTCAATTATAGAGATTTTCTATCTTTTGATAAAACATGTTCAAAGTCGTCTGCTGCAGAATCATCGTATGAGGGAAAGGGTTAAATACAGGCGTGGAGAAAGGATGGACGGACAACAGAGAAATAATCCCTATGTATCACCCTGCAAAGGCAGACAATACAGTGAGAAGTCAGTAAAAGGGAGTAAATTGAAGTTCTGGTTTTATTACACACCAAGTTCCAGTAAATGATGGGATGCTCGTCGACAAATGTATCCATCGCAAGAGATGCGTTCCCCTCTGACTCGATGATGGATTCCAGATTTTTACGTAACACAATTGGGCTTAGATATGGAACAGAAACTGGTTCATTCCTTGAATTCCTAGAAATAATAAATCATAAGAACTGATTATGTATTATCATTCAACGTTGACCCTTTCTTACCTGCTGACACATCTGAAGCAGACAACCTTTGAAAACTTTGTTAAACTTTCACTGAAAGAGATTTTCCATATTTTGAATTACATGCAGAAGCCTTTTGAAAGTATTTCCGGTTTTATTTTGTATTTAAAGAAGGAAAATGTTTAAACAAGGAAACATCAGGAAACAAGCTTATCCAGCTTTCATTATTACCACCGAGCAAAACCTGGTTTATATGTCCGTGTTATACCAACAAAATAAATATGAATTATAAAACACATCTTTTTCTATTATTCTCAGTTTCTCTCTGATATTGTTTTCATTATTACTGTAAGCTGATCACAATGTATAATATATTGCAGAACTTTCAAGTATGTATTATGTACATACTCAGCATCAAAAGGAGATATTTTATTGTATTGCAAATGTTTTAAAATCTATTAAATGTAAATATGTTCATTTAACGAGATTTTCAAGAGTATATTCATTAAACCTTTCCCACATACAACATATCGGCAGTGGACAACTTTGAAAACATAAAGTAAAAAAATATGGAAACTCTATAAATGAACAGAATAAAGTTCAAAACATTTTGGCAAAAGGAATTTCTCATTATGAGCAATTTATCCTTATGCCACAATGTTTTCAAAAGTCATCTGCTGCAGAGATGTCAGAAAATGTCTACATGTGGTAAATGGTTAATTAAAAGAGATTTTCAATAATTTTTCAAAATCTTCAGCTGCGGATTTGCTGTATGAGGGAAAGGTAAAAAATATGATGACAGAAATACATACATGTCAAACAAAGACCCTCTCTTTAATGGAGACATGGGGGACTTTAATGAATTGGATTCCATGGAGATGCTGAGCGGAGATCTCATATTTCTAAACGAGAAACTGTCCACAGATTCAATCGATGAACTGTATGTAAAATCTGTGGCACTAGTAAGACATTCGCTAGCTGTCCGTCTATGTCGGCCAGTGGCTGCCATATCTGCCATTGTTGGCGAATCCCGATCTTTCTTAACCTGACCACCATCTGGAATGTCCATCATGTCGGACTGCGCGGATTGACGCATCCACGGATCGTTGGAGGATTCAAAACTTTTCAGCGAGCTGTTATCGTCCAATTCCTCACCAAAGAAGAGTTCACTATCGCCGCCCCCTGTGTTGCTGGGACACAGGTCAGCGTCTTTACCATAGGACTTATCACTTTTAGGGGATAGTTCATTGTGATTGATCACACCGTCAGTTTCCTCTGTAATGTCATTCACCAAAGGTGATTTCTTCTTTTCTCTATTATCCTGAAACATAAATAAAGTTAATTTAGTAAAAACTTATAACCAATTAACCCTTTCCCTCCTATAGACGCTCTCTGGCGCCATTTGCAAACAATGTGACAAAAGAAGGAATTGCTCAAACAAGCAGTTTCTCCTTTTTGTCACAATGTTTTCAACTTTTTTCAGTAATTATACCTTTATATTTAGAGATTTTCCATGTTTTTGCCTAGATGTTTTCAAAGTCATCTGCTGCAGATTTGTTGTACGTTGGAAAGGGTTAACTCATACAGATGACTTTAGACACATCTGTAAACATGTTTCTCTGCTTTTCTTTAACCCTTTCCCACATACAACAAATCTGAAACAGACGACTTTATCGAAACTATCTGGCTAAAATTATGGAAAATCTCTATGAGGGAAAGTTGAATTATTGAAAAGAGTTGTAAACATTGTGGCAAAAGAAGAAATTGCTTGTTTTAAAGAAGAGTTTATTAATATTTCTTTTCACCACAGCAATAACTTCAAAAGCTTATTTTGGAAAAGACTGAAGTGAAATTAGAAACCATGTGAAAGAGAAACACATTTACGTTTTAAATCAAGTTGTACGAATAACAAAGATGTTTTACCTTGACGTATATTAGGAGATGAGGAACTAACTTAGCATTACAGAACTGGCAGCTGAAACATAAAACATAACGTAGCATTTAATATAAATACATGTTGATATTAAAGCAGAACGATGAACGATATTAGCTTATTGAAGAAATATTAAGGTGGCCCTGTAGCGCTCATCCAAGTACCATGGCTCTGTACGAGGTGTCCATGTCCATATATAATACCAAAAGAAGTTATCTGAAGAAAAAGTCAAACATGAGACTTCAAGAATGTCCACAAAACTATTCTAATATTCTAAACTGTGAGCTAGTTTTTAGCCCCTAGTTACCACGTTTGAATTTGGCCGAGATTTGAGATGAATGTTCTAAAAATTCAAGAAAATATGTTGCCTGTAAAGTGTGAACAGGGTAACCTGGGCCGACACTTTCCGTCTCACAGGTATAGAGGTAAAGAGTTATGATTTATTTTGTATTATCCCTTTCCTACATGATTAAAATATCCATAGATGATGAATTTTGAAAGCAATTCATGAAAAAAAAATTGCTTTAACTCTTTCCCTCATATAGGAGCTTACTGACGCCTCTGCAGCAGTTGAATTTTGAAAACATTGTGACAAAAGGAGAAATTGCTCAAAACAAGCAATTTCAACCTTTTTCAATAATTATATCTACATTTTGAGACATTTTTCCTACTTTTGCCTTGATGGTTTCAAATCTCTGCATATTTACTGAATGTGGGAAAGGGTTAAAACAGTTCTCAAAGGACTTACAGGGTACTTGTCCCAGTTTGCAGGACGATCTGGATCATCACATATTTGAAGTAGATAACACAGCCTACCTTGTGTTGAGATTGGAATCATCGGCATTCCATCCAGCCATGATTTCCTCGTCATAGATCAGACATCGACATCTAGGGCATCGAGAACAGCTACACATCTCAACCTCGATGGCCACGTCCTTGGGATCGATGATCGTAACACGAGCGTGGGGGGTGGCACTGGCCCACTCCTCCTGACATAGTGTGTCCATCTGGTCCATGAAGGACGGGTTGGATGGTGCACTCTCTGGAAACGAAGGTATTATTACATCTATTATATGAGGTGCAGATAAGGAGTAAATAGATATTTAACCTACAAGGTCTCTCTTATTAACCCTTCCCCATACACATCTTGGCAAGACTATGGAACATTTCTATAAAATTAACTAAATAAAACTAGAAATATCACTGAAAGTGATGAATACTCCCAGCTGGTGCCTGACAATATACATATGTATGAGAAATTCAAGGGGCCATAACTCATTTAAAAATAATTCCAGTGCAACACACCGACAATATGCACAACTAGGCTTGGTATCAATCATTCTAGTTATATTGAATTCTGACCAAGGGTTGCTGAGAAATAGTGTTCACAAGAAATGTCTACAGACCAACCAACCGACAAGCGTGACTCCTACATAGCCCCCATATACTATGTATCTTTGGGTATAACTAGTAAAATGTGATCCACTTTTGAAAAAGGGGAAATTGCTCAACATTCTCCTTTTGCCACAATGGTTTCAAAGTTATTTGCTGCAGATTTGATGTATGTGGAAGGGTTTATAAGTATTTCCTACAAACTATCTTACTGTTAAGCATGTCAACCCTATGAAGAACATGAAGTATGATTGCAGTTCACCTAACATGTTTCCTGGCTTTGTCACACCTGTACTCCACACAACATTCTTCCCAGGCAACAGGCTACATAGACCATTTAGCCTATTGGCATAAGAAGTAATGCTAGTTACAATGATTTTTTATAAATCAATGGAAGAATGAATGACCTAATGACGCTTGAGCTTGAGAACCCAAGATTGACGGGCCTCATTGTTACAAACGGTAATAATAATTATCGGATATATTTTATAAATCAATTGATTGTAACTCTTCTTAACCCTTTCCCTCATATAGACGCTTTCTGAAGCCTTCGCAGCAGACGGATTTTCGAAAACATAGTGACAAAAGAAGAAATTGCACAAAACGTGCAATTTCTCCTTTTGCCACAATGTTTTCCACTTTTTGTCATAGGTTATCCATTCAATTATAGAGATTTTCTATGTTTTGACAAAATACGTTCAAAGTCGTCTGCTGCAGAATTGTCGTATGAGGGAAAGGGTTAACCTTTTCAGTTAGCAGACGCATTTTGACCCATCTGCAGCCGTCAACTTATTAAAAACATTGCGGTAATAGAATAAATTACACATAATTGCCACAATGTTTCGGAATCTATCAAGTATTAAATTAAATAATTTAATTCATAAAGTAATTTCATATATTTGTTTTATGTGAGAAAGGGTACACTAATCAAGGAAAGAGGTTTAAATGATTTTAAGTGCAAGAATTTGAATACACAAATGTAAGGATGAATGGAGAATACAGTAATTTACTATGCAAAGGGGCATGGAAGCTGGTGACAGTGCATTATTGCCATTGAATCCTGTCTGTCATTCCATTTTTTTTGTGTGGCAGTTACTACAAGAGAATGCATACATGTAAATATGTTTACTACATTATCAATATTTACTTAACTATTTGTATACATGCTTTTTTCTAGAACAAAATGCACATATGTTTTAAGTTTCAAAGTTACGGAAATTCCTTTATATTTTTACAGTGTAATACCAAACAGATTACAGAACCAGCATAGATCATAGGAAAGTTTATGCACATCTTTATCATTATATGAAATCTAGTGGATAAATCATTTAACCCTTTCCCTCATATAGACGCTTTCTGACGCCTCTGCAGCAGACGGCTTTTTGAAAACATAGTGACAAAAGAAGAAATTGCACAAAACGTGCAATTTCTTCTTTTGCCACAAAGTTTTTTACTTTTAGTCATAGAAAATCTTTATAATTGAATTGATAACCTATTTTTTGACAAAATATGTTCAAAGTCGTCTGCTGCAGAATTGTCGTATGAGGGAAAGGGTTAACCTTGAAATAAATGTAACCGTATAGAAAGGATGCTTTTTTTTATATTATTTTACCATCATTGAACTTTTGGTTAACCTTTTACCACATATAAAAGCGTTTTTCGACGGATTTGAAGCAATCAACTTTTTGAAAACATTGTGACAAAAGGAGAAATTTTTTAACTCTATTTTTTAACCCTTCCCCTCATACGACATTTCTGCAGCAGAAGACTTTGAACATATTTTGTCAAAAAATACGAAATCTCTATAACTGAATGGATAACCTATGACTAAAAGTGGAAAACATTGTGTCAAAAGGAGAAATTGCTCGTTTTGAGCAATTTCTTCTTGTGTCACTATGTTTTCAAAAAGCCGTCTGCTGCGGAGGCGACAGAAAGCGTCTATATGAGGGAAAGGGTTAAATGATTATACAGTTCTATCCGTTCCCATATGTATGCCTGGATGTTATCAGTCGTCTGCTGCAGATTTGTTGGATGTGGGAAATAGTAAAAGAGAAGAAGCCAAATGCACAGAACTAGATAAGGAGGAGTAAATATGTCTTTCTTATAGGACATCCCTCTTAGCACGCATTAAAACTCACTGAGACGATTCCTTTGAGTACCTACAACATAGGTATTGGACTTTGGAGGTCAAATAAGGATTTTAGAGCATTAAAAAACACTTCTTATCTAGAGCCCTGCAAATGATAATGCAAAACACACGACATACAATTCACCATGACAAAAGCTTGACTAGCTTTCAGCCAGTGCAGCTGCAATGTTATTTAGCTTTTCTATATTCAAATTCAATACAAAGTTATTGATTTCATAAAGTTTCAAAAATTGTGAAGATCTTATCATCAAGACATTAAAAAGCAAGTACATCACTGCACAGATTAGAACAAGTCTTGGTTATAATGACAAATAAGATTTAGCAACGCATGTTCTGATAAATAAAAGTTGTACTTGTAATTGAATTTAATTATAAGCATACAGAATGAGTTAACCCTTTCCCACATGTAGATGCCTTTAGTTGCATCTACAGCAGATGACTTTTGAAAACATGATGACAAAAGGAGATTTGCTCATAATTAAGAATGTTTTCCTTTATCAAGTTTTCAACTCAATTCGATAATGGTACTTTTATTTATTGATGTTTTCGTTATTTTTGCCAAAAAGTGGAAAAAAGTTCAATTTAGTGGATTTGAGCTCTGCTTCAAGACAACCAGTCAATGGGGGATTTGCAACCTACTTAAAACCTGATCACTCTGCACTAATTGCCAGACAGAGAAGGTTCCAGGAAACTTCCATATAGCATGGTCTATGGATGCAAAGGCAGGTCTTTTATAAGCAGTAACAACAAATACCCTATTAATGGTTTTCAAGATGTCCAGCTCATTTATATCATTTCTTCTTATTCAGTGTGTCCCTACATAACCATTTATTTTGATTGTTACAAACTTCATTAAACCAGGAAATGTTTATAAAGGCTCCTGGAGCACCACTTTTGCTACCATCTTCTAAACAGGAATCTGCATTTGATTCTCCCAATGTCTATTTTAGCCATACATGTTTTAAACACAAACTAGCAGTGCAGCCCCAATTATTTCAAATCCATGAAGTAACCTTCAACCCTTTCCTACATATGACAAATCTGCAGCAGACAATTTTGAACTACTGGTAAAATAATGGGAACTTGCTATAAAATGAAAGTGTGATCATTGAAAATATTGTGGCACATGGTGAAAATGCTCAAAATGAGCAATTTATACGTTTGCCACAATTTTTTCGAAAGTCGTCTGCTGCAGAGGGAAAGGGTTAAACATTTAAAATTATATCATGGAAATTGAACCTTATATAGCTTAGCTGCTAATGAGCTTTAAAACTCCATTAACTCTTTCCCTCATACGACAATTCTGCAGCAGACGACTTTGAACATATTTTGTCAAAAAATAGAAAAATCTCTATAATTGAATGGATAACCTATGACTAAAAGTAGAAAACATTGTGGCAAATGGAGAAATTGCTCGTTTTGAGCAATTTCTTCTTTTGTCACTATGTTTTTAAAAATCCGTCTGCTGCAGGCGTCAGAAAGCGTCTATAAGACGGAAAGAGTTCATGGAGTTCTAAAGCTCATTGGCAGCTAAGTTCATGTTAGATTCAATTTCCCTGATATTTTCAAATGTTTAACCCTTTCCCTCATACAACAAATCTGCAGCACCATCTTCTTTTGCCACAATGTCGTCTTCTGCAGAGACGTCAGAATGCGTCTGTATTCGGGTAAGGGTTAAAACAATTTTTTAACTCGATAACATAACTATACTTCCTATTTTAAAGATGTTTTTTTCACGAACAATTCAAAAGAATATCTCTATGAAAATATATAATACCATGAAAACAGATAAAGTGGTGCCTTTCAGCCCAACATACAAAAACTGTCTCCAATCTTAGTAGTACACAAAACAATTTTCTCTCACGCAATCGCATTTATTAATAATAAAAATAACTTTCATCCAATTGTTTGTTAAATTTTGTCAAACCCGAAATCAATTAAAATCATATTTAGTATCAAATCAATACATTTTCTGACATGATTAGTAGATTTTGAAGATTTAATTTTTTTTTTCAGCAAAAGTTGAATTATTATGTATAAATGAAATTCTCATATTATGAATTTATTCCAAACTCTTTTCCACATACAGACGTTTTCTGAAGCCTCTGCAGCAGACGACCTTTTTTTTAAAACATTGTAACAAAAGGACAAATTGCTCAAAACAAGCAATTTCTCCATTTGCCAAAATATTTTCATTTTAATTCAATAATTGTTCTTTCATTTAATATAGAGAGTTTCCATATCTTTGACTAAATGTTTTCAAAGCTGTCTGCTGCAGAATTTGTTGTATGTGGGAAAGAGTTCAAAGACTTTTAAACCCTTTCCCTCATATAGACGCTTTCTGACGCCTCTGCAGCAGACGGCTTTTTGAAAACGTGCAATTTCTCCTTTTGCTACAATGTTTTCCCCTTTTTGTCATAGGTTATCCATTCAACTATGGAGATTTTCTATGTTTTGACAAAATAAGTTCAAAGTCGTCTGCTGCAGAATTGTCGTATGAGGGAAAGGGTTATAAAATGTGCTAATGTAGACAACAGGTTGATAGTTATTTTGTGTAGGCACACGGCATTCAGTACTTACGGGAATACAAATAGGGAACTAAACAAAGCAAACAATATTATAAAAGAAACCTCATTAAAAAAATACATGCTCATGTAACAGAACAAGGGTCAAATACGTTTTCCCTTGACTGGCATTAAAGATGTCAAAAGTATTTTTTTTTTTTTTTTTTTTTTTTTTTTTTTTTTTTTAAGATAGTAGGAGCCAACTTATTATTGTAGAAGCCAACTTATTATTGTAATTATATCAATGTTTTATCTTTTTTCCTTTTAACCCTTTCCCACCTGTAGACTCATTTTGGCGCATCTTCAGCAGACGACTTTTGAAAACATTGTGACAAAAGGAGAAATTTCTCAAAACGAGCAATTTCTCTTTTTTGCCACAATGTTTTCAACTCTTCTCAGTGATTATACCTACACTTATAGAGATTTTCCATATTTTTGAGTAGACATTTTCGAAGTTGACTGCTGCAGATTTGCTGTATGTGGGAAACAGTTAATAAACATCATTTACAAATCAAGTTCTTACAACTTGATTCATTAACTTTAGATGTATGCATAGACCACTTTTAAAATGTCAAGGCAGAAATAGTGGATATTTCTGTAAATGAAGGTCTAATAATTGAATAGTTGAAAACATTGTTGCAAAAGGGGAAATTGCACAATTATGAGCAATTTCTCATTTTCCAACATGCTGTCTGCTGCAGGTGTCAGAAAGTGATTGTAAATGGGAAAAGGGTTAAACAGTACTTGTATTTAGGGCGCGGGAAACAACCTAAACGGTAGTCTCTGCTCATTATAGGTTTCAAACTCACTACCTTTCTAACTATTGGCCGGTGCTCTACACCTGAGCCAAAGTCTCCTGTTAACAAAACTGTCATTTTGATTTGACGAAATAGTTTGCAACAGTATAACGACTTTTGTTGTGTCAAACATAAATACTTGAAAGATGCAGAGATTCTGAAAGACACAAACTTGACTGAAATTGATTTATCAAAGCTAAGGAAAAACTTATAAGATAATTACTTTATTTAATAATCTCTACATTTGACCGTATTGCCCTTTTTTAAACATCAATGGTAATGACCAGATAATTCTTGATGAAAGGGTACAAAAAAGAGTGTGCAATAAACATAATATTTTCCGGAGAGACATTAAACATTAAGTTACCTTGCACTCCATTTATACTTGAACTATCCAATCTATCTTGACTTCTATTAATTAAATCCATACTGCCTTTCTTCCTGAAGGATTCCCTGTAACTCTCGTCGCCCGAATCTACCTCCTCATACGACGGGGTGAGAGAGGAAGTAGACGATCCAAGTTTACTAGGAGTCATTGACTGTTTTATTTCCGTCAATTTTGTAGCTACAGCACCAGTGGCAATTTTGAGCATTCCACTAAAACTTTCTTTGTGTCGACGGAAACTTCCTGTTCTACTAAACAATCGGAAGTCATTTCTTGGTGCGACAGCGGAAGATTCTGATTTTGGCTCGTGTAAAGAACTGCTAGATCTTCCCAATGACACCGTCTCATTGTGAGAGTCACTCCGTTCTCGGTTAGATTTCCAAGAGCTACTCCCCTTTTGGGGGTTACCTAAATTTTCAGGAAAACTACTTGTTCGTTCAAATTTAAAATTTCTTTGAACTTTCTCTACTGGGGAAAGCATGCTAGTATGCCCCACAGATTCACTACTTTCAGAAATCCCATTCTCTGGTGATTTAACCACATTATTGCACTGGCCCAGATCTAGTTTTACTGGTTTGGGCTTTACCTCCTCCTGAAAAGGCTTAACCTCCAATAGCTTTTCACGAGCTTTCTGTGGCGAGTGTTTTGGGGAAAGTGTTTTAACAGCGGGAACAGGTGTTTCAGTTTTAGTTTCAACAAAAAGACCAAGGGGGTCTTGTTCCGTGACAGGAGTGGCTATGGAATGTTGCGGACTAGTTTTTGTCGACTTCAAACTACCTGACCTACTTTTAGTTTCGCTATCAGCACCAGTAACACCAGCAGTATGAGTCAAATTCAGACCCTCGCTTGACAAGTTTATGGAGTCACTATCCACACTTCGCGTGAAAACAACATCGCTGGCTTTGACGATATCCTTGTTGATGCACGTCTTACATGGTGCATCCGAATGTATCGCATCACTTGGACTATTATCACATGTACATCCAACGTTCTCATCCAGGGCTACACCGCTGTCTTTGATATCCTTGGACATCTCCAGGATATCTCTCTCACCTGTCCCTTCTGCACCATCTAGAATAGCCTGAGCATTTTCTCTTTCTAAGAGTTCAGAAAACTGCTGCTCCGTGCCATCATCTCCGCTAGAATGGAGTTTAAAGTTAGCGAGTAAACTATTTGATCGTGTTTTTGTATGATCACCAGCACTTTTATGTCTTTTCCGTTTTTTCTCGTCCCTTTTCGAACAGGGCCCATAGGAGGGGCCCATACTCTGAGATAGTTTCTCATTTTGTAGCGACTCACTCACCATCAACAAACCAACAGAAGATCCATCTGAAACAAAAAAGTTATCAAACTTAATTCATAAACAATTGTCATTGAAGGAATGGTCCGCATTCAACCCTTTGCCCCTTTGTAGACACATTCTGATGCATTTGCTACAGATGACTATTGAAAACAATGTGACAAGCATAACTTGCTCATAACAAGCATTCTCTCCTTAAGCCACAACATTTTCAACTTTTTTCAATAATTAAATATAAAGTTTTTCGTATATTTGCCCACGTGATTTCAAAGTTGTCCGCTGTATATTTGTCACATGTTGGAAAGGGATAAAAAAAAAAAACCACCTAGTATTGCAAGTTATTTATTCAATTCAGAATTGGACTACAATTCAAGGCTTTTGTCAGAGGTTGTAGCCATGCCAGACAGTGTAGGCCCTGACAAAACTGTGCACATGCAGATCTGTGGCTTCACTGTTTGCATTTGCAGCAAGCCCTTTTTCCAGTTCTTAGCGCTCAGTTTTGATAAGTATTAAATTACCTTTAGCATTTACCAATTTAGAGAAGTCTACTTGGAAAATAATTGATTTAACATTTTTGTAAAATATAGAAAATTGGAAGTTTAACTAGGAAACATTGTTGAGAATATTTTGGAAGAGGGGAAGTTGTTCAATGATCCATTTCTGATTTTTCAAACAATGCTTTCAAAAGTCACCTTCTGCTGATGTCTAAGTTCCATCTACTACAGTGAAAAGAGTTACCCATTTTAACCCTATCCCACATACAACACATCTGCAGAAGACTGAATTAATTAGGAGAAAACTATGTAAAAGTAAAGTTTTTGAATAGAGTTGAAAACATTATGGTAAACGGAGAAATTGCTCATGATGAGCAGTTTCTCCGTTTGCCATAATGTTTTCTAATGTCGTCTGCTGTAGAGGCATCAGAAAGCGTCTGTATGTGGGAAAGGGTTTAAGTTATTGGCAAAAAGAGGAATATCTGACTGAGGCAATTGGCTTACACAAACTTCCTTGGGGGTAGGCCGAGTCCTGACCACTGTTACCACTGATGGATCTCTGTCGCACGATACTCCGTACTCGGGGGCGGAACTGCGATGTTTCTTTCATGGAGCTGTCTATACTATCAAACGTGTCTTCATCTAAAACAACAGGGGTAAGTAAACATAAGCATCAATGATCTTCTTATGCTTACATCAGAAGAATAAATATAAATATAATATAAATATACATGTTTTCTCTTGAGTAATACACCTAAACATATAAAACTTAATTTAAAAAACATTTAGTAATACGCAATAAAGCACTTTTAACCTTTCCCACTTGCATAAATATGAGGCAAAATATATAAAATCTCTATAATGAAAGCTTATTTTTTGTTAATTGAGTTGAAAATAGCAGGATTGCTCAACTCTTTTAAACAAGAGGCCCATGAGGGCCTATGCTCTACTGGCATTGATCTGGCTTGTTTCAAAAGGAACCAATATGTCATCAATATTCAAATACCATCTAAGTTTGGTGAAGATCAGATAGTAAATGGAAGCTCTATTGTGTTCACAAGCTGTATTATAGCAATTTTGACAATTTCAAGAGCCATAATCCAGCCATGCATGGGTAGATCTGGCCGTTTTTTAGAAATGAACCAAACTCTCATGGATATCTAACTACTGTATAAGTTTGATTTAGATACATTCAAAAATAAGGACTGTATCATGTTAACAAGTGGTTTTCGAAAGGAACCGAGCTCTCATGGATATCTAACTACTGTATAAGTTTGGTTGAGATGCAATCAAAAGTGAAGACTGTATCGTGTTAACAAGCTCTTTTATAGCAATTTCGACCATTTCAAGGGCCATAATCCAGTCATGCATGGGCGGATCTGGCTGGTTTTCGAAAGGAACCGAGCTCTCATGGATATCTAACTACTGTATAAGTTTGGTTGAGATACAATCAAAAGACTGTATCGTGTTAACAAGAAATTGTTTACGGACGCACGCACGGACGCACGCACAGACGAATCGCCACGACATAAGCCCTTTGGCCAGTAGAGCTAAAAACCACATACTTTTATTCATAGGTTTTGCACACTATAACTTAGTTGTTTTAAAGTTTGTTTCCACAGTAATTTGATCAAGTATGATACTTCCCATTAAGTCAATTTATTTATTGGGGTTTTACGCCGCTTTCAACATTATTTCAGTTATATCATGGCGACAGTTCACTAATTCATGATCCCTGGGTAAACAAACCAGTACTAGGCTAGAAAATATGCCTTGCCCAAGGGCACTCCACCACGACTGTAGTGCCGCGACTGGGGATCGAACTCGGGACACCCATTTTCGAAACCATTAAGTCAAAAGAGTTCTGTTCAAATATATAATAGACCATTTTCAACTAGAAAAAAAAAATCATTTCTTTTACCTTTTCCCACATACAAAAAGTATGCAGCAGACGACTTTGAAAACACAAAGGCAAAACTATGTAAAGTTTCTGTAAGTATGATAATTAAATAGAGTTGAAAACATTGTGGCAAAGGAGAAATTTCGTCTGCTGCAGAGGCATCAGAAAGCATCTGTATGATTGAAAGGGATAACAAGACAACAACCATAAGATCCTATACTAGTGAGGATTCAAAATTGCATTGAATTTGTCACATAAAAGAAGTATAAAAGACTGCAATCTACACGATAGATGTCAGAGAAAAAGCAAATAAATTTAGCCAACACCACATTAAAACTCATATTTCTAGCTTACAAGCTTTGAACGTATATAAAACTACAAGTTTGAGAAAAAAGCACACGCCAGAAGTCTATATTGTTGACCGGACATGATATTCTAATATAGAGTTGAAAGCAATGAAAGAGATCAAGAAATCCATATTTGTTAAGCAACATCTCCCTTTTTTGCATGATTTTATCAAAGGTTGTCTGCTGCAAAAGAATATTAATGTCACCTTTCAAGGGTTTGAACTACATGATTGTGCAGTGATAGAATTAACACAGACCATAGAATTATTGACTATACAAATTGTGGTTTTCACAGCTGTAACCCTTTCCAAGATACAACAATCTTTAAGCGGACAATTTACTCGAGAGATGTTAGAGAAAAAGCAATTAAATTTAGCTAACACTACATCAAAACTCATATTTCTAGCTTACAAGCTTTGAAAGTATATAAAACTACCAAGTTTGAGAAAAATGCACACGCCAGAAGTCTAAATTGTTGACCGGACATGATATTCTGATATAGAGTTGAAAGCAATGAAAGAGATAAAGAAATCCATATTTGTTAAGCAACATCTCCTTTTTTGGCATGATTTTATCAAAGGTTGTCTGCTGCAAAAGAGTATTAATGTCACCTTTCAAGGGTTTGAACTACATCATTGTACAATGATAGAATTAACACAGACCATAGAATTATGGCTTTTACAAATTGTGGTTTTCACAGCCGTAACCCTTTCCAAGATACAACAATCTTTTTGCTGACAATTTACAACAGAGATGTTAGAGAAAAAGCAAATAAATTTAGCCAACACCACATTAAAACTCATATTTCTAGCTTATAAGCTTTGAAAGTATATAAAACTACAAGTTTGAGAAAAAAGCACACGCCAGAAGTCTACATTGTTGACCGGACATGATATTTTGATATAGAGTTGAAAGCAATGGTAGAGATAAAGAAATCCATATTTGTTAAGCAACATCTCCTTTTTTGGCATGATTTTATCAAAGGTTGTCTGCTGCAAAAGAGTATTAATGTCACCTTTCAAGGGTTTGAACATCATTGTACAATGATAGAATTAACACAGACCATAGAATTATGGCCTATACAAATTGTGGTTTTCACAACCATAACCCTTTCCAAGATACAAAAATCTTTTTGCGGACAAGTTTAAAAAGATCTAGGATATTTTTTTCCATAAATGAGATAAATATTTATCATCAAAAAGAGTTGAAACATGATAAACATAAGAAATGATTGAATACAGTATATCAAATTAATCAGTAAATATGATGTTAACGATGTTGGGTCTAATTAAACATTAATTAATTATTCAAAATTATTCACTCTGCCATGCGAAAAAAAAAACCACAACACATCAACAAGTTAGTAAAAAGTTCACTATCGGGATCCCTGCTGTACATCAATTTTAAATTTATTTTTTTATTCCCTCCAGCCTTTTTGACAGATGCAACACACTAGAACAGGAGTTATTGCATTTGACAAAGTTGGCTGGCAACCAACTTGCGGTTTGTGTTGCTGGGGGCACCAACATGACAAATTCCTGAATTTATCATGTTGCTGCGGCCATTCATCGTTCTGGCATCCAGGTGACAGGGCATAAAAACACAAGATGGCATAAATAGGCAACCAAAATTGCTTCATGTTAATTTAGGGTGTTTTTTTTAGAACAATCCAGATTTTATACCAATTAATTGATTTGATTTTAGACTTGTCCAACCTTTAACTGCTCCCATGTACTATAAGGATCCCTTTAAACCTTTCTCCTCATAGATATCTATTTCTTCACACCTTTTGTAACTTTAAGAACATTTGCAGTAAAATCAAATCTTAACAACTACCAAATCATGAAGAGAGCAATGTTAAAGGTAAGGGAAACTGGTGCTTTCTGAAGTTATTTGCATCAACTTCAAGACTTGATAATCATGTAAGTCCTTTCCTTGATAAAAATGACTTTTGTTAGAAAGGGTGGAGGACAGAAACTGTCATAACCAGATGCTGGTAGAATGGAAGAAAAAAACATGAAATGTCTATGAGGGTTAAGGTCAGCTAATTACGCACAATTTCTATTAATAACCCTTTCCCAAATACGACAATTCTGCAACAGACGACTTTGGAAGCATATTGGCAAAAATGTGAAATATCTCCATAAATAAGAGTTTAATCATTAAATATTGAAAATATTGTGGCAAAAGGGGAAATTGTTCATCATGAGCAATTTCTCCTTTTGCCACAATGTTTTCAAAATTCGTCTGTTGCAAATGCGTCAGAATGCGTCTTCAAGTGGAAAAAGGATAAGTGTCACCACTACCTGCTGGATTCTCTTCCTGAATTTCTGACTCTTTCTTTTTGTGTTTTCGGCGGAAACTGAACCTCAGTGCGTTCTTTATATCTTTCTTCAGATTTATTCCCGAGTCTTTATTCTCTGAACTTATAATTGCAGAGATCTCTTTAGCTTCCTCCTGGGTCATCGAATTATAACCTCGGTCCGATGCAGTTCCTGTTTGCATTGTTGGGAGAAATTTGGAGAATAGGTTTTGTGTATTATTGGTTCCGGTTTCTAAAAAATTGAACTTGAATCTAATATCCAAATGGATTTTATGTCTTCTTAAAATTTGGTTCAATTGACCTTCAACACCTAGCTTTAACACTGACCAGCAAAACCTTCCTTGAGCAATAACCTGTGCCGTCTGACCAGGCTCTATACTGTAGGCTGATCAACTCAACATTTTTATTCTAATATTCCTAGACTTGGCTATGGACTCTACCAAATGCAAAGCTGGATACAATAGTATTCAAAGAAACGGATGGTTCAAATGTGAGGTCCATCGACAGACTTGGCTACTGAGAAGTGATTCCTTAAGCAAGTAACACAAAAATGCACTTTACAAGGAGAATGTAACTATTGAATAAAAGTCACAAACATATTACAGAAGTAAAAATCATTGTTAGTGAATGCATGTGTAAATCATTAATAACATTAAACTTTTAGCCGACTGAACCTGCATGTGTAACTTATATCAATAATTTAATTCTTTGTCTCTGTAGGCAAACTCATTAATACACATAAACTGTGTCAGATTAAAACATGTCTTAAACCTTTCCAAAATACAACAAGTCTGCAGCAGATGACATTGAAAACATTTTACTGTTAAATATGAAAAATCTCCTCTGTAAATGAAAATATTGATTAAAGTTGAAAACATTGTGACAAAAGGTGAAATTGCTAGTTCTGAGCAATTTCTCCTTTTGTCACAATGTTTTCAAAAGTCATCTGAGGAAGAGGCCTCAGAGAATGACTGTATGTGGGAAAGTGTTAACACTTTCCCACATACAACAATCCTGCAAGAGAGGACTTTGAATACACCTAAACGAAAATATGGAAAATTTCCGTAAGTGAAAGAATGATTATGGGAAACAGTTGAAAACATTGTGACATGAGGTCTAATTTAGCAACAATGCTCTAAAGTTGAAAATGCTTCTGCATGTGTGAGAGAGTTCATATTTATCTGTTAAAACCTTCGCAAATGCAATAATGCTCCACATTGCGTGACACAATTCACTTAAATAGTACCGTACCTTAAACTTAAAGAGGAAATGAGATTCATGTCCAACAAGCTAGAAGTTACTGAATGTAGGAGGTGTACAAAACAATCCACACAAACACAGTGCGTCCGTCCGTCCTCCGAACGGTAAAGATTTGACCATTCTTGATTGATTACCTTATATAAGATATGTTTAGAGCCGTCTGCTTTGAAAATATCTTGGGAGAGTTTGTTAAACAACTTGAAAGTGTGAATCAAAAGTGTTAAATCAGGCTTCCCACCTACAGATGCAATTTGGCGCAAAAGCAGCAGACGACTTTTGAAAACATTGTGGCCAAGGTGAAATTGCTCATGATGAGCAATTTCTCCTTTGGCCACAATGTTTTCAACTTTATTTAACAATTAAGCTATCTTTTATGAAGATTTTTCAGGTTTTTGTCACTATATTTTCAAAGTCGTCTGCTGCAGATATATTGTATGTGGGATAGGGTTAAAATGTTGTATGTTACAGAGGCATTAATTGTTGTCTGTATATGGGAAAGGATTAACACAGTATCCTTCTTTTTTTTTTAAAAAACATTATGCCATAAGGAGAAATTGTTCTAAAAAGGAATTTTTCCTTTTACCAAAAGGTTTTCTGTTTTGAATTACACTTTCCATATCACATTGTCGGATGTTATTTGATTTTCTTAAAAACATTTCAGAGGAGATGACTATGAAATATCGGATCAGGTAAACACCCTCACCTCAAAATAATTTTACATAAAATCTAACAATCTTATTCTTACACAATACAGGAAACATAAATGTAGTTCATTTTTTATTTCCAACTAATTTGCGATAATTAATTCTAGAATATATATAAAGCTTAATAGGTTTAATTAAACAATGTGTTAAAGACATATGAACGCTGCAGAAAGTAGAAGATGGATGATAATGAGAGTAGATACAGTTTCTTCAAATACTTATTACATCTGCTAACCCTTTCCCACTTACAGAAAACACTTTGACGCATCTGCAGCAGAAGCATTTGGAGAACTTTAAGGCAAAAGTGGATATTGCCTTGATGAGCAATTTCAAAGTTTGCCACAATGTTAACAATTCTATTCATTACTTATACTTTCATTTTAGAATTCAATACTATTTCCTTCATGTTTGTAAAGTTGTCTGCTGCTGCAGATTTGTTGTATGTTGGGAAAAAGTAATACCTGAAATGCAATTTCAGACTCTTCATAGAACAAACAAATGAATTGTCTTGCCAAAGTAAAAGTATAACAAAGTTAGAAATAGTAAAATAGAACAACAATGTAGAAAAGGTAGCATTGCTTGTAACAAAGACAATTAAATTCATTGAAACAAATTTGGCTAGAGGTACATTGTAACAGCAAATGCAGAAGTAAGCTTTATTTTCTGTTTAAAAGAAACAAAATTCACAGTTTGAGAAGAAGAGAGTTTGAGTATTTTCTTCAAATCTGTTTCAAATCTGTTTTAAATCAATATGTAACGCTATGTAATGATTTATAAACCGTATCTTAAGCACCTTTACATAACAAACTGTTTTCTCTTGTTAATAGTTATTTAGAGAGATCCTACATGACTGTGCAAAGCCAAACTGGGTAGCTAATGCAGAAATAAAATTTAAATGCAGTTTACTTCATTAAAGTCAGGTATAATGATAACATTTCTTTAATAAATCTCTTTTTGGAATGTTGACATGTGATGCCTTTGAAATCATTGAGGTAAAAAGAGAAATGTGAGCAGTTTCTCCCTTTTCCACAACATTTCAAAAAATCTGTATCATTTTTTTCCCATGGAAACAGATGTCTCTCAAAATATCACATTCACTCAACCATTTAATTATACTTTAACATAGCAAAACTGCATGTAAGTCTTATTTCACTACAAGTAAACTCTTCTCTAGCAAATGCAAGGAAATTATATAGAGGACTGACCTGCACTCTCACTTTCCTCAGGGATCTTCCTGTGTTTAATCAACAGTGAAGCATGGGGAACTTCCATCGAATCACTCTTCATGATAGACGACTCATGTTTCCCGTCGACGTACTGATCCTCCATAAAACTGTCAATACTCGTCTTGTCAAACTCACTGCCCGAGTTTGAGTTCACAGAGAGGCTTCTCCGTCGAACTGCCTTCCTGAATTTGGCAACTCCGATGATGACATTCCGTAGTTTTCTCCAGAGTTTTCTCCCCTTACTGATACTGCTGGGCCATTTTCCTTCCAGAACGGCCTATTAAACAATAAAACAAAAAGTTTTGAAAACAAATGTTTCACCCACTTTCACATACAGCAAATCTGCAGCAAACAACTTTGTGAAAATCAGAGGAAAAAACTAGTTACGTCTATCAATGCAAAGATAATCATTGAATATAGTTGTTATGATTGTTGGAGATGGAGAAAGTCCTTTTTAACCCTTTCCCTCATACGACAATTCTGCAGTAGACGACTTTGAACATATTTGACAAAAAATAGAAATCTCTAAAATTGAATGGATAACCTGACTAAAAGTGGAAAACATTGTGGCAAAAGTAGAAATTGCTCGTTTTGAGCAATTTCTTCTTTTGACACCATGTTTTAAAAAAGCCGTCTGCTATAAAGACGTCAGAAAGCGTCTTTATGAGAGAAAGGGTCAAGAGCAATTTCTCATTTTACCACAATGATTTAAAAAGAAGTCTGCTTTGTAAGTGTCGAAATGCAACTGTATGTGGGAAATGGTTTAGACAATTAATACCTCTCTAATGTAAAGTAACCTCATCAAAATCTTTTTCTGTTATACATGTTCTATGCATTTCTTGAGATTTATTGAAGCTGCTGAAAGAATGAAGGATCTTATGAAGAGCTGAATACTTAAAAATATATTAGGCAAAGGAGAAATTGTTCATTTTGAGCATTTTCTCTATTTCACCACCATGCCATTAATTAACCCTTTCCCTCATACGACAATTCTGCAGCAGACGACTTTGAAAGTATTTTGTCAAAACATAGAAAATCTCTATAATTGAATGGATAACCCATGACAGAAAGTGGAAAACATTGTGGCAAAAGGAGAAATTGCACGTCTTGTGCAATTTCTTGTTTTGTCACTATGTTTTCAAAAAGCCATCTGCTGCAGAGGCGTCAGAAAGCGTCTATATGAGGGAAAGGGTTAAATATCTGCTGCAAAGTCATCCAAAGGGAAAAGACACGGTGGGAGCCTGTGGCTCAATTTGTTTTGGTGTATTTTAGAGGGGTTTTAGGCCATTTTCAGTCATATCATATAGCGACCAGTTCACCTACTTTTGTGGTTTTCTCAAACCAGTACTCCAGATGACAGACAGTCTTTCCAAGCATCTGGCTGCTATTCTACAGACTGTTAGCTCATTTGGGGAAGACAGATGATACTTCTTGGCGTATTGACTTTTGTCAAACGGCGGAAAGAATGTCACTGAGCTGGTCTTTGAACCTTCAACCCAGCTTTCCTACCGACTGAGATACCAGGGCTCAGATTGCTCAAAAGTTGAGCACTGACCATGCGATCCAACCGTACAATGTTTCAATTCCAATGAAGCAAGGTCAAACTTTCAACCTTAGAGATCTTCCCACGGAACAAGTCGAGGGCTTGGCGTGAAACGGTTGTAACTAAAAAACCTAATTTGAAAACCCTGGTTTAGGGGCAATTTTGACCCCTTTGTAAACAATGCAAATTTAGGTGCCATTGCTCAGAACGAGCAATTGGCACCTAAATTTCCATTGTTTACTGAGAAAAATGATTCAACGCTTTTAAAGACTTTATGGCGAGGTGATTAACCTTGGTAAATAAAATACCAATTTTAGTTACAACCGTTTCACACCAAGCCCTCGAAGTACTAGTTATGTTTCCAGGAAATACATATCAAGGGTGGTTAATATAAACATGATGTAATTCACTAACACCCTTTCTCTCAAACAACAAATCTGAAACACACGATTTTGAAAATATCTATGCAAAAATAGGAAAAATCTCTATAAATGGAAGAATTATTATTGAATAATGCTGGAAGCATTGGAGCAAACGGAGAAATTTTCATGTTCGCCCAAATTATAAACTAAACAAGTTAATGTGCTAGTTACTATAAGATACCTTATTGTAGTATCCATATGTGATAGCATTTGGCTGGACGCCTGCATGTTTCATCTCGGAATACACCTTAACAGCTAACACTGGCTGGTTATACTGTCCACAGAGCTGTAGAACCACCCTATAGCATAACTAAAAAATACAAACATAAAAAACTTCTTATAAAATGGAGATCATTTTAACCTTTGCACACATACAACAAATTTGTAGGGGACAACTTTGAAAGCAAGTTTTTTTGTTCTTTTGCCACAATGTTTCCAAAAGTCGTCTGCTGCATAAGTGTCAAACTGTGCGTGCATGTGAGGAAGGACAAAGTTTTCAAACAAAAACTTTTTCAACTGTCATCTAAGAGCATCAACTTCCTACAAAATGGGGATCACTTTAACGCCATTAACCACATACAGTTAATTTGCTGTAGATGACTTTGAAAATATCTTGGCAAAAATATGAAAAATTTCAGTAAATGGAAAAGTATCTTTTTTTTATCAGAGTAGATAGCATTGAGGCATATAAATTATTCGTTTCCTTGGTACTCATTGTCGTATGTGGGAAAGGGAGATATTGTTTGGAATATAGCTGTATACTATACCACTTATCTGGAAATTACTGAAGTCATAAATTTCTGTATCAAAATTCTAACAGAAGTGATCATGATAGCCAGAACTAGATACAAAATTCTAACAGAAGTGATCGTGATAGCCAAAACTAGATTCAAATTTTACCTCATCCAGAGACTTCAAGTTTTGCCGCTGCATTTTCTTCAAGACATCATATGCCAATGTTAATGCCTTTGTGACTGACTGGCATTGTTTAATATAGGCAGGCAAAACCATGAACCATAAACTGAAATAAAACAAGACATTTTAAAGCACACACATTTTTTAAATTTTTGAAAAAAAAAAAGAAATCAATTTTTGAAAAAAGAAATAAATAGCTGTCCAGGCCAGCATAGCTTGCCAGGTTTAAATTTTAAACGCAAGACTTGAATATAAAACATTTTACCACAACCAATGCGACTCAAGGGTGACAACATAAGCTCTTCTGAGACTCGGCAAGTAACAAATAAAGATGAAACAAAAAATTTCAATATGCATTACGATCCTTTGAGGACAGCATTGATGTCATTTGAACTTAATTATATTCTATGCAGTTGATTTAATAACATCATTTTCATTCTTATCATTCGGGATGAGTCTGGAACTAGTGTTTTATAAATGTAATAGTAAGCTTCACTCTGTCTCTCACCTATAACTGTGACTAACTAAACATTTTGCCCACTGATTTGGTTGAGTCAGATATTGCTGTGCAGCTTTTTGAGCAGTTTTTATTTCTTGCTTGGTTCTTTTTACAACGGGACTACCAGATCCTGCCGTGGGCTTCTTTCCTTTGTCATTTGTTACAGGCGGTTCTCTCTCCAAAAACAAGTCTGGGCTAAGCTTTGGGAATCCATTATAGCTGTTAAAAAAGACAAAACATATGAAATTCATCACAAAGGTTAATGACACCGGATAGTTGAAAAATTAAGCATCAAACATTATCCGGCAAAGAATCGATAATACTTTGAGTTTTCCTATTTCTAGTAAAAATACTTATCCCTCATACGACGAATCTGCAGCAGACGACTTTGAAAACATCCCTGAAAACATTTGGGAAACCCCTTTTATATGAAAGTACTATAATTGAATCGAGTTGAAACATGGTGACAAAAGGAGAAATTGCTCGTTTTGAGTATTTCCTTTTTTGTCGCCATGTTATCAAAAAGCTGTCTGTTGCAGAGGCGTCAGAAAGCGTCTATAAGAAGGAAAGTGTTAACAAGCTATTGTATTATACATGGTTTTTTAACCCTTTCCCTCATATAGACGCTTTCTTACACCTCTGCAGCAGACAGCTTTTTGAAAACATAGTGACAAAAGAAGAAATTGCACAAAACGTGCAATTTCTTCTTTTGCCACAATGTTTTTCACTTTTAGTGGATGTTATCCATTCAATTATAGAGATTTTCTATTTTTTGACAAAATACGTTCAAAGTCGTCTGCTGCAGAATTGTTGTATGAAGGAAAGGGTTAAGCCATGTAACAAGCTTCGAATCCTTTCAACCCTTTCCCATATGCAGAAGACTTTTGAAGCATCAGCAGCGAACAACTTTCACTATACAATAATGATACTTTTATTTCAAGGTTTCAAATAGTTTTTCTGAGATATTTCTAAACAGATTTGATATATGTGGGAAAGGGTGTCCTTTGTTATTTCATAGTAAAATTTAAATAGCCTTAATAATATAAACATAAATGGAAGATTTTTCAATTTCAATCTAGCATTAATACAAGTGTTTTGAAGGAAAAACAGATCCATGTACTAGGTATAACAGGACTGTACTCTGATGTTATCAAATAACATATCAGGTTTTTAATTTGAGCAGTTCTCTGCAAGAAACTACTTTGAAGCATTTGCAACCAGTGTAGATCCAGATCAACCTGCACATCTGCACTGCAAAGCAATTACTAGAATTCGAGAAACTTCTGAAACACTGTATCCTATTAGATACATTAGCATGAGTGCATAAGCAGTTTTTTAACCCTCATATTTATTTCTGTAGGGCTGGTTTACATGGAGCACCCCCCTCAATTCTAAATAGTAATTGAACCTATGAATCTTACCTATAAGTGACTCCCTCTGGAAGACCGACAGGCTCAGGGGGTAATATAAACATCGTTCTTTCACTGCAGAAGAAAGTAAAACATAGTTCATGGATAGCTCCTTCACCGTGACATGCTGGCCAAATGTTTAATTTGTTTTCGATCTAACAACCTAAATACATTACACTATATACAAAAGAATTTATGTAAAACAATGGATGTTAACCCTTTCCCACAAACAAAAGTTCTGCAGCAGATGACTGTTCAGAAGAAATGAATTTTCGCTGTTATTGAAAGTTGAAAGAAAGTAAAAACATTTTTGCAAAAGGAGAAATTAATCATTTGAGTAATTTCTCCTTTTGTCTACATGTTTTCAAAGGGCTTCTGCTCCAGAGGCCTCAGAAAGGGTCTGTATGTGGGAAAGGGTTAGAATTTAAGAGCCACAACTTGCTAAATGAAAATCTCTTATCAAGCTCATATCATCGCTTTCAACTTTTGGTACTTAACCCTTTCCCTCATAGAGACGCTTTCTGACGCCACTGTAGCAGACGGCTTTTTGAAAACAGTGACAAAACAAGAAATTACTCAAAACGAGTAATTTCTCCTTTTGCCACAATGTTTTCCACGTTAGTCATAGGCTATCCATTCAATTAAATAGATTTTCTATTTTTTTACAAAATATGTTCAAAGTAGTCTGCTGCAGAATTGTTGTGGGAAAGAGTTAAGCTTCATTGAAAGTTAGTTCAGACACAAAAACAGCATGCACAGACCCACAGATAAAGTGGCAACTACATCCTTCCACTAAAAAACACCATGTTACTCTTTCAATCATCAGATGATTTATTTCAAACTACTGCAAATGTATCAATTGTTCTGACTAAACTAGAAATATCACTGAAGGTGATGAATACCCCCAACTGGTGCCTGACAATATACATATGTATGAGAAATTCAAGGGGCCATAACTCATTTGAAAACTAGAATTGTTTTTGCAAAAAACAGATGTCTCCCCTCAAATATCTGTCAAAATCTCTCAAAACATTCCAACCTATAAATTTGGGACAGATATGGAGCGGACACGAAATAAAGCCTCAAACCTTTGACCTTCAAGCGTGACCTTGACATTGACCCTATATTGTCGAGACGCGGGTTCTGCACGTCGCCTTGATGAGGTAAACATGTGACCCAAGTTTCATGAAAATCCTTCAAGCCGTCTGGGAGATATGGAGCGGACACGAAATAAAGCCTCAAACCTTTGACATTCAAGCGTGACCTTGACCTTGACCCTATATTGTCGAGACGCAGGTTCTGCACGTCGCCTTGATGAGGTGAACATGTGACCCAAGTTTCATGAAAATCCTTCAAGCCGTCTCGGAGATATGGAGCGGACACGAAATAAAGCCTCAAACCTTTGACCTTCAAGTGTGACCTTGACCCTATATTGTCGAGACGCGGGTTCTGCACGTCGCCTTGATGAGGTGAACATGTGACCCAAGTTTCATGAAAATCCTTCAAGCCGTCTGGGAGATATGGAGCGGACACGAAATAAAGCCTCAAACCTTTGACCTTCAAGCGTGACCTTGACCTTGACCCTATATTGTCGAGACGCGGGTTCTGCACGTCGCCTTGATGAGGTGAACATGTGAGCCAAGTTTCATGAAAATCCTTCAAGCCGTCTTGGAGATATGGAGCGGACACGATTTCGGACAGACGGACAGACAGAAGGACAGACAGACAGACAGACAGACGCCCAGGACAAAAACAATATATCTCCCCTGTATACAGGGGGAGACATAATAATTCCAGTGCAACACGCCGACAATATGCACAACTAAGCTTGGTCTCACTCATTCTTGTGAAGTTATATTGACTTCTGACAAAGGGTTGCTGAGAAATAGTGTTCACAAGAAATGTCCACAGACCAACAAGCGTGACTCCTATATAGCCCCCATATACTATGTATCTGGGGATATAATGATACTTCAAACTACTGCAAATTTATCTTTAACTAAATTCTGTATTACATTCTGATATTCTCACCTCTTGCTAGAATCATCTAGTTCAATCAATTTTGGCTCATCCTTGGTTTCATCTACCTGTATAAATACAACAGTTTTACAGTTTAAGATAAGATAAGAAAAGAGAATGTCATCTATCATGCCATTCACAAATATACAGTGTCTACCTATTCTTTTAGTGTTGTGGACAGAATGATGTATTAAGAATCTGCAATCAATTAACCCTTTCCCTCATACAGACGCTTTCTGACGCCTCTACAGCAGATGGCTTTTTGAAAACATAGTGACAAAAGAAGAAATTGCTCAAGACGAGCAATTTCTCCTTTTGCCACAATGTTTTCCACTTTCGACCATAGGTTATCCATTCAATTATAGAGATTTCTAATTTTTTGACAAAATATGTTCCAAGTCGTCTGCTGCAAAATGGTCGTATGAGGGAAAGGGTGAAGTTTCACAATAATTATAATACTGAATATTAGATAACATAGCTCTAAGGATAGGAAATTTAACTGAAAATATATCAGGTGTGTAATATTGCATCTAGAAAATTGGAAATATAGCTTTGATACAAAATAGAAAAAATGTTGGACGAGAGTGATCGCAGGCCAAAACAGTTTGCAAAGTAGGGACTTGATTGTAAATCTAAATTGCAAAACTTAAATGGCGACATAATTGCAAAACTTAAAAACATTTTAGCTAAGCCCACAAAACTAACAGGCTGAAAAATGTGCTTTCCTTAGATACAATCAAAGCAAATTTAAAAGGAACAAATTTCAATCTAGCTTCTTATCAATTAGATATAGAACAATGTTTAACCATATTAAAACCTACCTTTTCTGTACATTCATCGAAGAATGCCAAACTGTCATCTTTATCAGAGACAAATGACCTTTCTTCGATAAATCTGTTAAACAACTGCGTTTTTAATAGAGTTTGGAAAAATTTGTGGTTTGCCTTATCTCTGGTCTTCAGAAATCCTGAAAACAGTATTCATGTCTTTTAATCTAGATAAACTTGGCAAAATAAAAGATGGACAAAGCAATAACAGAATTTAAGACAATACATTTTAGTCTAGACACTTAGTAATCATGAACCAAGAATTACAAATGACTGCACCTAATGTATAGATCAAACATGTATGCTTTTGGCAAATTGATCTTTGTTGCATTATTCCATGGAATCAGTCATGGCAGGGCAGGTAGGAAATCCATTCACTGTCTGGTTATCAATTTTTAGAGTATATTATAACAGGCTATAATTGTAATCTCATGATCATTATTAAACAATATAAACTGAGTGAATACTGATAATGCATAAATGATAATGAGTTAAATTGATGACTGGTTCAATAAGCACCCTAACCCCGTTATGACAAGTTTCCAGCGGAAATAAACAAGTCCATATAAATACAAATCTGAACAAGGAGAAATGTTGGATTCAAAAGGATTTTTAATCCCATTCCGAACATATGACAAATCTGCAGCAGATGGTATCGAAAATATATAGGAAAAAATGTGAAACAAGTTGAAAACATTGCATCAACGAGAAATTGCTCATTATTAGCAATTACCCCTTTTGCCTTTATGTTGTCAAAAATTGTCTGCTGCAGAGGAATCAGAAAGTTTGTGTATGTGGGAAAGGGATTAACAAACGGTTTACTTTCACCTCCTTGGCACTCAGGGTTGCAGGGTAAGGATTACGACTGACTGGCTGGTATCAGGATAAATGAACCAGTAGTACTGGTAACTTACCAAGGACACCCCATAATATAACTGAAAAAGTGTTGAAAGCCTTGTAAAAAACCCAAACAATATATAGGGAATGGGATAAACACAAAGCTTTATCTAACTTACCATTCATATCAAATAAGTGGGCAGCATTGGCGGTATCTAGATCCGGAGCATTCTCTATGGGCCTTAGGAACTGTTTGTACCCCTTCATGATGCAGGCCATGAACCGCAGGAACGCTTCCTGAATCTGGAGTTCTAGCATCATCTGTCAATATTGTTAAAACATTCATTTTCCGTATAACCTTTTCCCACTTACAGAATGCTTTCAGACATCTCTGCAGCAGACAACGTTTGAAAGAATTGTGGCAAAAGGAGAATTTCTCCCTTTTGACACAATGTTTTCAGATCTATTCAATGATTTCATTTATAGAGGCTTACCATATTTTTAATCAACAAGAAACCGCTGAAGACGGTAAGGCCGGATTGTCGGCAATTTGACCTTGAAAATCGACAAATCAAGGTCAAAGTAACCATAGAAATCAATAGAACTTGTTACTGGTTACCTTCAGGCAAAGTTTCAAGTTTGTAACCCTTTCCAGTGCTGAGATTTTGCCTCAACCTGAAACTTTAACCAAAATTGCCTCAACCTAAAACTTTAACCAAAATGTTGACAGACAGACGGACATCGCCAATCTATAGACCGGAAGAGCTAGAGCAATCTGGCCAAAAATGTCTCCTGCAGATTGTTTGTATTTGGGAAAGGGTTAACTGATAAACAGGATACATTGGCTTTGAAAATTTGATAATTTGATAAACAAGAGTTGTTATAGTAGGGCATCATAGCTTGCAACTTTAACCCTTTTACAACAGATTACTTTAGAAATATCTTGATAACAACAAAAAACATCTTGGTAACAACATATACAATCTCAATAGATAAATGGATATTTATTGAATAGAGTTAATAACTTTGTGGCAAAAGGAAAAATTGCTTATTAAGATCAATTGTTCCTTATGTTGACATAATTTTAAAAGTTGCCTGCTGCAGATGCTTAAAATACAGGTGGAAAATCTTGAACAAAAAACATGGACATTTGGTACCAAAGCAGAAGCCATTGACAGAGTGACAACATAAGCTCTCATGGGACAAGAGTCCCAGTGAGATTACTAGTAACATCTTTTAAATTGGGCCTTAAATTTGTGATCTTGACCCAGAATCTAGTTTATACCAGTGATCACATAACAAGGTCTAAGCCTTAGATTTAAGCTATCTAATCATGACAATTTATGACACAATCAAGCAGAAACAAATATAAGAAAAAAAAGAATCTCACAATGTAAGATTCAGATTATATAATGCGGCCGAAGTGAAGTCAATGCCTTTTTTTAAAAAAAAATTTGCCCTAACCTCTTTGTGTTTCCTTTTAAAGTCCAAGTCTATTGGTGCCATGTCTAAAGTGATCTCATCATGGTTTTGACGGGGCATCTCTGTGGCGAGTCTGTCATACAACTTATGTAATGTTTCCTGTAGGACTTTGGTTGGTTTCTTTGGCAGGAGTTTGTAGGATAACTGTTTTTTATCATCTGGACTGTAATAATTGTAAAACAGAACATATACTTATTGAAGTTTTACACAATTGATGATAACTTAACCCTTTCCCTCATATAGACGCTTTCTGACGCCTCTGCAGCAGACGGCTTCTTGAAAACATAGTGACAAAAGAAGAAATTGCTCAAAACGAGCAATTTCTTCTTTTGCCACAATGTTTTCCACTTTTAGTCATAGGTTATCCATTCAATTATAGAGATTTTCTATTAGTTGACAAAATATGTTCAAAGTCGTCTGCTGCAGAATTGTCATATGAGGGAAAGGGTTAAACAAGTTTCATTAGCCTTTTGTCTTGATACACGCAAAGCCTTTGCAGCAGACAACTTTTTACAAGTTTTTGAAGGAACACATGTATCAGTATGTCAAGGTACAACATAAATAATATTGTTATTGTTATGGGTTTTACACCACTTTGAACGGCTAAGGTCATATCATGGCATACAGGAAAGATGATATTGGTCCCACACTTTATATTCACATTGGGATAAACATATATAAGGGATGATAACCATTGATTGATTGATTGATTGGGGTTTAACGCCGTTTTTAACAATTTCTTAGTTATATCACGGCGGCCAGTTCACCTACTCATGCATTTCCTGGTTTTCTCACACCAGTACTCCACACAACAACCTTCCCAAGCAAGGGATGAAACCAATACAACCCTACCTGCTGAAGGTCAAGAGTTGCACTGACTCCAATCGTTCAGACCCATTTAGCCAGCTATTACGGTTCAAGCAAGGGTCAGACTGTAGCTACCATTCTTATTGAACGTTCCCCAGTCACAGGGGCAGCAAAGAAATACAGACAATGGTTAGGCGATCGCTATGTGTCTCACTGCCTAAGCTGAGGACATAAATGATTGAGAGAAAAGGAGAAATTGCTCAATGTAACCCTTTAACCTTAGGAGCGCATGTATCACCTTCCAATATGTCAGTAAGTTAAAGCAGACAGACAATGGTATGTCATATCATATCTGTACTCTGATGAGTACATAAGAATTGTTTTACTTAATGAGAGCCTCATGGAAGATTAGTTATTTTTACCCTCATAAAATAAAGTTATTATTATTATTTTTATATGTCACCCTTCCAAGGCAGAGAGACTTTAAAAATGGTAGTGATGACTGCTCTCCTTGGCACTCAGGGTTTGCAGGGTAAGCAATACGACTGACTGGCTGGTGTCAGGATGAATGGACCAGTAGTACTGGTAACTTACCCAGGAAACATCATGATATAACTGAAAATATGTTGAAAGCAGCGTAAAACACCAAACACTAAATCCAAGGCAGAGGAGACAACAATGGGGGAAAAGGAGATAATTGCTCAAAATGGGCTAGGTATTATATTATTTAAAGGCAGACAACTCTCAATTGCAGGAGTGAAGCCATTAAACCCTTTCCCTCATACAACAATTCTGCAACAGACGACTTTGAATATATTTTGTCAAAAATTGGAAAATCTCTATAATTGAATGGATAACCTATGACTAAAAGTGGAAAACATTGTGGCAAAAGGAGAAATTGCTCGTTTTGAGCAATTTCTTCTTTTGTCACTATGTTTTCAAAAAGCCGTCTGCTGCAGAAGCCTCAGAAAGCATCTATATGCGGGAAAGGGTTAAGGCTACACATTTAGTATTTAGTCGGGAGTTACATCAATGGCCATTCTAAATGTAAGCTGACAGATAAAGCTCTGGCAAATCTGCTTTTCCCCACATTTTTTTCCAATGCAACTAGAGCCTTATAACCCTTTCCCGCATATATACGCTTTCTGACACCACTGCAGCAGACAGCTTTTTGAAAAGATGGCGACAAAAGAAGAAATTGCTCAAAACGAGCAATTTCTCCTTTTGTCACCATGTTTTCAACTGTTTTCAACTGTATTCATGTATTGTTCTTTCCTTTAAAGGGATTTTCTGTGCTTTTGCCTAATGTTTTCAAAGTCGTCTGCAGCCGATTTGATGCATGTGGGAAAGGGCTAAGGCCTTTCGCCTGACACTCTTTTGATACATAGAATCATAAACTAGGGTACTTACGGCCATATTCTTACTGTATCTAAATCTATACAAATAACATCTGGTGGAGGATCAAATAAATCAAAATAGCGGGAATCTAAACCTGAAATACATTAATACTAAATAAACTAGTCTGAAACAAGACTGTTATGTGACTGTCTTAAGGAATGCACAAGTGTCCATGTTAGTAGAATACTGTCTGCATTTTATGACAGACACGGATATGTTTTCTACCTAATTAAACTTTATGCACTGACAAGTAAATTTGTTGAATTGAGATCCAAGGCCAAAATAAAAGTTGTAAACGAACACTTGGACCACCTTAGTCTGTCACTAAACTAGTGTGTAAACAAAGTTTTTCTAAACTTGACCTAGTTTTGGACCCAATATTACCTAGTTTCAAATTCGACCAAATGGAGAGTTTGACTAAATATTGATGGAGATGAAAGTTCTGATGCACTACAACGTAATTGTGATATAAACCATGATAAACAGTAAATATACAATATAAGTTCAAGGGGACATAATCATGTTTTTGAGGCAATCTTAGAGAAACTTGCCGTCTGACATTTCCTTTAGTGGTTAACATTTTCATGTTCTCTGTAGCAGACAGCTTTTTGAAAACATAGTGACAAAGGGAGAAATTGCTCAAAACGAGCAATTTCTCCTTTTGCCTCAATGTTTTCCACTTTTAGTCATAGGTTATCCATTCAATTTATAGGTATTTCCCATTTTTTGACAGAATATGTTGCGTCGTCTGCTGCAGAATTGTCAATGGGAAAGGGTTAAATGCATCCAATTATGCCTTAGATATGGCACAGGACAGTGGGATGGAAGGACAACACCAAACCAATATCCCATCCATCTCTTGCTTTCTTGCCTGCATGTTTCAAACTCTAGGATTAAACAACATGACTTGATCGAATAGTCTACTCAGGCATTATGTGTCATCAACGCCACAGAACCGAACTCTCCAAATGCAGACAATTCAAACTAAACAACATGGACTCTCCATGTTCAAGGGAATTAACTCTTCCCACTTCCGGACACATTTTGATAACATGACTAAAACGAGGAACAGGCAATCTCTTGTTTTGACAAAATGTTTTTAACTATTTGCAGTGATATTACTTTGTTTTTTAAATAGATTTTCTGTATTCTCGCCTAGATGCTTTCAAAGTTTTCTGCTGCAGAATTGTTGTAGGTGGGAAAGGGGGTTAAGTTTGTTTGTTTGGAGTTTAACGCCGCTTTCAACAGCTTTGGTCATATCACGGCGGTCAGTGCACCTACCCATGTTTTCCTGGCTTTCCCACACCAGTACTTACACAACATTCTTTCGAAGCCACTGACTACTTTCTCACATAGATCAGAGGTGAGAGGCAATGGAAAACATCGCCCGAAAGAATGTCGCCGCAACCGGGTATCGAACCCGTGACCTCCAGATCACGAGTCAGATACGCTACCAATTGAGCTACCCGGCCGGGCGACTGTGATATGTAAAGACTTGCACCTGTTTATAGAATGTAATTCCTGCTAATAATAGGATCAATATGGGAGGTCGAAACTATAAAAACAAACCTATAATGTATGGTGTAGGAGCATTCAGGACATCAGACAAACCAAGAGGACAAAGGGGAATGTAAGGACACTGCCATTGGAGTGGAAATATTAACTGAAACAAAAGTATTCATATGTAAAATATTAGAGTTAACAACAAATCTTATCATTATTTTTTCATTACCATTGTAAAGGAAGATAAAACACTCATTGCAATTCATAATAAAACACTCATATGATATTATATAAGGCAATTTCTTTCATAAATTTACTTGACATCTTAATTAACCCTTTCCCTCATATAAACGCTTTCGGACGCCTCTGCAGCAGACGGCTTTTTGAAAACATAGTGACAAAAGAAGAAATTGCACAAAACGTGCAATTTCTCCTTTTGCCACAATGTTTTCCACTTTTAGTCATAGGTTATCCATTCAATTATAGAGATTTTCCATATTTTGACAAAATACGTTCAAAGTCGTCTGCTGCAGAATTGTCGTATGAGGAAAAGGGTTAAATGTACTGAGCTCCAGATTGTAGATAGTATAGTCAAAGTTTTAAAACTGTTCAAAAATTGTCTTGAAATATTAGAATTGTAATTCTGGGATAAAAATAAGTGTAATAATTTCACTTTCCTGTACAATAAATCTAAATATTGATTGTTTATGCTTCATTTTTACTAGGTAGACATACCCAATAAGCCATATTTCGTACATTTTTATGACTTTCAATTAACTGTTTTTCAACATTTACTGCCAAAATAGTTGTGAACTATTTATGAACTATTTATTACTTACATTTTTGTCACTATTAGCAATATTTGCAGAAGTTTCAACATTTCATTTTTTTTTATATCTCCATCTAGAGTTCAGCCCATATAAGATAACAACACTTTTACATGCGCTTATGGAATGCATAATTGACTAGATAGCAAACTTAATCTGACAAAGCAAAGGCAGATCTGAAATTATTGCAGGCCGAGCCCTAAATGTTGATTTTCCTATAACATAGTGTCAATGTCTCTTCAATATACTTAACCCTTTCCCTCATACGACAATTCTGCAGCAGACGACTTTGAATATATTTTGTCCAAAAATAGAAAATCTCTATAATTGAATGGGCAACCTATGACTAAAGGTGGAAAACATTGTGGCAAAAGGAGAAATTGCTCGTTTTGAGCAATTTCTTCTTTTGTCACTATGTTTTCAAAAAGCTGTCTGCTGCAGAGGCGTCAGAAAGCGTCTATATGAGGGAAAGGGTTAATAGTAATTGAAATGGCTGCGATGAAGAATAACAATATTGTATAACTTACTGTGGACACGGCTTCAGCTACACTAGTTAATACAGCAGGTCGGAGTGAGTGTATGAGTATTTTATACTCATGTAACACATATAACAATATTGTCATACAGTTCTCCGGACTAAGGTTCTTCAGCATTGTTACAAATGAGGCACCACTGAAAATAACAAATCAATGATCACAATATAATCATTCTTTTGGCTAAGGAACTCTTTTAAGTTTTATTTTACTTAACCCTTTCCCTCATATGGACGTTTTCTGACACCTCTGCAGCAGACGGCTTTTTCTATGAAAACATAGTGACAAAAGAAGAAATTGCTCAAAAAAAGAAATGTCTCCTTTTGCCAAAATAATTTACACTTTTAGTCATAGGTTATCCATTCAATTATAGAGATTTTCTATTTTTTGACAAAATATGTTTTAAGTCGTCTGCTGCAGAATTGTCGTATGAGGGTTAACCATGTCCTATGTACAACAAATCTGAAGTAGACAACTTTGAAAACATGGAAACGGTCAAATAGTATCTGCATTGTTTACTGTATACATACTATTTTCAGATGTTTCTACTTTGAAAGGACCCAAGCATACCTATTCTTTGAATAAGTTTTTAAAAAAATATGTGGGAAAGGGAACAACTAACAAAATCATGTTTATGAGCATCGTCTGTTTAAGGCCAAATTCCAAATTGAATTCCTTAAAACCAACTATTAAGTGTTTGTAAAAGACGTATATGGAAAATCAAGATGAACCCTTTCCTACATGTACAGATGTTTTATGACACCTCTGCAGCAGACGGTTTTTGAAAACATTGTTACAAAGGGAAAGCTCATGATAAAACTAGAATGGAGTGCTCCCCGGAGCACGTGTGTCACCTGCTGGGGCCTTGTCAGAAAATTTTGATTTTTGACAGAAAAGGGGCAATAACTCTGATATAAAAAATATTTGGATTATCCCCCTTTTGTGAACCCATCACACACCTTGATATAAACATTTGTCAGAAGTTTCAATGTAATCCTGTGAGTAGAAAAAAAGTGAAAACGTGACGAAAAAGTGTGACGACAGACAGACAGACGCCGGACAAAAAAAAAAGTAATCCCTAAGTGCCTACCATGCTACGCAGGTGACACAAAAATTCTCTTTATGCCAAATTTTTTTATCCTTTATTTTATAGATATTTTTCCTATTTTTACCTGAATGTTTTCAAAGTCTTCTGCTGCAGATTTGTTGTATTTGGGAAAGGGAGGGTTAAGCTTTTATCAAACTATTAACATATTATCTATGACAGCAATAATTAATTTTTCCCTTCATTTATTTCCAGATAAAGTGTGCTAACGATCTTACTGTTTGTACTTCGCCCTTTTTTGTCAAGAATACAAATCTGAATATCATATAGGTAATATCATTTAATCACCAACATATGACTATAAAGAAGGGACAAACCAAATGTCAAAAGAAAGCATGCTTACCTTTGGGGCAATGGAGAATCTTCAGGCATGGACAGTGAAATGGAATCATGGCTCAACTGTGAAAAGAAAATAATGCCTATAAATGAATACAAACCTCGTTTTATATTTAAAACCTTTCCCACTTGCAGATGTATTTTGACAAAAGTAGTAATTGCTTATAATGAGCAGTTTCTCCTTATGTGATAAAGTTTACCTCTCTTTTCAGTAATTACACACTCATTTCCATATTTTTGCCTTGTTGTTTTCAAAGTCGTTTGCAGTGTTGTATGTCGGGTGTTCAACACATTATCTATTATGCCAATACTGAGGCTTCCGAACTGAAAATTAGTTGAAACAAGACTACCGGTAAAACTGATAAATGCTTCCCCAAACGGTTGGTGAAATATCTCAGGTTCATCACTTTGTCACAAAATATCAGATCTACACAAACTACTAATATACAACTCCTCTTGTTATTGAAGCCTCCCAGAATTTTTTATTGAAGTCCAGTCAACAGTTGCTTAAATAGAGCATGGATACTCAAGCAGGATGGCTTTAAGATCCTTTCCCACTTACAGATGCGTTTGGACACATCTGCAGAAGAAAACGTTTGAAAACATTGTGGCTAAAAAGAAGAAATTGCTCATGGCAATTTATCCTTTTGCCAAATTACCAAAAAAAATATCAACCCTATTCAATAATTTATTTCATCTATTAGACTAGTGATTTTCCTAATATTTTCAGTCATCTTTTGCAGATTTGGCAAGGATTAATTTTTAATGTTTTTAATTTAAAAAATATTCTGGGAGGTTTTCAGAGCAGAAAGTCTTAAAAGCATTTAAATAATAAATCGCTATTTTGATAATTCTTATTCAATATCCTGCTTACCTGAACTAAAATTCTAGGCCTTTTTGGTGATGGATATGGTACGTCGTACATGAAGTGGGAAATGTGTCTGAAAAAAACAACATGTGCAGGAACTGTAGTGACATAACATAAACCAGAATTTATACACTTACCTAACATCTGAATTACATGTCATAACATAAACCAAACTAGAAATATCACTGAAGGTGATGAAGGTGATGAATACCCCCAGTGCCTGACAATATACATATGTATGAGAGATTCAAGGGGCCATAACTCATTTAAAAATAATTCCAGTGCAACACGCCGACAATATGCACAACTAGGCTTGGTATCAATCATTCTTGTGAAGTTATATTGAATTCTGACCAAGGGTTGCTGAGAAAAAGTGTTCACAAGAAATGTCCACAGACCAATGGACGGACCGACAAACCGACAAGCGTGACTCCTATTTAGCCCCCATATACTATGTATCTGGGGGTATAAATATATACAATTATCTAACATCTGATTTATATGACATAAAATAAACCAAATTTATTCAATTACAAAACATCAGATTAACCAAACATTTGAAAGCTGCAGACATGCTTGAAATCAAAAGCATCTTATATTGAAACATTTATACATAATTATTTTAATTCTTTCCCACATACATCAAAACTGCAGCAGATGATATAGAAAAACCTCTCGATATAATATGGAAAGTCTCTATATAAAGTATAATTATTGAATTATGTGGAAAACATTGTGGTAAAAGGAGAAGTTGTTCAATATGATCTATTTTTCCTGTAGCCACGCTGTTTTCATGAGTCATCTGCTGCACACACATCAAACTATGTCTGCAAGTGGGAAAGGGTTAAGTTACACACACCTGTGACAATTATAAATGCCAAGCATTGAACTTAGGTCACAAGTTGATTTTTCTTTCTTTAACCCTTTCCCTTATATAGACGCTTTCTGACGCCTCTGCAGCAGACAGCTTTTTGAAAACATAGTAACAAAAGAAGAAATTGCACAAAACGTTTTGCCACAATGTTTTCCACTTTTTGTCAGAGGTTATCCATTCAATTATAGAGATTTTCTATTTTTTGACAAAATATGTTCAAAGACGTCTGCTGCAGATTTCCTGTATGTGGGAAAGGGTTAACCTTTTATCAAATCGCCTGCTGCAGGTTTGTTGTATGTTAAAACCTTACAAATAATTCTCTTGTTACTCTTCCCCCCGGGACAAATGACTGCAGAAATGAATTATTTCTCTCCTGTTCACAAAGGTTTCGACTTAAAATCCAAATAAATAAAATGCAAACTTTCCTGATATTTTTTTTCTATACTGCAAAGTTTTCAAAGCAGATGTTTATCTGCAGCAGAGGATATGTGCCATATTGTTTACAATTCGATTTGATAAATATACTTTAATTTATAGAGATTTCCCATATTTTTGCAAGATGTTTTCAGTCATCTGCTGCAGATTTTAAGTATGTGGGAGGAAAAGGGTTCATATATACTAGGAAAACACCTTACGAAAATAGATATAACAGCTGAAAATTTGACAGTAACATTTTGTTACCGTGTTTAGAAACACTGTTCGAAAAAGAGAAATTGCACATTTCAAGTGATTTCTATGCCCAAAATATTTTCAAATATCTTCTATATGATGCAAATTGTTAATACGGTTGAAATATCTGAAGATCTTACCTTTCTATGGGGACAATATGAGGACCTGTGATAGATATCCTGTATAAATAAGTTAAAAGCTTTCTGAACGCATCAAAGAACGGCCAGTGTGATAGGAGGCAAATACATTTATTGGCATGGACGGTCTTCATCATCCGGTACTGCTGACGGATGTGTTTGTTCTTCAGACCGAGGTGTCTCATCTGAAGATCCGTCAGCTTGTCCTCCGGAAATTCCTCGTAGAAAGTGATAGCAGCACCATATACCTATGCAAGATGGAAACAAGGATGCGTTTGTGAAACATGCCCAAGGGCTGCAACTAAGTTTATTTTCTGAAAGCAGTTTAACCCTTTCACAACTTTGAGAACATTTAGGCAAAATTATAGAAACTCTATTTCATCAAAAGTTCAGTTTTAGAGTTGTAAACAATGTGACAATAGGTGAAATTACTCATCTTGAGCAATTTTCCCTTTTGTCACTGTGTTTTCAAAGTCGTCTGCTGCAGAGGCGTCAAAATGTGTCTATATGTGAGAGAGGGTTAAACGCCCGAAGTATATATGCCCCAAATCAGCCAGCTCCGAAACAATAAAACTATACTTCAAACAAGCCTTCTCAATATATGACTATTTTTTCTAGTTCCAACAATTTGAATAGGGTTATATTGTCAAATATGGATTTTAGAAAATGCTAAACATCCCTTACCAATGACTCTGCTTACATCCTTTGAACCATTCTAACAAAGTTTCTTAAATTAGCTCCATTAACCACATGTGAATCTTGATGATCAGTATTTAGAATCATGTAAGCCACCTCAACTGTATAGTCTGAAGCGTGATTAACCCTTTTCCCACATACAGATGCTTTCTGACACCTCTGCAGCAGACGACTTTCGGAAAACATAGTGACAAAAGAAGAAATTTCTTGTCATGAGAAATAACTCCTTTGGGCACAATGTTTTTAAATCTTATTAATAATTATACTTTCCTTTTAAAGAGAGTTTACTTATTTTTAGTCTTGACATGTTCAAAGTTGCCTCCTGCGTGCTTGCATTATGGTGTGGAATAAGAGCGCCGCAACCAAACGCCAACGCTCAGTCGAAAAAGGGGCATTACATAATAATAAAGCCCGAGTTATGTGACTTGGTATAGACATGCATATTGTTACTAGGTACATGTGTACCAAATTTCATTTGGAAATGTTGAAAGAATTTTGAGTTATGAGGAAAGTTAAGAGTTTTGTAATGACGATGACGCAAAGGGTATCCACAATACCCTGACTTTTTTTTTTCTATAAACAGACAAGCTAAAAAAGGTTAACCCTTTCCCTCATATAGACACTTTCTGGAGGAAAGTTAAGAGTTTTGTAATGACGATGACGCAAAGGGTATCCACAATACCCTGTGGATACCCTGACTTTTTTTCTTCTATAAACAGACAAGCTAAAAAAGGTTAACCCTTTCCCTCATATAGACACTTTCTGACGCCTCTACAGCAGACAGTTTTTTGAAAACATAGTGACAAAAGAAGAAATTGCTCAAAACAAAATATGTTCATTTTTTTACAGTTGACTGCTTGAATAAAACACAATCAGATTTTGAGGAAAAACTTACAATGCTGAACAAAATATGTTCAAAGTCGTCTGCTGCAGAATTGTCGTATGAGGGAAAGGGTTAATGGGGATCAGGCATTATGTTGTGTTTACCTTGTTCCATCGTGTACCAGTAAGGATGAAGGTAGAAAACACTGGGTATGGATGTTGAGCCTTGGCAGACCAGCATTCCACTGTGGCCCCCATAGGTAAACAAAACATAGCGACAGACTCTGGGAGGGGAAAACTTTCGTAGTCTTCTTTCGGATATCTGTCCAAAATGGCTGAAATAGGAACGAACATCATCTCAGAGTTATTACCAGTTCATGTCAGTAATTATACATGAAATCAACATTGATTTATCAGATGTGTCTAATTTATCTTAATGTTATTTATCAATCTTGAGCTTTTGAAGTTGACAAGGTAACCAATGTATATACGATATGTTATAAAATTATAGAAACAAAAACTCAAAATGAACCATCTTTCTCTTACCTAAAATAATTTTTTACATCATATGCACTCACAATACATTGACCAGGTTCATTTGAATATCAACCCTTTCAAATAATGCAATTGTCCCATCTGCAGAAGACGACTTTTGAAAACATTGTGGCAAAAGGAGCATTATCTCCTTTTGCCACAATGATTTTAACTTAAGCCAATGATAATAGTTTCACTTATAGATTTTTCATGTCGAAGTGTAGGTTTTCAAAGCTTTCCGCAGTAAAATTGTTGTATGCGGGAAAGTGTTAAGTGAGATACTGATTGACACAGACAAGTTAACTCTCAATAAATAGGTCTCTGTATATATCTGAAAGAAAGACTTCTCGTGACTGACCTGGTTTATAAGCTAAAATGTCTGTTTTCGTCATGGCTTTTTTGTAACACAAATATACATCTGACCCCACCTAAAAAGATAAATCAACGATGAAAACGTGCAATTTCTCCTTTTGCCTCAATGTTTTCCACTTTTCGTCATAGGTTATCCATTCAGTTATGGAGATTTTCTATGTTTTGACAAAATGCGTTCAAAGTCGTCTGCTGCAGAATTGTCATATGAGGGAAAGGGTAAAGTCAGGAGCATGATATTGATTATAAATACACAGTTGAATTTCTCTTTTATTTTTGTCTGCAGGCGTAAATATTTTCCTGCATCAAAATATTTACTAATAATTAAGCCAATCATGCTTTGGAATCTCATATCTGTTCATATGTTGTGTACATTCACAGGAAAGGTCTACACCACTAGCACTGAACACTCTAGCAACAATAAATACTTCATCTTTATGGCAAATAATAATAGATTGATTGTTTGTTTGTTTGGTGTTTTAACCATTTTTTCAGTTATATCACGGCTTTTCCTTGTTAAGTTACCATAAATACTGGTAAGTTACCAGTAATACTGGTAAATTAATCCTGAAACAAACAAGTCAGTAATTATGCTAACCCCAGAAAGCCTGAGCCCCAAGGAGGTACCTACCATTTTTAAAGTCTTTGGTATGACCCAGCCGGAGATCGAACTCTTGACATTTCTCATCCGAGGCGGACGCTTTACCACTTCACCACCAAGGCGATTGGCAAATAATAAGGATCTTGTGAATGGTAAGGTAAGGAGTTTGAATTCATGCCTGAGAAACTTTCATTTCTTTGTGTGTTTTTCCCTTCAATTTAGATGAGTCTAAAGAAAATTATGCTATGTACAAATTCCACTTACCAAGCCTTTGTTCAGATTTTTTAAAATCTGGTTGTAAGAATGAGGAGGACTTTCACCCTAGAAGAAAAAAGTAAACAAAACAGGTCATACACACATACACACACCATCATTATGATTTACAAAAACTTTTAACCCTTTCCCTCATATAGATGCTTTCTGACGCCTCTGCAGCAGACGGCTTTTTGAAAACATAGTAAAAAAAGAAGAATGCAATTTCTCCTTTTGCCACAATGTTTTCCACTTTAAGTCATAGATTATCCATTCAGTTATAGAGATTTTCTATTTTTTCACAAAATATGTTCAAAGTCGTCTGCTGCAGAAATGTCGTATGAGGGAAAGGGTTAAGCTTTACTTATCCATATATCCCACATACATCAAATCCGCAGCAAGAAGACAAGACAAACATTTGAAAAAGATCTTTTAAAGGAAAATATAATTATTGAGAAGAATTGAAAACCAAAAGAGAAACGGCTGTTTACGAGTAATTTCTCATTTTGACATCTACTGTGGATTTGTCTCAATGAATCTGCATGTGGGAAAAGGTTGATGGGTTTTTTTCAAAATGGAAGGAATAACCCACTCCACAAAAAAAATTGCTTTTAGTCAATGAAGCCCATTTTTAAATTTTCAAGATAATTTCAATTCTTTAAGTGGTCATTTTCCCCACAAGATAATCATGCAATAAAGATTTCTAAAATATTAATGAAATCTTAATTCTCTTTATTGCAAAGCCTTTTAGTCATCAAAACGTTTTGTAATTAATAGAAATCATTTATTCTACAATTAACTGTATGTGTTTCAGTCCACTTTAAAGGTAAGCAGTATTTTCACAATTATCAGGTTTGCAAATCATAAGTTGGATTCTAATGGTACATTTGTACCTTTTACAATTTTTTTCTAGATAAGGGGGCATTCGCATGTTCTTAAATTCTTATTTGACCCATAAACCCTATGTTGTGGGTACTCAAAAGAATCGTCTCAATGAGACATCTTAGGGTTAGGTTGGATAATGAGAAAAATATTGTGGGGAAAAGAGCTGTTACCTCTCCTTATCTGGCAACAGGTTTATCTACTCTTGTCAAAATAAAATCATATTATATCCAAAGAACAATTCCAATAAAAATTCTGGCATGATTTCAGGAAAGAAAACACAATTATCATCTAATCACCTTATTTTCCAGTAAAATACAGAGTTCGACAACAGCTAGCATGTCGCTGGCAGCATTTTCAGCAGCTCGCCTGTAGGTGATGTAGATTCGACTGTTGTTGCTGTTGTTTACATTGGCGGGACTACCAAAATAGGTGGTGTGGACAACCTCACAGCCAGCCATAAGCCTCTCTTTACCTTCATACAGGACCCTGAATAAACATTTTAGCCTTTTCATTTTTACACCTATGTAGCAGACAGCGTTTTGAAAACATTGCGACAAAAGGAGTAATTGCCACAATGTTTTCAACCCTTTTCAATTATAACACCTTGAATTATAAAAAATTATCATATTTTTGCCTAGATGATATCAAAATTGTCCGCTGCAGATTTTTTTAAAACATTGTTGGAAAGAGGAGAACAACTTTGTTCAGAACAAGTTTCTAAAATTGAAATGTCTCAACTATAACTAGACAGTGCTTCAACAATACCAACCAAGGGGTATTAATGACAAGACTTAATGTAGATAAAGATTTGTCTACCATTCCATGTTATCCGATATAAAAATGCAGTGCTTAAGCCTTTGAGAAGTTTCTTAGTAATAGTTGTGACTCATTGGCAATCTTGCAGGTCAAGATCTGTGTGAATGTGCACATCTTTATCTAAACTAATCATTCAACCCAGCCCCACTTTGCCCCACTTTAACCCTTTCCCTCATACAGACGCTTTCTAATGCCACTGCAGCAGACAGATTTGAAAACATAGTGACAAAAGAAGAAATTGCTCAAAACGAGCAATTTCTCCTTTTGCCACAATGTTTTCCACTTTTATTCATAGGTTATCCATTTAATTTTAGAGATTTACCATTTTTTGACAAAATATGTTGAAGGTCGTCTGCTACAGAATTGTCGTATGAGGGAAAGGGTTAAACAGCATGTGCATATCATGTTATGGATGACTTTAAACATGTGTGCAGTCTAATCTTGGACTACATATTTACTGTTACTTATCAATTAATTTTTAGCAAAGACCACACCATAAATATGCAAGGGTCAGACAAATATCAGGGATGGCGAATCAAGTTGTACAAATTCAGTGGGATAAGGGTAACAGGGCTCAGGTTGGGGGTCCTGGTGCACACAGCTCATACCGAGGGATTGGCGTGAAACGATTGTAACTAAAATTGGTATTTTGTTTCCAAGGTTAATCACCTCACCATAATGTCTCTATAAACGTAAAATATTTTTTTCTTGGTAAACAATGGAAATTTAGGTGCCATTGCTCGTTCTGAGCAATGGCACCTAAATTTGCATTGTTTACAAAGGGGTCAAAATTGCCCCTAAAACAGGGTTTTCAAAATAGGTTTTTAGTTACAACCATTTCACGCCAAGCTTTCGCATTACTGTCTTACCCAACATCAGTAAGCGGGGGCTTGTCTCGACATCTCCGAAAACAAATATACATCTCAGAACAACGGATACTTCCATGGTTGAGGTCTGCATTGAAATCGTTCTGCGTTTTGTCTAGGCACTCATAGCCCCGGGGCACCTTCTCGCCGAGACTTTTATTGATGATGGTGATGTCAGTGATAGGGTCTTGTTTGTATGTGGCTTTTATGGCCGCCTCGTTGGAGAATTCTTCCAAGGGTTGCGGATTCGCAGGTAGACCTGCTACCACAAAGTAGTCTGCTACCCGTCGATCATCCATCTCTCAGTCTGAAATGACAGGCAAAGATATTTAACCCTATCCCTCAAACACACGCTTTAGGATGCCTCTGCAGCAGAGAACTTTTGAAAACATTGTAGCAACTGGAGAAATTGCTCAGCAAGAGCAATATCCTAACATGCCACAATATTTTCAAAATCCCTTACTTTTCTATAATCATGTCTTTATGCTTATGGAGAGAGGAAGTTTTTTTTCTTCTAGAAATATTCCTCTCATGTCGGCCACTGAATAATAAATCAAATTTGCAGAATTTCCAGTGTTATGTTTCGTCATCAAAGTTGATATTTCAGCCACAAGGGAAAGCAAAATCATATTAACTGCCTTTTGCCTTCTCTATTGATACAAAATAACTTGAGTGTTCGAAGAAAGACATGTGTTGCCTGCCAGTATGTCAGTAAATGAAAGCCTGACAGACAGACAATGAAGTTCTAAGTGATCTCTTAACCCTTTCCCTTATATAGACGCTTTCTAACGCCTCTGCAGCAGTCAGCTTTTTGAAAACATAGTGACAAAAGAAGAAATTGCACAAAACGTGCAATTTCTCCTTTTGCCACAATGTTTTCCACTTTTTGTCATAGGTTATCCATTCAATTATGGAGATTTTCTATTTTTTGACAAAATACGTTCAAAGTCGTCTGCTGCAGAATTGTCGTATGATGGAAAGGGTTAAAAGAAAAGAAATTTAGAGCACACTAGTGCAACATGTGTTTCAGCAAAAGATTTTCTCCTTTTATCACACAGTTTTTAAACGTCATCTGCTGCAGAGGTGTCATAAAGTGTCTGTATGTAGAAAAGGGTTAATATTTCCATGCACCCCTACATGTATGTACAGAAAATTGAAACGGAGTTAGTTGTACAAGATATCTTGTGTATTTACAAAAGCTTTTCAACCTACATTTATTTCCTTATTTTTAAAGCAGAAAATAATAATAATATATCAGGTATACAGAAAACAAGACAAGAATGTCAAAAACTCTTTCCCACATACAACAAATCTGCAGCAGATTACTTTGAAGTTAAAAATATGGTAACTCTCTAGTCTTTATAAATGAAAGAACAATCATTTAACAAAGTTGAAAACATTGTAGCAAAAGGAGAAATTGAGAATGCGAGACTGAAAATTATGAGCAATAATGCCAATTTCTCCTTCTGCTACAACGTTTTCATAAGTCGTCTCCTGCAGAGGGGGCAAGAAAGCGTCTTTATGTGGGAAAGGGTTAACTACGTATTAGGAATGAATGTAGTAATTATGAGACAAGAAATAAATGCATACTGTACTGACAGTAAGATTTGACTGTAAATGAATGGGTTTGATTATTTACAAGCACTTCTGTGTGCAGGGAAGGAAATAATGATAGTACTATAAAATAGTTGTATTCAAGCAAAAGGATTTTAACCCTTTCCCTCATATTGACGTTTTCTGATGCCTCTGCAGCAGACAGCTTTTTGAAAACATAGTGACAAAAGAAGAAATTAAACAAGAGGGCCATGATGGCCCTTGAATCGCTCACCTGATTTTTTATTTTTTTTTCACTTTAGCTATATAAGCCTCGCCCCCTGGCAGCCAGTTTCCGACCAATCAACTTGGCTTGAAGGAATCTGATAGAGGGTCACCCTAGGAACATTTCTACAAAATTATTTGAAAGTCGGCCAGATACTTTTGGAGGAGAAGATTTTTTAAGTTTTCACTATAGCCATATAATGCAAAATAGCCCTGCCTACTGGCGGCCATGTTTTTTGACCAATCAACATGGCTTGAAGGAATCTGAAAGTGGGTCATCCAAGGAACATTTCTACAAAATTATTTGAAAATCGGGCCGACACTTTTGGAGAAGAAGATTTTTTAAGTTTGCACTATAGCCATATAAGGCAAAATAGCCCCGCCCCCCCCATGGCGGCCATGTTTTTCGACCAATCAACATGGCTTGAAGTAATCTGATAGAGGGTCACTTAAGAAACATTTATACAAAATTATTTGAAAATCTGCCAACCAATTTGGGAGAAGAAGAATTTTGAAGTTTTTTCGGTTTCGTTGCCATGGTAACCAGAATTTTGCATGGATCCCAAAAATTTGAAGGAATTCTGGTGAGGTCAATGAGAGGATGCTTTCTGTGAAGTTTCATCCCAATTGACCCACTGGTTACTGAGGAGAAGATGTTGAAGATTTTTTAAGTTTTCAATTTGGCCATATAAGGCAAAATAGCCCCGCCCCCTGGCGGCCATGTTTTTTGACCAATCAACATGGCTTGAAGGAATCTGATAGAAGATTACCCAAGGAACATTTCTACAAAATTATTTGAAAATCGGCCTGACACTTTTGGAGAAGAAGATTTTTTAAGTTTGCACTATAGCCATATAAGGCAAAATAGCCCCGCCCCCCCTGGCGGCCATGTTTTTCGACCAATCAACATGGCTTGAAGGAATCTGATAGAGGGTCACCCAAGGAACATTTCTACAAAATTATTTGAAAATCAGCCTTACACTTTCGGAGGAGAAGATTTTTTAAGTTTTCACTATAGCCATATAAGGCAAAATAGCCCCGCCCCCCCTGGCTGCCATGTTTTTCGACCAATCAACACGGCTTGAAGGAATCTGATAGAGGGTCATCCAAGGAACATTTCTACAAAATTATTTGAAAATCTGCCAACCAATTTGGGAGAAGAAGAATTTTGAAGTTTTTTCGGTTTCGTTGCCATGGAAACCAGAATTTTGCATGGATCCCAAAAATTTGAAGGAATTCTGGTGAGGTCAATGAGAGGATGCTTTCTGTGAAGTTTCATCCAAATTGACCCACTGGTTACTGAGGAGAAGAAGTTGACGCACGACGGACGACGGACGCCGGACAAAAGGCGATCACAATAACTCACCTTGAGCAAAGCTCAGGTGAGCTAACAAAATGTGCAATTTCTCCTTTTGCCACATTGTTTTCCACTTTTTGTCAAAGGTTATCCATTCAATTATGGAAATTTTCTATTTTTGACAAAAAACGTTCAAAGTCGTCTGCTGCAGAATTGCTGTATGAGGGAATGGGTTAAATGAAATTGAAATCTTAATATGGTTTCTAGTGTGTTCACAAGGCTTTTTCTAAAATCTGACCTAGTGACCTTATTTTTGCATTCACTTGACCCAGTGTCAAAATTCACCTGTAATTGCCTGAGATAAGTGTTTTGATCATGAAGCCTTATATTTATATATATATATATGATTTGATGAAAAATAACACTTCTAGAGTATCACCAAGATTTTTCTAAAATGTGACCCAGTGACCTAAATGTAGATGGTGAGGAGCTAAAAGTGAAACCGTCTGAAGATATAGAAGGAAATATTCTTGTATTTTTTGAAAGCTATGTCCTCGAGTTGTTCTCTGCAAGGATACAAATAGTAACTTGTTTGTATTAGGGAAGTAACAATTAAGCAATTTCTAGCAAAATTCTAAAATTTAGAAAATTGGTATATTACCATTTAGTTAGAATGGAAAGGCCTCAACTCAAGGATTGTTTTACCTCTTTCCACAATCTTTCAAAATTTGTCAAATGCAAAGCAGAGCTTTAGATAAAGGGTTATCTTGCATGTTCTAAAATCCTTTTTTGGACTTACAACCCTACATACGTATGCTGTGGGTACTCAAAAGAATCTTCTGAATCAAAGGTGATTTCTTTGAGTACCAACATCATTAGGTTTGGTTGAACTAGAACTATCACTGAAGATGATAAATACCCCCAAAACAACACCTTGACCTACACCATCACTTAATAAGTAAAACGGCCATAACCCAGTAAAATAACATGCAATTGTAAGACCTTTAGGATATGCACATCTCCTTTTGGTATAGAAGCTTCATGTAAAATAATATTGAATTCCTCCCAGTGGTTTGTAAGAAATAGGCCGGACAAAATATGGCTTCCGACCAACCGACAGCCCGACACAGTGACTCCTATATACCCCCCTCTTCTTCGAAGGGGGTATAATAATAAGAAATATATTGTGGGGAAAAGAGCGTTACAGTACCCTTCATATCTGGACCTCAGGCAAAGGACTCAAGAGCCAGAATCAGGTAAATAGTTAACAACACTGAATGGGGATATATGATGAATGGCATTATTATCCCAAAAAGCAAAAAGAGGTCCATCAGTGTGAATAGAAATGCTTTGAATTTTTTTCAGAATTATGCAAATAGCCTAGCATTTACCATTACCATATGTAATATCAAATCAATGAAACCAATTACAAGTAGACTTTTGCCTGTCAGTTTCCCCCATTTCTTACCCTTAACCATACGCTTAATGGCTTGACATGATTATTGATATATCACTGTGCTAACTTTAAGTTATATAAATTAATTCAATGCACGTTAAAATTTTACACATATTTGAAAACTCAACAATTATATAAAGTATATTAAAATTGAACTTATTTATGCAGCTTTCAATAATTTTCCAGCTATATCACGCATTTCCTGGGGCACCAAAACCAGTTGTGATGCTAATTTTTCCCAAAATTCCTGAGCTCCAAAATGTCTTCGGTATGACCCGACAGGGGGATCGATATTTCAACCTCCAGAATGTATTAACAGCAGACGCTCTACCAACACACCACCAAGGTGGTCAAAATTAAACTGAAGGAAATATTTCTCAGTCATATCACGGCGGCCAGATCACCTACTCATGCATTTCCTGGTTTTCTAACACCAGTACTCCACACAACAATCTTCCGAAGCAACTGGCTGCTTTTCCACATAGACTTAGCCCATTGGTGGAAGACGAATGACGCATGTCGTCAATCATCGTAAAGAAAGTTGGCCAAGCCGGGATTCAAACTCACAACCCCTGGATTGACAGCCCGCGTCGCTACCGGGGCTCGGCAAGCATTGCTGAGAAAGAAGATATGATTTTTTACTCAAAATTATTATTCAAGGACTGGAATTAATTTTTAACCACCATCATACTTAAGTAGAAGTTTTGAACACAAATTGCCCAGAACAAGACGGTAATTTCTCAATTTCACACAAGTATTAAAGTTCTGTATCGTACATCTGTAATTCTTTCTGATATTCTGGATGTTACCCTTTTTTCTTAGATATTGTTAACCCTTTCCCTCATATAGACGCTTGCTGACACTTTAGTCATATATTACCCATTCAATTATAGAGATTTTCTATTTTTTGACAAAACATGTTGAAAGAAGTCTGCTGCAGAATTGTCGTATGAGGGAAAGGGTTAACCCATTCACATATATGACAAATCTGCTATAGATGACTCTGAAACCAGCATTGCAAAAATAACAAGCTCTATATAAATGAAAATTTGATTATTCAATAGAGTAAAATATATCATTGTGGCAAAAGTAGAAATTGCACATTATGAGTAATTTCTACTTTTGTCACAATCATTTTTAAAGTTGTCTGCTACAAAGGCGTCCAAATATGTCTATGAAGACAAAGGTTAAAGAAGATAACTCTAGCTCAGCCACAGTCATTGCTTAGTGCAACAAATTCAAAGTGTTCATATAAAACTGTTACACCGAAAAGAATATTATTTGATGTTATATAACTCGTAAATGTCTCTAAATGACACTGTAAAATGTTGATTTGTAATAAAATATTTATACAGAAATATATTATATACTAAACTATCAGGCATTTGACACAGTGATACCAATATTTGCAACACAATAATGTATACAGGTTCACCTTTAACCCTTTCTCACAAAAGACACACTAACTGATACAGCAAATCTGCAGTAGACTCTGTGAACATTTTGTAAAAAGCAGGTCTGGAAAATCTCTAAATGGAGTTACGTATTAATTTACTAAAAAATGTTGAAAACATTGTGGCAAAGGATAAATTGCTAATTATTAGCAATTTCTCCTTTGGCCACAATGTTTATAAAGTCGTCTGCTGCTGAGGCGTCAGAAAGCATCTGTTTCTTGGAATAGTTTAAACATATCCTTGAGCTTACCAAGTAAAACTGTATGACTTAACAGTTTCATGAATATTTGACTAGAATTCTTGCATCCCAGATAATTGTACATAAGTAGTGAGGATAAACCCTTTACCACCTGCAGACGTATTTTGATGCAATAGCAGCAGCTCATGATGATGAGCAATTTCTCCTTTGGCAACAATGTTTTCAACTTTATTTAACAATTAAGCTGTCTTTTATGGAGATTTTTCAGGTTTTTGTGTCACTACGTTTTCAGTCTTCTGCTGCAGATTTGTTGTATGTGGGAAAGGGTTAACCTTTCCCACATGTATACAGACACATTTTGATGTACCTTGCAGTAGATTGCTTTTAAAAACATACCTCATAGCTGAAGGAGAAATTGCTCCTTTAACTCGGTTACTCCACAATGTTTTTTAACTCTATTTAACAATTATACTTTGATTTAGAAAACAAGAAAATGTTTAATAAAAGATTGGATTGTTGGTGGTTGGATCAATTCCTTTAAGCCCTTTCCCACATATAACAAATCTGAAGCAGACGACTTCGAAAACATCTTTTCAAAAATGTGAAAAATCTCCATAAATGACAGTTGAATTATTAAGTAGGGTTGAAAACATTGTGGCCATCTCTACAATTATGTTATCAGACAAGCAGTTTACTTTAACCCTTTCACACATTTAGACACAATTTAACGCCTCTTTACATTAAATTTTGGAGCAGACGAGTTCTGAAAACATTGTGGTAAAAAAATAGCAATTTTCTTCCTTTGCTAAAGTCTGTTCTGTTTAAAACATTCTTAAAAATCTTCAAAACTTAAAAAGGGATGACTTTTATAGAGATTTTCAATGTGCTTTCCTAGATGTTTTCAAAGTTGTCTGCTGCAGATTTGTTGTATGTGGAAAAGGTTAAATCTATCATAATCTACTTACATGGCGTGATCAATTCTTTTTCCTGATTATTTCATGTGTCTCCCATCTTGGGTAAGTGTCACTTCGTCACACACAGTTATACACACTGCCTTGTTTACATATTTCACATTGATGTTCAGGTCACATACGAAATCCACTTCATTGTTATTATTTTAAGCACACTCACTGATGACGATGCGATCTAGGGACGAAACCTGAGTTGTCTATCAGAATGCATGTCTACATTGTATAATTTTCTCTCACTGCTCTTGGTGAATCTGAAAAAGATATTATACATTTCATAACAGAGTTGCAGAGGACTGAGGAAGAGTCAACATTTTTTGCAGGCTTTTTTATAGACTTTTACTTGAGACAAAATGCTAAATTTTGATGACATACACAAACATCTACAGCAGACTACTTTTGAAAACATTGTGACGGAAGGAGAAATCGCTCATTATCTATTTCTCCTGTGCCACAATGTTTTCTACTCCACTCAATAATTATTCTTTCAATTTCTAGTGATTGTCCATATTTTTTGTCTAGATGTTTTTAAAGTCGTCTGCTGCAGATTTTGGTGTGTCTCTATGTGGGAAAGTATAAAATCTCAGTGACACGATTGGTTTAAAACTAAGTTCACTCTACATCCAGCTAAACAATTTCCCACATACAGACGCCTTCTGACGCCTCTGCAGCAGACGACTTCTAAAAACATTTAGTTGATTGATTAATTATTCGGTGTTAAACGCCACTTTCAACGATTTTTCATTTTTATCACAGCATTTCCTAGGGTAGGTTTTCAATCAGTACTACTGAGAGTCAGCGGCAGAGTCCGGTCAGTGGTAACCCTAATCCCACAACCCAGAGCACCAAGCCCACACCCAAGGCAGACCCTCTACCACTACACCACCAAGGCGGTGATCATATTTAGAATTGCCAAAATGTTAAACAGCTTTCAAAAGTTGTCTCCTATAGAGGCATCAGAAAGGGTCTGTGTAAGTGGGAAGAGAGGAATTCCTCTATCAAATTATCCATATCTAGAACATGAATACCAAATATTCTAGAGGCTACATGATAATGTTAAAAAGCTGCTGCACTCATGGTGAGATATCGATTATTGTAGAGTAACTCAGTTCTCATGAACTGTTGATTGCAGTAAAAAACAACAATAAGTAGACACACCCTTCTTTTTATATGTGGAGCAGATAAAATTAGACCAGTCTAGGAAGTAATTGGTATGTACATGTACAAAAGCCCAGTTGTGACTTCCTTTTTCTTAACCCTTTCCAAGATACAGCAAATCTGCAGCAGACGACTTTGAAAATGTTGACTCAAACATATAGAAAATATCTATAATTGTAGACATAATTACTGAAAAAAGTTGAAAACATTGTTGCAAAAATGAAGTTTTTTAAAGTAAAACATATTTTTATTAGAAAATACTTACCAGTCATTTAATACCTGATATATCATCTCTATACACCTTAATTATCCAAAAAAAACGCCCACGTTAGCATATCCCTCACGTATCCGTGACATACACGGCCGCCCGGAAGTACAGGCGCGCACGTGAGCGGGTAGTCACTTTTCATTCACCGTTAAGTATTGGTGACGACGCGGGGCTGGGAGGTGGGACTCTATAAATGACTGGTAAGTATTTTCTAATAAAAATATGTTTTACTTTAAAAAACTTCATTTTTATATCAAAAATACATTACCAGTCATTTAATACCTGATGACTTCGTAGCATAGGACGGGAGGTTCGACCAATACTTACTGTCGTTCCAGGTACGTAGTAGTATATTATTCCATATTTTTCAGAACAAACATACTTGATTCCAACGGTAGTATAAAGTGATAGTGGAGATTGAATACAGTTTCAATCAGTATTCACTTTATTTATGTGTTGGATTATAATAATTAGCGAACAACTCGCTGAGAAGCCACAAGGGGACCCAGAGAGAACAAGTTATCTGACTGACTAGCCATAGAACGTAAGTAGAAAGACGAAAAGGTAGATTGCGACTTCCATACTGCCGCTTGAAGAATCTCTTCAAGAGGAACATTATTAGAGAATGCCCAACTTGTAGAGAGAGCTCTAACCTCGTGCGGACGAATCCGCAGAAACGAGAGATCTCGACTAGACAGGTCTTTATAAGCTAATTTTATAGTAATAGATATCCAGCGGGAAATAGATGCCGCCGAAATATCTTTACAACCTATAAGAGGAAGAAATAACCTCTTTCTCCGACCCCGAGTCCCTTCAACTCTCTTAAGATAATGCTTAAGAGACCTAACGGGACAAAGGGTTCTGTCGGAATCAGAAGGACCACAGGTCGCCGAAAGGCTGGGAACTGTGATCGGCGAAGGTGAAACCGAAGGTAACTGGTTTTTAGCCAGGAACCCTGGTTGACAGAGTAGAGTAAAAGAGCCATCAGACTCATTGAATCTGATGTGCCCTGTTTCTACTGAAAGAGCATGTAATTCGCTCCTTCGACGAGCTGTAGCGAAAGCTAAAAGAAAGACGGTTTTATAAGTTAGAAACTTTAAAGACGCCGATACTAGGGGCTCGTATGGAGCTCTAGTAAGCGACCAAAGGACGCAAGACAAATCCCATTTTGGAGTTAAACTCCTACAAACGGGTTTCTCTAATTCGAACGAGCGTATAAGTTCCGAGAGAAACGGATTTGAACCGATACTCTCTCCCCCAATGAACTTAAACGTGTTCGATAACATAGAACGGTAGCCTTTCACCGTACTAATTGCCAGTTGTTTTTCTTCGAAAAGAAAAAGAAGGAAATCGGCAATCCGAGTTACAGAGGGACACTCCGGATTGACCGACCTTGTACCACACCAATCTGAGTAAACTCTCCACTTGGAATCATAAACGATTCTAGTGGATCGTCTTCTTGATTGTGCGATACGAGAGGCAACTTTTTGAGAAAAGTTTCTCTCTCGGACCGAAGGCTTGATAATGTCCAGGCGTGAAGATGTAGCATTGCCAGGTTGGGATGAAGACGCCGACCTGGTTGCTGAAACAGTACGTCTTCTCGAATAGGAAGTCGTATTGGATTTGCCGAGAGACAGGCCAGGAGGTCGCTGAACCACGACCTCTGGGGCCAACAGGGTGCTATCAACAGTATTTTGCACTGTTGCGAGCGAAGAACCTTTTGAAGTACGATCGGAACCAGTATGAACGGGGGAAACGCATACCCGAACAGGAGGTTCCAATCGAGGGTCAGTGCGTCCACTGCCCAAGCTGCAGGATCGTACATCGGGGATACATAAAGTGGCAGCCGATGATTGACTCTGGTGGCGAAAAGATCCACCAGGGGTGTCCCGATCCGCATGAACACTGAGTTCAACACACTCTGGTTCAATGTCCATTCCGCCGGAAGAATTTTGTTCTGGCGGGATAGACTGTCTGCTAAGACATTTAGACGACCTGGGACGTGTTTTACTAGAAGTACTAACGACGTCGCCTGACACCAAAGGAGTAACTTCCAAGTCTCTAAAAAGAGAAGATGGGAGTGCGTTCCTCCTTGCCTGCGAATGTACGACACAACAGTAGTATTGTCCGTCGACAACAAAACAGTTTTGTTCGCAACGGAGGCAGCGAACTGATTGAGGGCTAGCAGGACTGCCCTCAGTTCCAAGTTGTTTATGTGAAAACACTTCTCCTCCGCTGTCCACATGCCCTGGGCTGTTAGGCCCTGCGGCTCTAAATGAGCTCCCCAACCCGCAGCACTGGCATCTGTAAAAAGGTACAGATCCGGAGGTGGTGTGAGTAAGGGTACCCCTTGCTGATAGATTAACGGATCCAGCCACCACCGAAGGTGGGACTTGAAGAAATCCGTCAGAGCTATCTCCTGATCCAGTGAGTCCACAGACGGACGCCACCGGGACAGAAAAAGAAACTGAAGGGGTCGCATGTGGAGCCTTCCTAGAAAGACTAGGTCGGCTGCTGCACTCAGGGAACCCAGAAGTGACAGCATGGATCGGGCTGTTACCGCAGCCTGTTCCAGTGCGAGACCGATTTTCTGTAAAAGAGAATCGACTCTGTCCGAAGGTACTTGAATTACCGCTAAGTCGGTGAGAAACGTCATACCCACGAACGTAAACCTCTTTGACGGAATTAATTCCGACTTCTGCGTGTTGGGTATTAAACCCAATCGCAGAATGGTCCGCCAGGCTAGGGACAGATCGTGAAGTAAAAGTACACGATCCGTCCTGTGGAGAAGCCAATCGTCGAAGTATTGAAGAAGTTGGGGTCCTTTCCTGCGAAGGTAGGCTCCCACAACACTGATTATCTTCGTAAACACTCGAGGGGCGGACTTGAGGCCGAAGGGAAGAGCCCTGAATTGGAACACTTCTCCCTCTATCACAAACCGAAGGTATTTCCTCGAGGAGGAAGCTATCGGGATGTGATAATAGGCGTCTGTTAGATCTAGAGAGACCGCCCAGTCGCCTTTCCGAATTGCTACTCGGATGGAGCGGGTCGACTCCATTTTGAATTTCTCGACCGGAATCAATAGATTTAGCGCAGATAAATCTATAACCGGTCTCCACCTGCCGTCTTTCTTCGGAACAAGAAAAAGACGGCTGTAGAAACCCCGAGAATTGGGGTTGAGAACCCTCTCTATGGCATTCTTTTTCAGAAGTGATGAAATCACCTCCGACATGGCCGGATGACGTGATGACATGTCGATCGGCACGCTTGTCAGAGGAGGGGGGGAAATGAAGGGAATCAGATACCCTTCCTGTATCACAGATAAAATCCAACGATCCTCTGTGATACTTTCCCACTCCTCCGTGAAAAATGACAGGCGGCCCCCGACTGCAATCTCCGACCTTGGGATTGTCATAGAGAGGAGCGAATCCCTAGGGCTGCGGCTTCGGGTTCGTGTTAACTCTAGCGGGCTGCCGATGCTTAGTACCCTGATAAGGGCGCTTCGGTTTAGCCGCTTTTTGACCCGTGGAAGGGGTTTGTTTAGGCTGAAAACCTTTTACATCCCGTTTTGGCTTCTTTGCTGGGTTGGGTTTCTTAGAAGTACCCACATTCGCAGAATACGCTGAACGTTTCTGGCCCTGCGCAAAAGCCTTAGCTGCGTTCGCCGAAAGGCGTCGAGACTGTTCTGACGCATCAGCAACCGTCACTGCAGCAATCCTTCCATCAAAGAGTTGTTTCGACTCCAATGGTGCGGCCCTCAGGCTGTCCTTGCTAGCACTTAGCAATGAGTTAGGAGCAGCTAGCACTGCGTCCCTCCTCATGGACAGTATCTCTGTGGCGGTCTGAAGATTCAGTGCCATGAGATGCCTGTTGCCTGTGTCGAAAGCTTCGAGAATTCTGTTAGCCCCTAGGCTAGAGATATTCTCCTCTTTTAACAACAAAGACAGAGCGACTGCGAAATGGTTGTCATGAGATGACACCATTACACCCAGTCTTGCTCTGGCCTCCCACTTCTCTAGAATCTTAGTAGAGACTTGAACAGAAGCGGGTGCAGTTAACCCCAGTTTAGCTGCATCCCCGTCTAAAGCTGGCACTTTGACAGGGAAGAACTCCTTAGACGTTGAATACGGCTTAGGATTGACCCATTCCTTAGAAATGGGTCCTGGGACCGACCAGCCCGAAGGTAAAGCCTCTAGAGACCTGGTCGACTGCAATTGGTCTAACAACCTGCCCAAGTTGTTAGCTTGAGGAAGTAATTGCACTGGCGTAAAAGCCTGTACATTCAGTTCCTCTAGGCTAGAAAGGTTTTTCCGACGTGGGGGAGCGTCAACCTTAGGGCATAAAGTATTCGGCACCACCCGAAATACTTCGTCAATAGCCTGCTGAAACGACCAACGCTCTACAGCTGGCTCCTCATCTGAAGGAGACCTATTTCCCTCATCATCGTTAGACGAAGATGTAGGGTTGTGTGTACTCCTCTGAGGTTGATCACTCGGTCGTCCAACCGGTAGATCAATGTCCGACTCAGACATGGATAATTCAGAATAATCCATGTTCTGCCGAAGATTTTGTGAAGCAGGCCCCCTCTCCGCAGCAGAGGGCGGCCGTACAAAATCTTCTGCCGGGGCCGAACTAACCGTATGGGACGGTCTCGACCTCTCGTTCACAGAATGACGCAATGTATTCTGATCCCGAGGTTGCCTATAATCGGACTGCCTATCAAGTAGGTGTCCCCCCGAGAGCAGTGAATTCCCATGAGATGGGTAATGCTGATCCCGGTAGGCCGTTGATCTCTGTCTAACACCTAACGGTTCCATATTATGGACCGGTGGCTGGTATTGAGGAGCAGCATATTGTCTTGCGACATACACTGTCCCCCCAGGGGAAGAAAAAGATTTTTCATAACCCCCATACCCGATGGAAGACAGAGGAATAATCGAACCCGGTGCAACACCAGGCTTTAAATTATTCTGATTCTGTAGTGGAGCAGAGATCGATCGATAATTAGCATCAATTCGGTCTATCACCACAGAACCCGTGCCTAGACGCGCCATGTTGACACAGTCGTCTGGCAGTGTAGACGAGGCATTGAAAAATGCCCTACTACTCGGTTGGCCTGTGTTTACATAAGACACTGGTGTTTGTGTCGTATTCACAGGCGTGACCGATTGGCCCGTAGCACCATAACGAAATGGGCTACTGACCTGATGCGGCATGTCTCCATGCGCGCGATTTTGGCTAGTCGTCGAATCAATTAAGATAGTCTGACTGCCAGGATGAATCGGTGCTAATCGATCAACCTTTTGCCTGGCTGGGTCCTTGCAATCGGACCTTTGCCCTGTCGCATCACAGATACGTGAGCGACTACCTGGTCTAGTCATGGCAACGTGACTGACTGGCCCAGTCCAGTCCAACCCGGACTGACTGGTGAAAGGTCGCGTCATTAACGAATGACTCCTCTCCGGTTGCCCGGTGACCTGACGTGCCTCGGTATTTGGGTTTTGTTGCTCAGCCCAACAAAACCCAGGTTGACTATGCATAGGCAGGAGTGAAGCTGCACTATACAAAGTCTCCGGAATACTACGTCTCTCTACGTAAGTAACCGGTACTCTGCAGCTGTCCGAAGACCGCTGTAGCCCAGAGTATGGTGTCGGATTGGTACAACCTGCGGTTTCCCGGAAAGCTACCAAAGGCACTCCTTCTTTCGAAGGCCCAGCCCTGACACCAGGCGACAGATGGTGAGGTTCAGCGGTTAAATGATCCAGCTGAGCATTTTCCCCGCTGTTTCCGTACGGTTTCTGAAGTTTCCTGACGGAGCAACTCTCACCCAAAGCTACCATCCGAATTTCCTCAGCGCGCGGAAAAACGGCTGTGTTGAGCGGAGAAGAAGGCTCAGCATTGCCCTTCGACTCGCTCAACACCGTTGCAGAGTCCGGTTGGGAGAACCCCTCGAACTCTGCCTCACTCGATGAAGATAAAGGCACCCTCTTAGGGGTCTTCTTTATCTTCCTGCTTTTACGAGTCTTACTCCGCACGACCTTTTTCCAAATGGAAATAGGCCATGTCGAGCAGTACTCGCAAGGTGAAGCCTGTGTGCATTTGGTGCACACAACGCAGGTCGGATGTGAATCCCATAGGTGCACAGCATGACCACATGGGCTCCGCATCCCTTCACCAGTAATTGACATTGACATAATTCAAAAATACTCACCAAACAGGAAATAATCCGTATATAATCCGTTTATAATCCGTTTTAATATATCCACACCACGGTGACACCGGTAGTTTGGACACGTAAATTGAAAATAAATTTGTTTCAAATTTTTTTCACAAATATTGAATAGGACAGTCAATAATTCATACAGCAATAGTTAATGTACTATCGCTAACAGGGTAGGGAAAAAGTATTGAAAACAGCAAGACTTCCGCACCCGAAGACGGTAACTGAAATTAGCGGGTGGGGTAAACCACGTGCTTCTCAGCGTATCGTCTGCTACAAAACAATAAATACAGCAATAAAGTAAATAATTTACGGCTGTGACGTTAATGTAGACAAAATATCTTTGGACAATTAAATAATTATAAGGCAGGGCCTTATAAAACAAAAGAGTTAATTGGAAGAAGAAATAATAATATAAATTTTTCTTATCGACTACTCCGGTGAATCCAAAAATGAAAAGTGACTACCCGCTCACGTGCGCGCCTGTACTTCCGGGCGGCCGTGTATGTCACGGATACGTGAGGGATATGCTAACGTGGGCGTTTTTTTTTGGATAATTAAGGTGTATAGAGATGATATATCAGGTATTAAATGACTGGTAATGTATTTTTGATATAAAAACAAGAAATTTATTACTCATTTTAAGCAATTTCTTCTGTCGTCATGTCACAATGCTTTCAAAAGTCGTATGCTGAGGAAGCGTCAAAAGTTGGGAAAAGGTTAATTCACAGTTCATAGTTCAGACTTCAGACTTCAATATAGACTATACACTTTACAATAAAAGTAAAATGTGTTCAGAGTTCACACTTTAGACTTCAACATAGAATATGTACTTGCATACAAATAAGGTTTTTCACCGTAAAACAAATTATCTCATTTGTCTCAATTTATTATATATTATTTTGGACTGAAAAAGTCAAGCCATGATCTTTCAATCGGTAATGACGAGGCCTTTTTATAATTTTTAGGCGCTATGAGTTTAAACCCAGGCTCTGAATCACTGTTTTTTTTTTCAAGATTAATAATGGTTTTACGCCGCTTTAATTATTATTTTAGTTATATCACGGCGTGAAGATGAATAAAAGTCATTAAGGCTAAATTATTCATCTTCCAACAATAGGCTAAACATTGTATATGTGGGAAGGCAGCCAGTTGATTTGCACGAGTTTTGAGTGGTGTAAGACAGCAAGGAAACACATGGTTAGGTGAACTGACTGAACTGAATACATTACACAACAATGAGGAAAAATGTCAGCACCAAACACACGGACAGACTATGGAAACTATACCATCCTATTTATAAGTTCTACTGGCCAAAGTCAGTAGATTGAGGAAATAACTGTGGGAGAATATATTTGTGACAACAAATATAACCAATCATTGTTAGTTACTTAGTATCAAATTATAATTTCTACAATGAAAGGTCCTGCTTTTGACTCATCATGAATTATGTTTAAGTTGTTAACAAGAGATGTTTGTCAAACATTGTGCCCAGTAACTTGGAAATCCTAGGATGCATGGTTGAGATGCGGGCCAGACAAGGTACAGTTCTATCAAACAGGATCATTTTGACCTTTGACCTCTAAGTGTGACCTTGACATTAGAGGTCAGGCCTGGGTCTTGTGCGCGACACGCCACCTTATGATGGTGAACATGTGTGCCTATTAACTTGGGAATTCTATGATGCATGGTTAAGATGCGGGCTGGACAAGGTACAGTCCAATCAAACCGTATTCATTTTGACCTCTAAGTGTGACCTTGACATTTGAGGAACAGGCCTGGGTCTTGAGAGCGACACGCTGCCTCATTATAGTGAATGTTTGGGCCAAGTTTCATGGAAATCCTATGATGCATGGCTGAGATGTGGGTCGGACAAGGTTCAGTCCTATCAAACAATACTCATTTTGATCTTTGACCTCTAAGTGTGACCTTGACATTTGAGGTGAACATGTGTGCCTAGTAACTTGGGATCCTATGATGCATGGTTGAGATGTGAGCCAGACAAGGTACAGTCCTATCAAACAGTACTGAGTTTGACCTTTGACCTCTAAGTGTGAGTTTGACATTTGAGGTACAGGCCTGGGTCTTGTGTGTGACATGCCGCCTCAGGATGGTGAAGGTTTGTGCCATGTTTCTTTCAAATCCTATGATGCATGGGTAAGATGCGGGGCAGGTAAGGTTAGGTGGGACTGACAGACAGATGGAATCGACCAAACCTATAGTCCCCAAACCAGTCTTCGACTTGATAACTTGAATGGGAGCTAATAAGCTTTTTGTGTTCAAGGTTATTGTGACCTTGACCTTTTTACAGATGAGTGTAAAAGCAATGGGGGTCATCTACTGGTCATGCCTAACCTCGCTGCCAAGCTTGACCCATTTTCGTGCATGGACTAGATATCATCAAGACACAGGTAAGCTAAAAACAGACAGCTAGAATGTAGAATACTATTGAGTCATACAAAATACCTTCCCATTAATGATTTACAATTCAAATCCTTTACATTAACACTTTCACTAATGTGATATTTGTGTGCGTCTACATCAAAATTATCTCTAGAAACAATCCAGGCATCCAGATAATTTTCAAACAACGTTTAAATTATTGTGTGAAAAGGAGAAAAGTTTCGAAAAAATGCATTATGCTTTTATTGTTTTCTCTTAATAATTTCAAAGTCGATTATCCCTTTCCTATGTACACTAAATCTGCCGTAGACATCTTTGTAAACATTGACACAATACCGTGATTCTCTATAAATGATGATATGAATACGGAATACAGTTGAAAACACTGTAGCTATAACAGAGAAATTGTTCATCATTAGCAATTTGCCACCATTTTTTCCAAATGTCATCTGCTGACTGTTGAAGAAGTATCAAAAGTCATCCTATTGGGGATCTGGTTAAATAAATTTATGAAATATTTCATTAACAAAACATTTAACATCATAATAATCCTTAACCCTTTCTCATATACAGACGCTTTCTGACACCTGTGCAGCATACAACATTGTAGTAACCACAATATTTTCACAACCTTTCAATAAAAACACTTATTTTATTTATAAAGATTTTCCGCATTTTAATGGTGGTGTATCCAAAGTTATCTGCTGCAGATTTGTTGTATGTTGAAAAGTGGAGTTAATCAGTCATTATTCTCTGTGGAAGTCCATGAACACATAATATTTTGTTTTAGATATAAAATGTAGGTGGGCAGAATAAAGATTAATCACATGCCATTAGTTTTGCTTCAAACCTCATGACATATTTCACTAACTTAACCCTTTCCAACATTTAGAAGCCTTTTGAAAACATTGTGGCAAATGGAGAGAAATTGCTCATTATCATTTACCGCAATGTTTTCAGCTTGATTCAGTCATTTTACTTTTATATGCAGAGATTTTTTCTTAATTTTTTCTAAATGTCTACAAAGTTGTCTGCACCAGATTTGACATATCATATGTTTTAATTATGGATTAAATAAAATACACTGGTTATATAAAGCTATGACCTAAGGGTAACATTAAGTTGTCTCGACCAATCTTGGTGATATTATGGTAGAACCAAAACTATTTTTCCTTTCTAAATTGTTGTGAAATGAGTGATTGCACAAGTTTTTTTTCAAACTTTCTTCATACAAATTCATTTTAAAAAGGGTCAATAATCGCCCCTCAAGGGAAGGACAAGAGATTGGTGTGTGGGAGGACATGATCTTTTTACCCTTTCCCACAGATGCCTCAGCGGCAGACGATATTTGAAAAGCTTGAGGCAAAAAGAAACATTACTCACAATGAGCAATTGCTCCCTTTGCAATAACATTAATTTTAAAACTCTATTCAGTGTTTATAAACTTTCATTTATAGAGGTTAACCCTTTCCCTCATACGACAATTCTGCAGCAGACGACTTTGAACGTATTTTGTCAAAAAATGGAAAATCTCTATAACTGAATGGATAACCTATGACAAAAAGTGGAAAACATTGTGGCAAAAGGAGAAATTGCACGTTTTGTGCAATTTCTTCTTTTGTCACTATGTTTTCAAAAAGCCGTCTGCTGCAGATGCGTTAGAATGCGTCTGCAGGTGGGAAAGGGTTAACCTTATTTTTTAATCATGTTATAAAAGTTGTCTGCAGTAAATAATGTAGAAATGTCATAGATGGGAAAGGGTGACAATTAATGCATTGTGATAAAATCTTACACAAGTTTTTATCTTTATTTCAGCCTTAGGAACATGCTTACTTATTTATTCATACATGATAATGATGATATTTACATCTATAGATGCGATTAAGTCATCCTTTTCAAGTTTCAACCAATAGACCAGGTACATGAACTTGAAACAGACATTTAGATGAACAAGAGCTGTCGAGGACAGCGCACTCGACTATTCCACCGCTTATTTAAGTTACTGAGATAATGGACTCTTAATGTAGTTGCATGCAAAACATTAACCACAATTTCTTAAAGGGTGATAAGTTGCATTATATGAATAAATAAGTTATTTAACTTGATTATTTTCATAGGTGTGATGGTTGGGAAGGGTTATATAACGTTTCAATTGAATGCATCAAGTAGTTACTAAGATATGGACTCTTAATGTAGTTGCACGCAAACCTTTATTTAACCATAATTTCTAAGTAAAAACAGGGCAACGATTTGCACCATAATTAGGCAGGATAGAGTTATCTTAATTGGTTGTGTATATAGTTGTGAAATTGGGACAGATTGTATTAAGTTTCAATACAATGCTTCAAGTTGTTACTGAGATTACACTCTAAATGTAGTTGCAAATCTTAAACTATAATTTCTAAGTCCAAAATGGGCCATAACTTGCATAAAATGCAGGATATAGTTATCTTACTTGATAATCTACACAGGTGTGATAGTTGGGTAGGGTTGTAGAAAGTGTCAATGCAATGCATCAAGTCAATACTGAGATATGGACTCTTAATTTAGTTGCACGCAAAATTTTAACCAGAATTTCTAAGTAAAAAAGGGCCATAAATTGCATAAAATGCAGGATTGAGTTATCTAACTTGATAATCTACATAGGAGGGATAATGTTGGGTAAGGTTGTAGAAAGTTTCAACGCAATACATGCAGTATTTAAGTACTTGCATGCACAACCTTAACCAAGCTGTGACGTTGACGCAAACACCAGGGTGAGTAGTATAGCTCTCATATTCTTTGAATAGTCAAGCTAAAAGGTGTTAAAACAACTGGATGCAGCTGCCAGCCGCCAAATCATTAATTACACAATTTTTAAATCTATGTAATTTTCGATTACATAATGACAATTCCTCCATTTTAGATTAAATGATGTTTAACGCAGCTTTCAACAACTTTTCAGTTATATCACAGCATTTACCGGGGTAAGATACCAGCACTATTGGTCAGTTTATCCTGACACCAACCAGGCAGTCATAATGCTAACCCCCAAACCCTGAGCTCCAAGGAGGGCAGCAATTACTTCCATTTTTAAGTCTTTGGTATGACACGGCCGAGGATCGAACCTGCCACCTCCAGCACCTTCCATACTAGATAATCAAGCTGCCACCATATTGAATTTGATTTGGTTTTTTCCAAATATAACTACTCATCAAATAGCATCTAAAAGAAAATGAACAATGGAACTAGACAAATGGGCAGAAATTTAAAAGAAACCGTACAAATATTACAATTTTTCAATGATCTTTTACTGGCATAATGGCCCTAAATAACCCTTTCACACTAAATGCTTTCAAAGTCGTCTGCTGCAGATTTATTGTTCGGGAGAGGCAGTTAAAATAAACATTAAAGTAAATGTTAAACTCACTTAACTTTATGAAACAGAAACGCAACATTTACTTTCATCAAGATGTGGTTCAATGACAGAAAATGTTAACCACTGACTTAAAAAATTATTGCACTTCCAGTTGTCTTCTTTGACAACATCCAAGTTAAATATCAGGAAAAGTAAGTTTAATTTTGTTACTTATTTAAAATGTTCTCAAATGAGTCAAAGGGAAAGAGTATAAGATTAAACTTGCCGATTTTGCAAATATGGCCATCCCTGTCTAACGTAATTATATATGTATGATATCAATTTACATTAGTGAGAGAAATGTATGAGCATGTAAGTGTTAAACCCTTTCCCTCATACAGCAATTCTGCAGCAGACGACTTTGAACGTATTTTGTCAAACAAGAGGGCCATGATGGCCCTTGAATCGCTCACCTGATTTTTTATTTTTTTTTCACTTTAGCTATATAAGCCTCGCCCCCTGGCAGCCATAGTTTCCGACCAATCAACTTGGCTTGAAGGAATCTGATAGAGGGTCACCCTAGGAACATTTCTACAAAATTATTTGAAAATCGGCCAGATACTTTTGGAGGAGAAGATTTTTTAAGTTTTCACTATAGCCATATAATGCAAAATAGCCCTGCTTACTGGCGGCCATGTTTTTTGACCAATCAACATGGCTTGAAGGAATCTGAAAGTGGGTCATCCAAGGAACATTTCTACAAAATTATTTGAAAATCGGCCTGACACTTTTGGAGGAGAAGATTTTTTAAGTTTGCACTATAGCCATATAAGGCAAAATAGTCCCGCCCCCCCCTGGCAGCCATTTTTTTCGACCAATCAACATGGCTTGAAGGAATCTGATAGAGGGTCACCCAAGGAACATTTCTACAAAATCATTTGAAAATCAGCCTGACACTTTCGGAGGAGAAGATTTTTTAAGTTTTCACTATAGCCATATAAGGCAAAATAGCCCCCGCCCCCTGGCGGCCATGTTTTTCGACCAATCAACATTGCTTGAAGGAATCGGATAGAGGGTCACCCAAGGAACATTTCTACAAAATTATTTGAAAATCGGCCTGACATTTATGGAGGAGAAGATTTTTTAAGTTTTCATTATAGCCATAAAAGGCAAAATAGCCCCGCCCCCTGGCGGCCATGTTTTTTGACCAATCAACATGGCTTGAAGGAATCTGATAGAGGATCACCCAAGGAACATTTCTACAAAATTATTTGAAAATCGGCCTGACACTTTTGGAGGAGAAGATTTTTTAAGTTTTCACTATAGCCATATAAGGCAAAATAGCCCCGCCCCCCCCCCTGGCGGCCATGTTTTTGAAACCAATCAACACAGCTTGAAGGAATCTGATAGAGGGTCATCCAAGGAACATTTCTACAAAATTATTTGAAAATCTGCCAACCAATTTGGGAGAAGAAGAATTTTGAAGTTTTTTCGGTTTCGTTGCCATGGAAACCAGAATTTTGCATGGATCCCAAAAATTTGAAGGAATTCTGGTGAGGTCATTGAGAGGATGCTTTCTGTGAAGTTTCATCCAAATTGACCCACTGGTTACTGAGGAGAAGAAGTTGACGCACGACGGACGACGGACGACGCACGACGCACGACGGACGCCGGACAAAAGGCGATCACAATAACTCACCTTGAGCAAAGCTCAGGTGAGCTAAAAATAGAAAAACTCCATAATTGAATGGATAACCTATGACAAAAAGTGGAAAAACATTGTGGCAAAAGGAGAAATTGCACGTTTTGTGCAGTTTCTTCCTTTGTCACTATGTTTTCAAAAAGCTGTCTGCTGCAGAGGCATCAGAAAACGTCTATATGAGGCCTTTCTAAAATCTTGCGAATGCATTTTTTATATTTTCAACGCAACTGAAGCAGACTAATTTTGATCAAATTTCTGTAAAAGACGAAATTTAAGCAATTTCCCATTTCTCACAATATTTTCATCTCAGTTAAGAAAAAAAATGCTTTCAATTATATTGAATTTCCATGAAATTTCCCTAATGTTTTCAAAGTTATTTGCTGCAGAGTTGTTGTATATGGGAAGGGGTAATAAATACAGTTTCATTACATGCTGAACAGGCTGTTTGCAAGCTGTTGAATAAAAATAATCACGCATGACTTAACCTTCTCCTACAACAGTCATTTTTATACCTCTCAGTCTCAGGCTCGGTTTCAGAAGACGAATCAAAAATATTGTGAGAAACGTTGTTAACAACAAGCAATATCTGATTATATCTTCGTTTCCCACTATGTTTTCTATCCCATGTGGTAGTTGTAATTTGACTTTTCCCAGCATTGTAAGTTTTTCCTCAAAATCTGATTGTGTTTTATTAAAGCAGTCAACTCTAGAAATAACACAGCAGAAAAAAGGATATTGATCAGCAGGCTAAACACTTTCACCGAAGAGCTAGCTATTTTATAACAATTTACCTAAGAAAGTAATGAAAGATTTAATTTCTTACAGTGAAAATATAGTGGGAAAGTAGAATTTCCTTCCTTCAGTAGCAATTTCCGGGCGATTCCCAAAGTTATGAACTGCAAAATAGACAAAACAAGCAAATTCATGAAATTTATATCCCCCGCTTGCAGGAAATATTGTAGGAATAAAGTCCACCGAAAGTGACGATCGTAGTTGGCCTAGCTGTTAAGGCATTTAACCTTGTTACCAAGTTTGGAAAAAAAAGGTTCACATTTGTGGCAGTTATTGCACGGAAACAGCAACTGGTGAACAAACGACATTTTTGGTTAATCAAGGGGCCATAACTCCACCGAATAAAGTGCGCCGAAAATGACGATCGAACTTGGCCTAGCCCTTAAGGCATTTTACGTTGTTACCAAGTTTGAAAAAAAAACGGTTCCCATTTGTGACAGTTATTGCACGGAAACAGCAATTAACTCCACCGAATAAAGTCCGCCGAAAGTGACGATCGAACTTGGCCTAGCCCTTAAGGCATTTAACGTTGTTACCAATTTTGAAAAAAAAACGGTTCACATTTGTGGCAGTAATTGCACGGAAACAGCAACAAACATTTTTTGTTAATTAAGGGGCCATAACTCCACCGAATAAAGTCCGCCGAAAATGACGATCGAACTTGGCCTAGGTTGTTACCAAGTTTGAAAAAAAAAAGGTTCACATTTGTGGAAGTTATTGCACGGAAACAGCAACAAACGACATTTTTTGTTAAATAAGGGGCCATAACTACACCGAATAAGGTCCGCCGAATGTGACGATCGAACTTTGCCTAGCCCTTAAGGCATTTAACCTTGCTACCAAGTTTGAAAAAAAACGGTTCACATTTGCGGCAGTTATTGTACGGAAACGAAGTGTGACAGACAGACGGACGTACTTATGGCGTGTATTTGTGGGGTTATTTCCTTTGATGTTTGCTTGTGGGGTTAACCCCACAACCCCCTTTTACGGAATGAATAACATTAATATGCAAATGAGATGCCCATTATAAAAACTAAAAAAAAAACTATTTATCTAAGTGGGTTTATAAGGTTGGTGGATGGGCTTTAGGAAAACACCAAACCACACAAGTACTCGTCTGTATGTATGGACAGACAGACAGACGGACAAACCCAAATTAATAACCCCCCTTTTTTCTTCGAAAAAGCAGGGGAAAAAAAGTATGAGGGAAGTGGTTAAAGAGTGAACCCTCTTATACTTAACCCTTTCCCTCATACGACAATTCTGCAGGAGACGACTTTGAACATATTTTGTCAAAACATAGAAAATCTCCATAGTTGAATGGATAACCTATGACAAAAAGTGGAAAACATTGTGGCAAAAGGAGAAATTGCAAGTTTTGTGCAATTTCTTCTTTTGTCACTATGTTTTCAAAAAGCCATCTGCTGCATAGGCGTCATAAAGCGTCTATATGAGGGAAAGGGTTAACATGTAAATGAAGCCCGTCTTGCAAAAAGGGTCTTGTTGCATCACAGTTTCAGTTTACAGTACATAAATGAGTACGGTGTATACATTTTAATCAATGAAACATTGAAAATGCTTTCTAAACCCTTTCTCACATGCAGATGTATTTTCACTCCTCTGCAATAGATGACTTTGTAAACAGTTGGGGAAAAAGTAGAAATAGTTCATCATGACAATTTCTCAGTTTTGCCACAATGTTTTCCAATCTATAATTATTCTTTCACATTTTCCATATTTTTACCACGCCATCTTATAAGTCATCTGTTGCAGATTGTTTGCATGATAGCAATGTTTAACCCTTTCCCTCATACAAAAATGAACATATTTTGTCAGAAAATAGAAAATCTCTATAACCCTTTCCCTCATATAGACGCTTTCTGACGCCTCTGCAGCAGACGGCTTTTTGAAAACATAGTGACAAAAGAAGAATTTGCACAGAATGTGCAATTTCTCCTTTTGCCACAATGTTTTCCACTTTTTGTCATAAGTTATACATTCAATTATGGAGATTTTTCTATGTTTTGACAAAATATGTTCAAAGTCGTCTGCTGCAGAATTGTTGTATGCGGGAAAGGGATAATTGAATGGATAACCCATGACTAAAACTGGAAAACATTGTGGCAAAAGGAGAAATTGCTTGTTTTGAGCAATTTCTTCTTTTGTCACTATGTTTTCAAAAAGCTGTCTGCTGCAGAGGCATCAGAAAGCGTCTATATGAGGGAAAGGGTTTAGAGTACTTTTATTGCTGTATGAGGGAAACGGTAAATAGAGACAAAGGTGGCTGTCCTTAGAAAACATGTAAATCATTAGTGACAGCTGTAAAACACAATCCTCCTCCATTCATGTATATAATTTCTAAATCCCTACATACATGAAGTAACCTTAAAAAATTAAGGCTTGTTACCACCCAGTTTGGGTAGATCATAAATGAATATGGAGGACACACCAGTTGGGATACAATTCTGTTTTTTTTTAATCTTTTCCCACCACCTATAGTTGCATTTTGACGCATCTGCAGCAGACCCTCTTTTGAAAACATCGTGACCAAATGAGCAATTTCTCCTTTGGCAACAATGTTTTCAGTTTTTTTCAATAATTATGCCTTTCCATATTTTTAGTAGATATTTTCAGTCGTCTGCTGCAGAGGCGTCAGAAAGCGTCTTTATCAGGGAAAGGGTTAAACCAGAGATTCCAAATCTAGTTTTCTACCAAATTCATCCCTTTCCCTCATACAGCTGCATATTGTCGCTTCTGCAGCAGAAAACTTTAGAATGGGGTTAACCTTTTTCAAATTTCTATGATGAAGTCGTACCACTATATATAAGATGGATAAAGAACTAACTGTGTCACGGAGCACACAAACTAATCCTATCATGACTTGTCATGCAAAAAAATGCATCCGTTGCATTATTTAACAAAGCTCTATAAATCCTGTAAATCCGCATGGATAAAATAAATCGTCTGTTCATTGATTCGAAAAGTTCACACAAAAATGCTGCATGTTTTAAATAATTAAACCTTGCATATAAATATTAACCTTTTCCCTCATATAGACGTTTTCTGACGCCTCTGCGGCAGACACCTTTTTGAAAAAATTGTGACAAAAGAAGAAATTGCTCAAAACAAGCAATTTCTCCTTTTGCAACAATGTTTTCCAGTTTTAGTCATAGGTTATCCATTCAATTAAAGAGATTTTCCATTTTTTGACAAAATATATTCAAAGTCGTCTGCTGCAGATTTGTCGTAAGGGTTAACATATCTAGCTTCATATATATATTATGGTTTTAAGAGGATTAGTCTTTTTTATTTCTTTGCACAGCAGCAGACAACTTTTGAACTTTGAACAATGCATGAAAATGAGCAGTTACTGGCACAATGCCATGGAGTCTCTTCGTCCAAGGTTCGTTTTCTCAAGTGCTGAAACCTTACCCACAGTATATGACAAAACAGGGAAAATCTCTATAAAGGAATGTATAATCACTGAAACAAAGTTGAAAGCTTTGTGCCAAAAGGAGAAATTGCTCATTTTTAGCAATTTTCCTTTTGTCACAAAGTCGACTGAAGTAGAGGCGTCAGAAAGCTTCTTTATGAGGATAAGGGGTTAAAAAGATGTGTAAACTAACCTACCATGTATTAAATATTTCATGCATATAGACGCACATTGATGCATCTGCAACATCAACATTTGAAAACGTTGTGGCAAATAGAGAAACTGCTCATATTTACAAAACAAGCAATTTCTCCTTTTGCCAAAATGTTTTGCACTTGATTCAATAATTAAACTTTCATATATGGATATACTCCATGTTTTTGTCTCAATGTTTTCAAAGGTAAAAATTTGTCGTATATAGGAAAGTGTTTATTTTTTTTATTGTGTTAAAGTAAAAAAAATATTGTATGAATAAAGTGTTTCATAAGATTTCTTGATAATTTATGAATGACTGAATAGTGAATATAATAATAAAACTGATTTGTAGCGCATGTAGTGAAGTAAATCAACCCTAAAGATTTATTATTTTTGGAGACATTTCCAAATTACAATTCGATATAAAATAGAAAGGAAACGGGCAATTTCTTCTTTTCAGACAATATTTTCTTAATGTCACTTCAAAGTTTACAATATTCACCGATAAAGATTTAATCATACACTCGGTGCTTGCGTTAATGGACCCATTGGGTGTTTTTTACGCCCGAAAAATGTTCCAGTACGCTAAAAATTACAAAGGAGACGTCCAATTACGTCCAGAAATTAAGGATATACACCGGCAATCAAAACACATGGACACTCAAAATCCCCATGGTTTAAAATTGGCATAGTTCTCAAAATCCCCAACGCTAAAATGACAGAGCATTCAAAATCCCCACAGCCAAAATGATGGGGTATTCAAAAATCCCCATGGTGAATTTCTGTAATTATTTTGTTGGTCCACAGCCAGTCATTTAAATCATCATACCCCTAAATTAGATTAGTTAATTATTTTGATTGCATAATCGCTTAATATCTTTTATGATAATTAACTGCAGTGCCTGTAGGAGTATGTTGACTCAAACTATGTGAATCACTCACTCAGGCTCATTTCGTGCAGTTGTGACATGAGGTTCTGGCGCTTAGCGCCTAGATTCCCCCCAGTACTTTGGAGTGTACACAGTGCCACAATTGAAGACCAGGACAGAACAAATAATCAGTGCGAGTTTGGAATAATGCATTTAACCCTTTCCCTCATATAGACGCTTTCTGAGGCCTCTGCAGCAGAAGGCCTTTTGAAAACATAGTGACAAAAGAAGAAATTGCTCAAAACGAGCAATTTCTCCTTTTGACACAATGTTAAGTTTTCCACTTTTAGTCATAGGTTATCCATTAAATTATAGAGATTTTCTATTTTTTGACAAAATATGTTCAAAGTCGTCTGCTGCAGAATTGTCCTATGAGGGAAAGGTTTAAACATCTGGTGGGACATACCAATCCTTCTCTTCAGAAATTATTCCTTTTACAACAATGCATGTGGTATGAGAACATTATTAGTCGATGGGCAGAAGCCCGCGACTTCTATTTTTAATAGCTTTTCGGAAATCACATGGGAGGGCGGCTTATTATTAGAAAGAAACAAATCTAGATGATTTGAACATATTACAATTGTGGTTGTTTACGAACACTAATAAATGACACATCTAAAATGAAATAAATATTCCGATTTTTTAATGTTTGCAGTTTTTTTTATTTCACTCGCATTTAAGTTTTTTGTCTTATTTACGAAGACAAAAGTGGTCCCTTCAAGACGTGAACCAACACCCCCTAATGCAGAGCTTATGTGTCATCATTGAGGTCAATTTCGGATTCTCCTTTTAATAGCAATTTTAACTTACTAAATGTTGTTTTCATGTTCAAAGAGATGTCTTGATTTGTGTAGAATTCATTTAATAATGTTAATCCATGAATATCTAAAGTAGGAACTGTTTCTAAGCTAAATATAGACCCTATTCTGTTGTGTAGTTTCGTGACATTTAACATCGATTTTCGCGCATGCGCATTTCGATATGAAAAAGCGAGTGATATTATTTTATTTTAGACAAGTACAAGACGAATGTTTGACGTAAAGCGTCAAAGAGAAGCCGCAATATTTCGTTGTACATGTAGAAATAAGAAAAAAAGAACATTTTTAAATCCACAAACAATAGAACAATTTAAACTGTAGACGGTAATGCTGATATATTTCTCCTTTTGAAGACTTTTGTGTGTTTTCTTCAAATTACCTCCCTTTAAAGCAATACCAGGATATTTACCTTGTGATTCGAATAAGATTGACAAACATTGAAATTATATGAATGAATACTATTATTTAAATAAGTAACAACAGCAAAATTAAATTTAAGCCAGATAAATGTGTACACATTTCGTTAATTTTTTATAGATACCCTAATGTATAGGTATAAATATAAACTTTATAAGCAAATGTTTTCATTTCAACGTTCCTAATGTTTGAATAGACTAAGGAAAGTCAAAAATACATAAATAAATCAATGCAGTCTTTTCCGGCGACATTGATGCCTTGCATCAACTTTCTCTTGTTCATTATATATGTGAATCTAATGAATCATGGCCAAGCCAATCTTTTTGATAAATTTTTTGATGGATAGATTATGACACATGACTAGAAGATAGCATTATAGATCACATAAAAAACCAACTGGTTTAAAAGTGTAATGACAGAAACGGAAACAATAACATTATTGACAAAGGAGCAATTTGAGCTTTTTGTAACAATTTGCTTCTTTTCCAATAATCATGGTTTTAAAAAATAAAACAAAGGGAAAGACAATAGAATGTGCAAGATGTCGAAAAGCTTTCATGGCACATGGGACTTCCAAGAATAATGACCAGGAGTTAGTGCAAGCACATTTGCCTTACACATGTTTTGTCCCTTTTCAAATACTGAAAACTGTCACATTTCATGATTTTATGATAAATTCCTAGGTACTTGAAATGAGCCACAGAGCAATTATTCCTTTTCCAACACTGTTTTCAATCCTAATTTTTATAAATAATTATATAAATATCACACTTTATAATTCCAAACATTTCAGAAATTATTGTTTTTTCTTACACCAGTCTCTGAATATTATCGGGTAGACCCTAAGAGGGTAAGTGATGCACGTACGAACATGACAACATGACGCTGTGTCATTTATATAACAGTATTTGTCTTTCAAATTTAGAACATTGGAGGAAAAAAATATGTTTGTGTCTGCTGTCATATTAAAACATATGGTGGAAAAAGGATATTTGCTCGGTTTTTTTTATAATGTTTCCTATTTCCCCCATAGGTTACAGCAACAGAGGCATCAAAAGTAGTTTGTTATACTATGAGGTAAATGGTTAGTACCTGGCCCATAATCTCATTAACGGTTATGTAATAATCAATAATGATTTAAGTGAACACACCAGAGCATACCTAGATTTCTAAAACGTCATCACAAGCTGGCTACTCCATTATTGATTTATGGGGATGCTGTACCTTTGTTTACATTTCTATACATATCCTATGAGTCAGACAGACGTCGTCTGTGTGTCAGACATTGTTTTGACACCAACAGGCTACAATTGACAGACTGGTTATCAGCAAATCAACCAATTTCACCTGTTAATGGAATGACATAACCAGTTCATGTAGCATTTAACTTTGTTTTTATTGGGGTTTAGTTTACACTGGTTTTCAAGGCTCACTCGCAGCCACAAGCAAAGATATTCTCTTGTTCCTTTTACTCATCTGATATTGCTCATAACATTGAATTTGAATCTTGCAATTGCTATTTTATTTTAGTGGCTGGATGATACAACTTTTTCTGGATCAGGAGCAATTTCTCTCTTTGAAAGTTTGCCACAATGTTTTCCAAAGTCAATTTTAACAGATGTGTCTGCAAGTGAGTAAGGTTAAACAACATAATTCCGAGATCCATTTAGCTCTTTTTCCCACAATTTCTCTATTATTATTAAAACGAACCCTATGTTGTGGGTACTCAAAAGAATAGGGTTAGAGGATAAAATAAGGATTTTAGAACATGCAAAACGCCCCTTATCTAGAGCTCTGAACATTCATTCAGATTTTCATAGGACCAAAAATTGCTAGTTGGTAAATTCTTTACTGGCAAATATGTAATGTTATTGTTAACCCTTTCCCTCATACGACAATTCCGCAGCAGACGACTTTGAACGTATTTTGTCAAAACATAGAAAATCTCCATAATTGAATGGATAACCTATGACAAAAAGTGGAAAACATTGTGGCAAAAGGAGAAATTGCACGTTCTGTGCAATTTCTTCTTTTGTCACTATGTTTTCAAAAAGCCGTCTGCTGCAGAGGCGTCAGAAAGCGTCTGTATGAGGGAAAGGGTTAATTCAAAGCCCAAACTATGCAACAAAGAGGACACATGTGACAGTCATAAAGGCTATTTTAAAAGACAACTTGATCAAGTTTCAAACGTGCATTAGTATCAGTCATGTAATCTATCTTCAGTTATCTTTAACCCTTTCCCTCATATGACAATTCTGCAGCAGACAACTTTGAACATAATTTGTCAAAACATAGAAAATCTCTATAATTGAATGGATAACCTATGACTAAAAGTGGAAAACATTGTGGCAAAAGAAGAAATTGCTTGTTTTGAGCAATTTCTTCTTTTGTCACTATGTTTTCAAAAAGCTGTCTGCTGCAGAGGCTTCAGAAAGCGTCTATATGAGGGAAAGGCTTAAGACAACTTGATCAAGTTTCAAACGTGCATTCATGTAATCTATCTTCAGTTATCTTCAACCTTTTCCCTCATATGACAAGTCTGCAGCAGACGTATTTGAAAATATTTTGTCAAAAAATAGAAAATCTCTAATTGAATGGATAACCTATGACTAAAAGTGGAAAACATTGTGGCAAAAGGAGAATTTACTAGTTTTGAGCAATTTCCTCTTTTGTCACTATGTTTTCAAAAAGGTGTCTGCTGCAGAGGCGTCAGAAAGCATCTTTACGAAAAGGTTAATATGATAGTAAGTGTAAAATGATCACATCTTAGACTCAAGAGCTCCAGATTAGCCTGAACCCTATCCCACGGGTCACAACAAATCTGCTATAGAATCTAGATGAAAACATTTTGAATGTAGAATTGATTGTTTTGTGTTTTATGCCGCTTTCGATAATTTTGAAGTTATATCATGGTGTTTCTTAACTGGTCCATTTATCTTAGACCTAACACCAGCCAGTCAGTCGTATTAAATGCTAACCAAGCAGCCCTGAGTCACAGAGTGCCAAAAAGGGCAGCCAATACTATCATTTTTAAAGTCTTTGGTATGACCCAACCAAGAACCTCCTGCACTCAAGGCTGTAGCTCTACCACTAAACCACCAAGGTGGTTTTGACTATAAAAGAAATTGCATATATGCAATTTCTTATTTTCATGCAATGTTTAAAATTATTCAATTATGATACTTTTATATATATGAATTTTGGCATTGATATTTTCAAGGTTGCCTGCTTCAGATTTATTGCATGAGGGAAAAACCCAGAGGGACATAAATCACCTTCCAGATTTTCATCAAAATATCATCACATAAAAAGACCAGGATCAAGTCAATATTATATTGTTTGGCAACACCACAGCACTGGGTTTTGCATGATATAAATTAGGAGATATTGTAGAGGTCTGTTTTTGCATGGCACAGTTCCGTATGGTATCAAATAACAAAACAAATTATTGTGTGTCAAATTTGGCAAGGAGTCACATTTTTTTATGTTACCCTTTTCCACATAATAAAGTCTGTCACAACTTTTGAACATATTGTGGGAAAGGAGAACTTGCTAAAACAGGATTGTTCTACTTTTCCCACAATGTTTTTTAAATCCGTATATTTAACTGAAAGTATGCTAACAGTATTTCAAATGTAACCAAATATTTCTTTAAATAACTCTAGAAATATAATTCAGAGAAAGTGTTTAAACTTTGACTCTTATGATATTTGGGTGCAAGTCCAAGTTGGTCACAGGTGGATTCAGTTTGATGTTTTAATTCAGTAACAGTTATAGACAGACTGCCTTATAAATCATCATCATCATATGGGTTTATTTACCCTCACCTTTCGGCATAAAGCCATTTTGCCTTATAAACAGGGCTGCATGCAATATATATAAGGGGTCAAGATGAGTAACTCTGTATTAACAACTAGAGTAACATGAAACCTCAAAGAGTTGTTTCCCATAATATAACACACTCCCTAAAAGTGACTTGTCCTCTTTACATTAATTACACACAGTAGACAGTAGGTATCAAATATCAATATCATTCACTACAAGCAATATCCCTTTTTACAATACAAGTGTTTCAACTTGTTTCAAATATACATTTCATGCATTTGTCTAAATTTATATAAACTAAATTTATATAAACTATGGACAAATATTGCAGTAGTACTCTGTTGAACTATTTACAATAGAGTAGAACAAAATGGGAACTATTCCAAACTTTTGTCATTGACTGATATATACAATTGTATAATAGCTTTAGCAGGTACAAAGTGCCATTGCTTTTTATTCTACAGAGGCTTGACAAGGGGTGCAAAAATGTCTTTTCTCAACAGTATCAACTTATAAATCTTACTTCTCGATAGAATTGCTGCAGTGAGAGTATTCTTTTAAAGTACCTCCAACAAATGGCTTAAAGGTCAAATAGGGATTTTAGAACATGAAATATGCCCACGATCTACAGCTATGTTCTATAATTTCAAATGTTACAGAAATAAATGGGTATAAAAATGCAAGTAAGAAAAAAGTGGGTATAAAAATGCAAGTAAGAAAAAAGTGAGGACTTAGAATAGAAAATAATTTGGTAAATATATCAAATTTAAATAAAAGATTTTTTAAACAAGAGTTTTAACCTGTTTCATTATTATTTCAGTTATATCATGGCGACAGTTCACTTATTCATGATCCCTGGATAAACAAACCAGTACTAGACTAGGAAATCGGCCTTGCCTGAGGGCACTCCACCATGACTGGGGATCAAACCCGGTGAATTGAGTTGAAAACATTGTGGAAATCAACAAGTGCATCAGTGTAAAAAATAATTGATAATGGTTGCATTATCAAAACTATCATCTTCAGCATAAATCTTTATCAAAGACTATTTGAAGGATGATGTTTTAAATGAGTGCACTGAAATGTACTTGTGCTCCTTTTCCCATTTTGTTATGAATGGTTGACATTTCATGCCTGATTGAGCTCAACTGTTTATATTCAAGTTTTGATAATGCAAAGATAAGGGGATTATATTTATATTAATTATCTTCTATGATTGTTTAATTTTAAATGTTATTATTATAAACATAATTGAAACTATTTCACATATTTAAATTAAGCATTCACTTGCATTGTTTTATTTATGCAAAACTTTAATCTACATCCATGGATCAATATGAAAAGTGCAAATGATTTATTCATTTTATTGGTTGTTTCATGCATCCGAAATCTCCGCATCCTGTTACAAATTGGTCGATTTACAAATACCAAGGCCGAATCAACCAGGTTACGGACCGAGTCTAACATGAAACAGGGTTTAGTGTCTTCATCAAATAACTGTAAATGCCTCGAGACAGTTTTCGTATTTTATTATCTTTCTCATTGTCTAGCTAGATTATTATATGCAGGTTATGTGCAAACGAAAATAATCTGTTTACAAACGTGTCATTTGTTGTTGACATTTTCTTTGAGCAATGGCTCCGATACCACACAATTTCATTACAATGTGACAGATGAAGAAGTCAGTTTATGCATGTATATTTACCTCAATTCCTCAAAATCACGTGAAATGTTGACACAACGATATAAAATAACGCTTCTTTAACACAAACGCAAATATTATTTGTCACAACACTCAATGTCGGCCATATTGAAAGTGTATAATTCATGTATTACTCCGCACAAAATGGGGCGTAATTAATTATCTGCATACTTCGAAATGACAGATACGTGACAGCAATGATTGTTCACGCAAAGAAATAGTTATTATTTTTTTAACCATACAAATACATTTAAATCGCTTGTCACTGACACATTTTATATTTTCCGGAATAACAATCACAGGAACTACTTTTCTTTAACTTTTTCTCTAAATCATTAAGATTTCGATCAGTTCACATACCCATGTGTTACCTTTTTACCTTTTTCCAAGATCTGTTTAGGAACTTTTTGCTAAAATTACTTCTTCAAGGCTACTTGTTCCACGTTTTTACAACGCTCTGAGAGAAACTGTACTTTTTTACTATCTTATTTGTCTTTCTCAAGTGAATAGCGTTTATTTGTTTCAGGTCCTAAATTTAGATGGTTGTTGAAGTTTAATAATATCCAATCACTTGACCAATCAGGTAGACCATCTAGTTCTTTTTTCAGACTAATTGGTCTCCTTCGTTATTGACTTTACTCACAAAATTAATCGTTACAACAAACTGACTGCTTTCCACACAACCTAGACTGTAAGCCAATTGTGGAGTAGTCCCAGTGGAGACGAATATGACGCCTGTCGCATAGTCTTTTGTCAAACGTCGATAAGAATGTTGGTAGAGATAATTAAGGCTCGAACTCCAAACCTTTCGACTGATTGCCAACGTCTCTTCCGATTGTGCTATTCATATTATATCAAACCATATATATAGAGAAGCTATTGTAATAACACGGTATTGTGTGGGTTCCAAAGTTTCTCAAACATAACAACAATTAACCGTCATTAATCGCCTGGGACTTCTCTAAGCCTGCGACTTATATTTGTAGTATCGGAAATGACATCGGAGGACGAGTTGTTATTAGAAAAAAAAAAAATTTAAATGGCTTGAACATATTACAATTGTGTTTGTTTAAAAACACTAAGTTATGACATATCTAAAACGAAATAAATATTCCGATGTTTTAAGTATTAGCAGTTTCTTTATTTCGACTCGCATTTATGTTTTTTTGTTTTTATTTACGAAGACAAAACAGTACTTTTAGACTTGCAGCAGACTCT